>VWZF01000776.1:102505-223134 GCA_013396755.1 Sclerurus mexicanus
TGTGTGCACAAACCCCCCCCCCCCCGCCGTTTTTTTTTTTTTTTTTTTTTTGTTCTGCTGTGGAATAGTCCGCATTTAAAAAAAAAAACCCTAACAAACTGCAGAGCAAGCAGTGCACTAGAATAATCTGAACTGAAATGTTAGAACTTTGACATGCAACCATTCTGCAAGGTTAAACCGGCCTTTAAATGCCTAATTCAGGCACAGGCTGGCTAATGACACCTGGGGGGATTGGGGCTTTATTTCTTTGCAACAAACTAGTGCTATGAGCTGATATGAGGCAGAGCAAAAGGGTGAAATGTGGTTAAAGTTAGCCTAACTTGCAATGATCTCAGTGTTGTGGTGATTAACTGTTAAAATGCCGAGAAATGAGTATTAATTACAGACGCATGGTTTGTGGATGATCAGAAAGGGAATATGGGGAGGAGGAGAAGTTAGGTTTCCCTGCAAGGGTTTGGAATTCAGGTTACATGAAGTGTAGCATCAATTGCCTGTTATTGCTTCTGCAGCTCAGAGTTGACTATGGTCATTATATTTTATATGATAGTGGTGATACTTAGTCACATGAATATACAGACATCAGTTCTGTGAGATGGATACTGTGGTGCATACACACACAGATTTAGGTTTGTTTTATAGCATGCATATGGATATTTTATGCATCTTTATGCATAGGTATATAAATGCTATACATAAGGAGGTGTAACATATCATTCAGATACAACATATCTCCAGGCTGTGTGTAGAGTATGGATACAGGTATATATGTCTGTGCCGGAGGGAGCGTGCACTCAGCAATCGTGTGTAATTGTAAAGGCAGAAATCTGTGATTTGTGCTGTCAGTTTAATTGCTGGGTTCCTCTCAAGCGGATGGTTGTGCCTGTGACTCCCAAGGTCTGAGCTCAGTCTCTCTGCCACAGTCTGCACTGGGGCCAGCACATGCCTCCACCTCGGCCCCACTTGTATCTCCCTTTTCTGGTGCTCAGATATGGGCTGTCTTCAAAGTCCCTAAAGTTTTGTGCTGCACAGCTTCAGCTTGACTTTGCCACTTGGACCTGAGGAGCACCTCAAGCCTGGGGCAGAGAAGGGATATAATAGACAGCACCTTGCTTTCTATCCCTCTCACCTTGTTCCCTCTCCTTCTGCCTCCAGGCAGTACCTCAGGCTCTTACCTCCCCTTTTTTTGGCCCCTTGGCCTCTGCACAATCCAGGTCCCCATTTATTTTTCTCCCCAGAACAGCCACAGTTTTATTGCGCATGTTTTTTTGCCAAAAGCAAATGTAACAGCTCAGCGAGCCCAGGTGGGTTGAGGATGGTGGATTATGTTCACCCACCACCCCTTACTCCTGGTGGTAGCTGGAAGATGGGATCCACAGGGTGCCTCTGATGTCACATTAAAAGCACCATCACACCATTTACTTATTCTTCCACCCAAAGGCACAAGCCTGGAAAGCATGGGCTTCCACCCAGAACCTCAAAGCAAATTTAAATCTCTGGGATGAACTTTGCTGCTGTGGTTGTGTCCTTGTCTTCAGTTCCAGTAAGGATTTAATAGGTCATTTTTTTAGCTCTTACATAGTGCTTGCTTTTGTGGCTGGCAGTCACTGTCCCACTTGTCTGCAGAAGTTGGGGACTGCTCAGGACAGCCCATGTCAAATGCATTTGAAGAAATCGACTTGGGTATGAGGTGCAAGATGTTTAGTGCTCCAAGAAGTCCAGGAGCTGTTCTACTGCTGTTGGTCTGAAGGAAATTCAATACCACAGAGTGCCGTGGCTGTGCAACATCCCACCACAAGCATTTTGATTTTTGTTAGTTTTTTAGTGTGTGGTTTGGTGTTTTTCTTTTTTTTTAATCTGAAGCACTCACTTTTTCTCCCACTCCTCGGCTCTCCCTTTGCTTTAATTTCACTGCAGTCATGCATTACACCAGTGCCACAGCTCCATCTCTCTTCCCCTTAATCCAAACTAAAGGTTGAAATTTGCTTTTAAATGAGACAAATAATGATGGTTAAAACAGCCAACAAACTCAGGGAACGAGGGGGGAGCTGCACAGAGCCAGGACCAAGGCATGTGCCAGTTGCATGAGGGGTGTAAAGCCATTTTGGGGCTTGGGGCTGAGCACAGCGGATTTACACCCCAGCTCTACAGGGCCTTTGCTTTTCAGCGATGCTCGAAGTTGATGGGGAGCAGGGAATTATTTACTCCCCAGCTGGCAGTGATATTTTAAAAAAGCAGTGAAAAGCATCGATGCAATTAGGTATTCCAAAGTGCTTAGTTTGCCACTTGCTAAGTTTACTTAAACCCTCTTTAAAGGGTTCATTAGAGGACTGTGAGAAACGGTAAAATTCATTAACACGGAGGCAGCCATTCCACATTTGCCTGTAAATTGGTATCGACCGTCGGCAGCGGCGGGCGAGGGGCGGCGGGCGCAGGTGAGGGACCCTGCCCGCCCTGCTGAGCGAGCAGGCAGCGCCCGGCGCGACCTCCGCCGCGCTCCTGCCTAAATCCTGCCCATAATAGTCTCCCATTCAGCCCGGGCGGCGATCGCAGCCCTGCCACTCGGCCCACATTGTTCAGGGAGCTTTAAAGCTCAGCACGGCTGCTGGGAGGCGAGGAAGAGGGGCAGAGCCAGGGCTGCATGCGGGACCGAGCCCCACGGGTGCACAGCGCAGCAGCGTGCGGGAAGAACTCGAGAAGACTTTGGCCCGAGCTCCCAGAACCTCGCTTTGGCTGCCTTTTATGTCTGCAGGTCTTCCCAAAGCCCCATAGCTGGAGTGGAGCTCAACCGGATGAGTTATTAGAAGCAATTTTTAATTATTTTTAATACCCTGATCTCACCCAAAGGCATGTGCTATCTCTTGGGGGTTGGTTATCTGCGGGGTAGTGTCTCGCTTCCAGTGACCAGAAGAGGAAAAATGACTGAATTCACTAGGTAAGATGCTTTCTTCTTCCTATGCTTTAATCTCTACTTACTGATAAAGCAATTGCTTGTCTGGGGCTGATGAGTTCTCTTACCGTGGCAAATGGAACAGTCCTTCCCTGTGTCAGTGTGTAAATCAGTAGATGGCCATTTGATTTTGGACTTTCTGAAAACAAATTGGCTTTTTGCTTCTGAATTGTAGGATGAAGGCAATAGGGAATTCATCTATATGTAACTTTCTCCTATATGGCTTTGTCTGAAATGACACCAATATGCATATACAGCAAAGCCTTTCATGTAAACCACATTCTGGTCTCTTTTAAATGCTGAAAGTTTATGCTTTTGAATGAAACACCTACTTTTTAGGTGGAGTGGGAGGCTTGCTTTTCCTCTGTGCCATTTATGTTTCAAAGAGCCCCTGCCAGGGCAGCTACTGGACCTCTGCTGCTTTGTGTCCAGCGAATTATGCAGTTCCCCTTTCCCAGAATCCAAAATCCATCATCTGCCGAGGGTTCAGCCCAGCATTACCGGTGAGGATCGGGAGCTGGGGGGTGTGTGTGTGTCTGCACATGGGCTGGGCAGGAGGAAAGTCTGCTGGTTTGAACTGAGCCGTAACTCACTCTCAGGATGTAAATTGTAAATCAGCATTATTTTTCCTCCTGTGACCATATAAATGCGCATATTGAAACTACCTGCTTGAGAGACATACTTCTTTATATGCCCATATGAACCTGGCAAGCTATGGAATGTAAAGAAGTATGTATTTCAGGTGGGAATCCTTCTCAGAGGAGCAATGTGTGACCCCGACCAAGGCGGGGGAGAAAGACAGACAGATTATTTTATATTATTTGTTTTTTTTTAACTGCCTGACCCGGCAGACCGACTGGGGAGTCAATTGATGATCTTGTTCCAGCGCGTGTATTGTTCTGTCACTTTGCCTGTGTCAGCAGGTGGAAATGCTCATCAGGACATTAAATATTCAATATGCTGACTGCGGCATGGGCTTTGAAAGGCGATGCCAGAGGAAAGCTGGCTGTCCGCTCCTGGGTTTTAACAGGGATGCAGGCCAATCTCTCCTTTTTCCTGCTTCCCCATCAACCCTTTTTACCCCAAAGATAAGGCTAGATAACAAACAGAGCTGGCTGATCTTTAAATCTAGGAACAACAAAAGGAGGTGGAGGATGGGGGGAGAAGAAGAGAGAGGAAAAGGATACAACAGTTGTGACTCGGGTGTGCGGTGTTTTAGCTTTAGATTAGTGTGCAAACTCTGAATTTTTAATCTTTCCCACGTTAAAACTTTTTGTGCTTAAAACTGATGAGAAGGAGGTATTCCTTGTTGTGTGATGAGCCATCCAGGCAGCAGATCACAGCTAAAGCCAAAGGTGTGCTCTGAATATAGGAATCTTATTTTCCCAAGGGAAAGTAAGAAAATTAGATCCTTTAATTCTGGAAGCCTTTCCTTTTTAACCTTTTCCAATGTAAAATATTTGGCTGTTTCTCCAGGATTGTACAATAATGTGGCAAGATGAAAGAAATTTGGTTTAAAGACAAGTTTAACGTTCTGCCGAGATAGGAGTCGCATCTGAGTCTTTAAAGCTTTTAGTCACAAATTTCTTCCTCTTTCTGGGATTTTGTAACAATGTGCAAAGCTGAACTCCTCAGAAAGCCGCTCCCCAGCTGCCCAAACTCCTTTTTCCATGTCCATGAGGTCGCTGAGGGCATAATTTTTCTTTTGAGTGATTTCCCTGCAATTGCAACCCCATCTTTGTCTTGCTCATGGGCTCCTAAGGCATCATTTGGCAGGTGTGGTCTCATGGCATGGCATGCAGAGCTTAATCAGGTCTTTCCGATCGCAGCATCCTCCCCCAGGCAAGACTCTGAATTTGGATTTTGGGGAGTCTTCATCCATCTCCATTCATGGTGAGCGCCATCATCACTTGTTACAGGTACGCCAAAGGGGATTTAACTGTAAGCAGGCGGTCATGAGTAGTGGGTGAGAAAAGGCAGGTTGGGCTATTGGGGAGATTACTTACCTGTAGGATTTGGTGGAATTTATTGAAGCTTTATTTTTGTTTAAAATAAATACCGTGGTTGATGGAGGTGTGGGTAACGCTGACCCCTTCCCAGTTTGCTTTGCCAGTTGAGTTTGGGAAGGCCGGGTTTATAGTGGAGAATGGCTGGTTTGCACATCATCCTGTTTGTGTTTTTGGGTGCTCTGGTTATGCGGAGCCCTGGAAAGCTGGGGTGGTCCTGGTTGGCTGTGATGCAGTCCCTCAGGACCTGGCTGCAGGGATGCAGCAATCCCTGGGCTCAACCTCACCAGCAGCCACCGTGAGTGGGGACAATCCCTGGCCCCCATGTCCCCACAAGGATGAGTCCTGCCCCATTTGGGGGTGCGATTTAAATATGAAGCTGGTGGATGCTGGGAGATGACCTGAGCCCAAATAAGAAAGCACTGGTGTCCAAACAGGACTGCAGTTTCGCTCCCTTGTAAATCAACAATGTTAGCTTGAGTATCTGGATAAAAAAAGAGGACAATTCTCACCATTCTGGGTATAATATAACATTATAGGTTATATATAATTTATATATAAAATTTCTCTCCGTGCTGACCCTTTGCCACACCTTTTCTCATTTCCTTTTACTTTCTTCTTTCCTTTTCTACCTTTTATCTTTTTTCCTTTTTTCACCCACTTTTTTACTTTTTTTTCCCCTCTTCTTTCTGCTCCCCTTTCTCTCCTCCCTCAGTGCAGGTTTTACTAAAACCCCTACGGTACTACACATTGCTCTTGCAAAGGTGTTCGTGGTCTGATTTACAGTAGATACCTGCATTTGTAATGCAATTTTTATCTCCTTTCCCCCACCTCTCTGAATTAATATGCTTGTTAATCACCTGGAATTGCTAACTTTAGGAAGTCACTAAGTGCTCAGATTTATTTTTTATGTAAATATTTTCAAAGCTATAACTCTGAGCGCTGTCTCGCAGCATGGGAGCGGAGGTTGCAGGGGAGGCTTTCCACGGCCTGTGTCAGCTGGGCATGGACAATGTTAAAAATGAAATGGGGTGTATGTGGCCCCCCAAGAGCCATGGTAGCCCTTTGCTGTTGACATCAGTGGAAGCAGGTGATGGCTACAGGCCTTTGTCAACCACTTTGCACTGTTCTTCCGCTTCATGGCAGCTCTTCATCTGTTTTACACCTCCTTGGATTAAAACCGTGGCTGTTACATCGTGCTGGGTCTGCTCTATTTGATAGCTAAAATAAAGCCATTTATCTTAGACTTTTTATAAACTGGTGAGCATCTCCTGGACTGGTGTGCTGTGGTGGGCGCATTGCAAGGAGCATCTGTGCTGGACCCGCAGCGCTGGGATGCTCAGGTGCTCCCGTCCATCCTGCGAACCGAGGACTGTGCAGTGCCAGGCATGGAAACAGGAGCTCTGAGAATTGTAAAAGCCATAAATCCAGTGGACCAAATTAGTTAAATTTTTCTATTCTATGCCTCACAAAATCCAGCCGTTCTTGAGATGAATTCTCCGCATGTAAGCGGAACTACCGGCAGGTATAAGATGGATATTTTGCACGTGCACATGAGAGCACAGGGACAAATTTGTGCCATGCGGATTTCCCTGGCGGGTTTTTCTGGGTTTTTTTGTACTTTTGTGTGTTTGTTATGTTGATGGTCTATTATTAAAGTTGTTACTGTTACTTAATGTTGGAAGACAGGTGGTCCCATAAATTCTAGCACCCTCTTTTTTTTTTTTTTTAAAAAAAAAGGGGGGGCATGTTTGCAATTCAAGTTTAATAGTGCATTCATCAAGAGCAATAAAGCATTTTATTGCACAAGTATTTCAAGGGATGTGCTGGCCCTGGTAAAAGCATTAGTAAAGGGGTGCATCAGCAATCTCATTTAAAACTGTCGACCCAACGTGAAAAATGTTGCGTTGAAGAATAAACTGCTATTAAGCATGATTAGATTGACCTGCAGGACAGATATTTTAGCTGCAGCAGCACAAGTCGATCAAAGTGAGCATCGCTTAGATTGCAAATTTTTTTTTTTTAATGCCCTAAATTAAAAATGAAAGAGCCTCAGAATATTTAGGACCAGAGAGTGACTTTGGGGGTGAGATTTGTGCATTCGATTTGAAGTGGTTTGGAAAAGTGGGGAAAGGGGGAAAAGGTATTAATTGTTGCCCCTTTAGCATACATTGAAAATATGTTACTCAGATCAACCAATCAAAAAAGAAATTGTGCTGACTCAGCATTCGGGCTAGTCTGCACGTCCGATTGCAGAAGAGATCAGCACTGCACTGCAGTATCTTTCCCTGCCTTTGACACCAGCCTAGCTGGGCAGGGCTTCCCTTGTGTTTCCCAGGACTGGTTTAGGCCAAGAACAAGAGAAGGCCCTGAAGAAAGGAGGAGAGTCAAGGTTGCACGAGCCTCGAGCTGCTAACGATCCTTTTTAGTCAGTAAGAAAGAGCTTCCATGCTAGGTTTGCCCTGCCAGATGCAAGCGGCATGAATTGCTTGGGAATATATCTATTTTTAAAGACTTTCACCACATCTTGCACTTAGCAGTGACTGTGGGCGAGGGGGTGGTGTGTTCCTAGCAAGAGAAATATCCTCACTCCTCAGCTCGGATCCCTCCCTGGAAAGCCCAGGACTGATTTAAGTACTGCACTGGTGATTGCCTCCCAGAGAAGATGGTGGGTTAAATATTCGCTGCTTGACTCTGAAGTTGCTCTTGACCTCGGCCAAGCACGTGGCGATGCTGCGAGCCGCTTTCCTGTTGGGATGCGGGGGAATCACAGTGAGACCAGGCCAGTGCTCCAGGGATAGGAGCTGAGGACATGGGTTCCATTGCTGGCTCACTGGGCTTACGGAGAAGTCCTGTAGCTCACCTGCCTCAGTTTCCTCAAAGGCAAAGTAGGTGCTCACTGTGGAGTTGTTGAAGCTGTACTTGCACTGCGAGGCTAAAGCCGGAGGCAGCCAAGGCAGGTTGATGCAACTACCTGAGGACAAGCTTGTACTGGGTTTGTAAGGATTTCCCTGCTTTGGTGTTTGTTTGCACAGAGGTGCCCAGCACATGTTTTGGGAGACAGCACAGCCTGTCTGGACTGTGCCCCTCTGCCCTCATGCTGTAATGCAAAGACTTGTCTGGGCTCCTCACACCTCTGTGCAGGCGCAAGGCATGAGGTGTGGAGGATGGATCTCAACCAGGACCCCATGGGGCTGTGGCTGCCTGGGCGATATCCCAGCTGGAGTGAGCTGGGCGATGGGGTCTGTGGGGTGCTCCAGCACCACGGAGCTGCTTGCTGGTTGCCAGTCTGGGTGCAGTGCTGCGTGGTGCTGCCAGCTCGCTCTGCTGACACTGGGAAAGTTGTGTGATGCCAGTGTGGTCCCTGGGGCTTGCCCAGCCGTACACATGCCCAGCTGTGAACACCTTGGTGGGCACTTGTATGTGCAGGTGGAGCAGAGTCCCTGTGGGCTGCCTCCTCCTGTCTGCTAGAGCTCCCTGTGATGCTCTGAAGATGTTTTTGTTTGCATTGTGTAACCAGCATCATCACTGGGTTAGTCTGTAGTTTTCCAGAGCTGTCTGTATGGAGAAGCAGGGCTGGTGGATAACACCCTTGTGTGCAAGGAGAAGGCTTTCAGGCACAGATAAGTCTTGAATAAAGCAGAATTTGATAGTCAAAGGTTTTAGCACTTGGAACAGTTGCTGGTGGTGCTCAGGAGGCTCAGGGGAAGCAGACAACTGACATCTCCAACAGATGTGGGGTTTTCCCGTTTTTTTTTTTTTTCTCCTTTTTCTTTTTTTTTTCCCTGAAGCACAGGGCTGTGCCTGTAAATGCCTCACCATGCCCAGATATGGCCTGTGCTGGAACCTGTGCCGCTATCTCAAAAAGCCCTGGGCAGACTGATGAGCCCAGGGAAACCAGGGAACAACTGCTATAAATAGTGCTCATTCTCAGCTGCCCTTCTGGGGGGACAGGATTAGGTGGCATCTGGGCAGCCAAGAGGCGTGGGACTCGTGACCACTGACTGCAGAAGTCACCCAGCAGCTGTAAGGACAGGAGCCATTCCTGCAAAGCCCTTACATAGGCAAGTCAACCCTGGCATTTGGGGAGTCAGATAAAGCCACAGGAGCAAGAATCCAGTGACCGAAGAGCAGTCAAGAGTAAAGTTCACCACAACAGCCTTCCAATCTGTGCTTTCAATCTGAGCAGTGACCTGGCATCCGAAGCAGGACTCGGCTTTTGGCTCTTCAAGCTGTTTGGTTTAAGCAAAGGAAGGTGTCAGGAGGCAGCCGGTGACATAGGAAGCAACATGTCACAAGGAGTTGTTGAGGTGAAGAGACCGGTGTCCCCTTCTGGGACACCATGGGTTAATTTGCTCATTAATTTGCTGGCAGTGAGATTATTGGAAGCTCTGATTTAATATTTGTGTTTACTTCGGGTAAACAAATTAACAAAAAACCCTCAAGTCTTAATAATTTAAGGCACAAACTTGATTGAAGCTAGGAGAAGATAATGAATCTGATGAGGTGATTTCGCTCCTAACCGTGCAGAAAGTGGGCAGTGTATGTAGCTCTTGCACATGCAGATGCAAGATAACTGGTCCCTATATGTAAGGGGGGGTTTGTAGCTGTGGGTTGCAGGAGTGTGAAAGAGCTTCTGTAAGAGCAGAGGAAAAGGTCTGTGTTGTGCTTGAATTAAGCTCAGCCTTGAGTATTTAAAGGGAAAAGATGGAACAAGGAGTGGGGATGGTTTGGCCAAGCAGAAGAGGTGGCTGTACTTGTGATACCTGGAGGGGATGTCCTCAAATATATGCAGTGGGAGACTGGGGATAAAAAACATGGAGCAACAGTACAACTTGTGCCTGAACAGCTCAGCTGCGGGACAGGGACTGAGATGTGTGGGCAGCAAGTGCAAGACAGGGATTTATACCTGGGCTTTGCCCCTTCTGTCCCTTACGGTGTCAGGGCTGTGCTGCACAGGGAACTGAACCACGTTGCTTTCTTTAAATTAAGCCAGCTTTGTCCTAAAGCCTTGTCTTTGAGACAATAAGACGCACCCACTAAAATCTATTGTGCCATTTTTGCAAAGACCAGCAAAAGTTGCCCGTGTGCCGTCCCCTCCCTGTCCTCCATGCTCATTTGGCCTATTTGAAACTGAATTTATTCCTGGGAAGGTCCCCATCAATTTGCCTTGCTCTTTTGTTGACAAGTTTATTAAAAACCTGGGCAACTACATATTAAACTTTTATCAGTGTCGAGGAAGAATACGTCCTTTGAGCAGCCACAAAAGTTATGGATTGGGGCTTAACGTTTCTTGTTCCACTGTTCGGCTGAGTCAGCGTAACAAATAAAAGCTGCCACTTCTTTTTTTTTTTCCCCTTTCTTGAGAGACAGTTCCCTTAACAGTGCAAGTAACTGTGTCCAATAATGCAAAAAGGTTTCAGATCTGGGTAAACATGAGCTGCTTTCTTTTCTTTTCTTTTCTTTTCTTTTCTTTTCTTTTTTTTTTTTTTTTTTTTGGTGGCTGTAAGTCTTTAATAATTTGAATTATTAGCTTAAAGCAAAAATAAGATATGAACCGTGAAGAAAGTTATTGCTCCTTAGCTCTGAGCCAATAGTTTTGGCAAAATAACTGTTACTTTATAGCATTTATATGAAAAAATCACTGCAAATTAATAATCGTTGTACTTCAAGTGATGTGCTTTCATCCAGTGTGAGAGTGAAGGGATTGGAGCAATGCTTTGTTGGGGATGTACCTTTTGTGCCACAGTGATAGGGGCTCTTCGCTCTTTTTCTTTAGTCATAAGATGAAACAAAGAGGAGGCCAATATGTTGCACCAAAGATGTTAAAAATAAAGCGTTAGAATTGCATAACCTAGTTCCCGTTTTGCCGCGCAGCTGAGTTTTTAGGAGTTGAAAGAAGCCTGAAAATTAATTGGTGAGAAGGAGTTTGAACTGATATAACAACAGACAGGCAGGGAAAAAAGTGAGTATCGGTGGGACTGGACCACAATTCTTAAACTCCACCGGATAAATAAATAAATAACAGAGCGTCATTCTCTGCCTGTCACTGCATCCAAGGATTTTTTAGTCCTTAAACAGGTTTGCTGGCATAATTTGTCAAGTCCAACAGGGAGGTTTCCATGTGACAGCCGATCGTTTTTCACCACGCACAGTGGTGCACCAAAGCCGTCCTGCCGGCTCGGAGCAACTCCATAATTAGATAACAGTTAACATACGTATATGAGATGGCTCATCACTCATGCCCAGGGTACGGCAGAGCCCGCCATGGCCGATCCTGCGCCGTGCCGACAGCAGGCAGGGAGCATTCCGGACAAATACATCTTTCTCCAGGAGTTTATCTGCATCACCATTTGCTCCAATTATAACTAATTGGACACATATTGCATTTTCATAGCATCTAATTTTCTATTGATTTTAACGGGACTGCTGGTGTTTTGTACTATTAAGTGGTATCTCGTATCAGTTGCTGTTTAAAAACGCTGAGTACACTCCCCTGTATGGAATTATGCAGTCAGCACATGTTTTAAAACCTGTTTAATTGTTAGGTCCATAAAGTGCACAAACTGTATTAGGGAACGGCTTTGTTCTCTTTGGAGAGTGTGAGTAGAAAAAAAAAATCCAACTCCACAACTATTTCCGTGTCCGGTTTCAGGAGCTGCAGCTCCCAGAGATCTGCTCAGAGCCTTGTGCTTCAGGAAAACATCTCTGGGGGGCTTGATCCCACATGGAGCCAGCTCTCTCCAGGTAATGATGTTCTTCACTGCCAGAACAGAGCAGGTCTGTGCTT
Source organism: Sclerurus mexicanus (assembly GCA_013396755.1). Classification (NCBI taxonomy): domain Eukaryota; kingdom Metazoa; phylum Chordata; class Aves; order Passeriformes; family Furnariidae; genus Sclerurus; species Sclerurus mexicanus. The sequence goes on from VWZF01000776.1 coordinate 114,249, forward strand.
GAAACGGGACCTTTACTTTTACAAGAGGCTTAGGACCAAAATTTGGATTAAAACGGAGATAAGGTCACTTTAAACATAGTGTATAACTAACGAATAAGCTGATAACTGTAGGGCTTGGGACTTTATTCCCTGTCATAGATATTGCCATGTACCTTTGGCAATACATCCAAATAAAACCAGACTATCAAATTAGTCATTTCATTTCAGCAAGTACTCAGTGAAGCAGGGTGAAAGCAACAGTCCTTTGTTCAGCATCATTTGAAGAAGAAGAGATTTAAAAGAAAGATTTAGGGGAGGAACGGAAAGGTGGCCTGGCAAAGAACATTTTCAGCAGTGTGTGGTGGATCTCTGGCCCGTGGAGATTGGATAATGGCATTAATGGCAGAGAAGGCAGGTTAAAGGAGATGGAAATAATGTTTTGGGGCAGCTGAGTTACCCCAGGGTGCTGGTGAGTTTCCGATCAAGTTGCTGCCTTTGCTGCTCATTAGCAAGAACCACATTGTGCTTGTGGGAGACAGGTGAGTTCATAAGGGTGTATAAATTAAATAGACACTTTATTAAGTTCAGGTAATAGTTTTGGTTTGAAAGACTGAGTGGCTACTGCGATGTCAGCAACTACTTTAGCGCACAAAGGAACTGAGTGCTTTTTAATTAAGTCAAATAAAATCCAAGCGGAAGGCTCTCCAGCCTTGTCTGGGGTCTACTTTTTGGGTTGAATATCTATAATTTTAGAAATGTTGATAAAAAACAGTCCACTTTTTCCCTGTAATAATATAAGTTCAATTAATATTTGATGTCTGTAAGGAAAAGGATAAAAGCAGCGAGCTTGTATTTTCTGGTTTACAAATGGCACATTGTGCAGAATCCCATGACTGTGGCATTGATTTAAACAGCCTCGCAAAGACACTATGCAATAAAGTTGAATCATCTGCAGTACAAGTATGGCTGTTTGGGGGAAAAAACAGCAATGTGAGAGAGTAGATATTTTCCTGTATTATCAAAAGCCACTTCATTTTGAGGAAATTTCCTCCAATTTAGTGATGTTTGGATGGAAATCAAATAACACATTAGCTTGAGGAAAGGGGGAAAAAAACCTTTCCAAAGCTAATTACGAAGGGAATGTGCACTTCATTAAGATAAAGCTGTAGGAAATCAATGTTCTGTATTGTTGTTTTTTCCTTTTGATTGGATTTTAGAATGATAAATTGTTAATGCATTTGATCTAAAAATGATTTGTTTATTCAGATGAAGAGCAACAGTACTTTGTCTCATTTGGCCTTTTCGCTTATAATGATAATGGCTTGGAGGGCTGCTCATTTCTCAAAAGGGTATCGGACTGGAATAGGCAGGAGATTTCTGGACTCAGAAGGATGGGCCCCATGCAAGGGTTCGTTGTAGGCTAATTCTATTGCATGTTGAATCTTCTGCTTCATTAAGAATATCGACAAATGCTGATAAATTCTTTGGCTTTTCTGTACTGTCTATAACACATCTTTATTAGAATATTGAGGCTAAAGTGGAAAGATATGCAATAGAGTAGTTTTGCTTCTGTTGCCTACAACTGATCCTGCTTGCCATGGCAGTGGGGGCTTTTGCCCCTTATTTCTGCCTGCAGTCATTGCCAGTGTAGCCGGAAGCCAAGCAGAGGCACTGCACAAGGGTTATGAGAGAGGGAAAAGCGACACACAGGTTTGTTCTGTTGTTTTGGTTTTGATTCATCTCTAGCCCATGTCTCTTTCTCAGGGTGCCCATGGTTCTCCAATGCCATCCCAAAGTGCCTGTAGGGTTTGCCAGGCTCAGGATGTGCTGGTGCAGTGGGCAGGGGCGGGAGCATCTGCTCCTGGCCCTGGGGGCCTTTCCAATGCAAGACTCAATTTCATGAGAAGAAGACTAGACCTGGCTTTGCTTTGGACACGAGCCTGAACTTGGTGGCGTTGGGTGGTTGAGGTTTTGGACCTGGATGTGGTGCTGTTGCAGACTGCACTTGCAACATTGGCACAGGCAGGAAGGGAGAGCAGCACCGATCCCTGCCTGGCTGTCAGGGTTGGCAAACTCTCCTGCTGGGTTCTGCCTGTTGAACCTGCCAGCACTCAGCAGGCAGAGGTGAACCCCATACCTCCTGTTTCACAGGGAGCATTCAGGAATGGGCACTGCCTCACTGGAGAGATCAGAGGCTTCAATACATCTCACACCTCTGAGCACATCTGTAATGCATCTTTCTTGGGTGGCTGGTACAGCCCCAGAGCCCAGGCTGGCAGAGACCTGTGCCCTCCCTGCTGGGAGGCTATTGCAGCCCTCTCCAGCTTATAACGTGGGCTGCTCTTTCTCAGCTGCTGGGAAAGCCTCACCACCAGAGAGACATCATTAGTTTTGATTAATGGCATCCAGAAGAGAAAACCTAATTTTCTAAAAAGGAAAACCTCACCCATAACTCACTGCAGAGAATTTAAACAAAATGTTATAGAACATCCACGCCGACTCACATTGATTTCAAATATGTTCCAAGGCACTCCCTGAAGCAAAGCAAGGGAAGAGTGGGGACAACACTGGTCCCCAGCAGAAGATGCTCAATGTAATCCCACACAGCTCTCCCACAGCACTGCTTTCAAATGACTGACCCCAAATCAACGGGGCTGGGACAGAACAAGAGTACCAGGGGAGCAGAGTGTGTTTTAAGCAGTGATGCCCAGGCAGCTTGGTGCACTCTACGTCGAAATCCATGTTCCCATCAGGGTTTAGCTCAGTACAGCCTCAGTCGCTAATGGCACTTCCACCTCCACCCAATCACCAGTAAATAATTACTTTTCTTTGCCTCCTGTAGTCACCAAAGGATGAATTTAGTACTTCCAGGTCTTCACTGTCTAAGTTTCCATTTAGTTCCTTGGCTTGGCTGTCTCTTGAAAGGGTACCTAGAGATAACTTGATTAAATTAATTGTAGAGCTCTTTTTAAAAAGCTATTCTCCCTCTCTTTCTCTCTCCATCTCTCTCTCCATTTATTTATAGGCAGCTTAGAGTAACGGGTTTGGGCAGTGAAGTGATCTGCAGTGCTTACCGTGACAGTGTGAAGCCTGTAATTCTTGGGAAGATGTAGTACTGGCCCACTTGCAATATTTCTCTGTGCAGTGGTTCTAAGCACAGGTGCTTTTTCGTAGTATCATCTTGCAGTGTGGTGGGCTGTGAGGAAGAGGGGGGAAAAGTCACCTTTGCCTTATGACGCATATAAATGCTTTAAATAGGTTATGCACATGGCAATGTGCAATATCTGCGCGTGGCTCTGGGTTAAGAAGGAAAGGCCTGACTTTACTGGCTCCCACTGCAGAAATGATCGGAGCTGCTGTGATTTTTAAATTTGATTTACCGAGTTATTTTTAGCAGTGGGGTGTTCATGCTGCAGGGCTCTCCAGGAAAAATCAGCTCCCCAGCTCTGCGACATGAACCATCACGCAAGTGACTTGGACAGCGGCGGTGTAGCAGGGACTTGCTTTCCCTGTTTGAGGATAAATTGTCCGATTATGGGATTGCAAGAAAGAAAAGGCTTATTTTTCTTTTTTTCCCCCTACAACCTTTCATTTCCTTTCCTTTGCTTTCCTGTTGGTTTCTGGTGATGGCAAATACAACCATTGCTTGTCTTGAGCAGATCTCAAACCTTCTGAAAATGCTTATTTTAACGCCAGATGAGAAAACATGGGAGGCTGCGTGGCAGGGAAGCAAAGTTTGCTAACCTCTAAAAACAGATTTCAGGTATTTCAGCCTTTTCCCTCCCATTTGCCAAGAAGAGCCCTGAGGGGAGAAGAGTTCCGCAGTCCTGAGTTCCTTGGCTGTGGACTGGGCTGGTTGTAGCAAAGGACATTTTTGCTGCTGTGTGTTAGGTGTCACTTCAGACACCAAAACACAGGGCATGGAGGATGACAGCAGACCATAAAACACTGAGAGGAAGAAGTCAGGAGGTGATAATTAAAGTATCTGGATTAAAACAATAGCCTTTGCCTATGTCATGCTGTAATAGCAGCGTGGCTCTCAAAACAGACAGAGCCAAATATCAGGTTTAAAAATGCGCCAGGCTGATGGTTACCACTGCAGACTATTTCACTGCTGTTAAACCTGCCTCTTTAATTCAGACCCGCTCTTCAGTCGTAGCCTCTAAGAAGCTTAAATAAATCCTGACTGCCTGAAAGTGAAGCCATTTGAACCAGTGCGGCATCAGGCAGCAAGTTCAGAAGAGGTCCAGGCAGCTGGGAAAGAAAAGACCCCGAAGAATTCCCCTCTCTGCTGCCACAGCCCATGAGGCCAAATGCTTTGCTAAAGCTGGTAAAATGGAACCAAATCAACTGTTCAATGGATTTGGTCCCCTTCAACCAGCTGTAGCTGTGCATTGATCTCTCAGATGCACCTTGGAGGATGAAACACTTGAACCCGACCAAGGCGGCTCAGGTAGAAGACAAATGGCCATGTGAATGCTGCTGATAAGGAAATGATGATGACTGGCATCTGCAGATCTATCACTTGGGCTCTAAACTGGTGGGCTGAGCCTGAGTCATTATGTGGTTGCCAGTCAATTCTGCCTAACGGAGACCACTCAAGATTGATAATCTCTATCATCCTCCTATATTGATCTCAGCTCTAACTCAGGACTCTGTATTTCCACTGCAAATGCTGTGCATTTTCATATGTATTTGCTCATGCCCACCCAGAAGCCCTGTGCCTCAGTGTTTCATCTGCTGCAAGGAAGAATAAAGGTTTTGATCTGAAGTTCCCTCCTTGTGTTTTGTACCAAGCGCCAAGCTGGTCCTCCAACAGCTCTAGTGAAGAAATGGGTTGTTGCAGGGCTACCAGAGCTGGGAAGGAGTTGGGAATACCAGCTTCTTCCTCATTGCCCCAGATTGCAAATATCCACAGTCTGTACTAGCCAGCGATGGTTTTTTGTTAATGAGATAAAAGCTATGCTCCTGAAAAAGGGTCCCTAGTTTGACTTTGTTGGCATAAAAGACTTGTAAAGCCTCTACCCGAGTCTGGTCCTTATAAGCACTAATGTTATACTAATGGTCTTAAAGAAAATCGCTCCCTTTCCCGTGTAATAATGATTGGTGGGAAAGTAAGCTGGGCGTCATCCTTTCCTAGCAATCGTAAATCTATAGGACTCTCACAGGCTATGAATATTGCAGCCATAATGAGCCATTTGGATGCAAAAGTCTGATGGGAGATTATTCATGTCTTTACTTCTTAGCGACACCTGGCCCAAGTTAACCCCTGGCATGAGAGCATGCGGAGATTTGTCTCTTTTCACATGCCAGAAATTTTGTTCACTTGATTCCACATCTCTGGTCCTTTAGGTATCATTTAAATGTTCTTACTAGGGCTGAGAGTATTCATGTGATTCAAGATAAGGAGTTGTTTGATGGATCTGAGACTTAACATGCATCTAATATTTATGTCACTGGGTATTTAAAAGGCAAAGACATGAGGAGCAATGTTACTGCAGCGGCACCTTTCCTCAACTGAAGGGAAAATAGTGCTTACTCAGTCCTGCTAGCTCATTTTTCTGCCCTTTAACAGTGCCTAAACATCTATGTTGAAATCCTACTGAAATCTACGTGTGTTTTTTCCCCATATACTTCAATCAGATCAGGCACGTTTTCCTTCATACCACCACCTGATTTCTTGGAAACACATAAAAGAAATTACTGGTTCTATTTATTCATTTATTTATCTTCACAAACACAGCATCTTTCCAAACACCCAACAATGCATCCAAAAGGGCTTTGACCTGGCCTGATAGAAGAAACTCGAGCCTTTGCAAAATGCATTTGCTGACATTTGTGCCTGCAAACAGAGGAAAACGAGCAGCTCCAACAAATCCCTGTATTAGCGTGGAGCCAGCTTGCAGCCATGGGTAGTGACGGTGCTCGTGGCTTTCCATTTGCAGCCACACAACACAGGTCTGCCCTTGGCAAAACAGCCAAGGGATCACCACCTCTGTAGCTCCAAGTCACTTCTTGACACTATGTCTTTCCCGGCTGATTAATTGCCTTGCAGTTGGTCCTGACGGTTTCTGAGCACTTCTCAATCCAACTTCCTAGTTCCCATTTCAGAAGCACCAAGCAAAGGCATCTGCTGGGACAGCAATCACGGTGTGAGCAGAGCAGCCATTTTTGCTGAGCAAACATCAACTCAACGCTGTCGTTGCTAGTCCCGAGATTCCCGAACAAGGAAGGAAGTGGACAAAAGCACAAGGGAAGGGGAATCCTCAGCACAAGTCCCTAATTGCTGGCAGTCTGGGCTGTGATTGATATTGGGACTCTAGAGGAAAAGGTTGAGTAGAAACAGATGCTTCCAGCAGGTTGTGGCCTGGGTTTCCAAAATACCATGCTCCTCCCGCCTGCTCCCACAATCTGGGTTATTTTCTCTTGTTCCCCAGGGCTGCATCCAGTGTAAACAACACCATTATTAAAATTCTTCCTTGGTAATGATAATTAAGTTACTAAAAAATGTCAAATGGGAAAGCTGGAGGCATTGCAACTTGAACAAAACCGTGGAATGTAAATGCAAATGTTTTCTCCTTAAAGAAGTGTGGTCCATATTTAGGTTTCCCCAAAGCCACCTGAACCTCAAATAGCAGGAAAGCTCCAGTTTTCTTGAAGCAAGAGAAGATATCAACATACAGGGATCCCAAAAGTTGGGCTGTGTATTTAGGTGCTTAAATGTGGATCCCACCTTCAGGCAGCCATGCTTGAAGATTTCTGCCAGTGTTTTTATTGCCTAATTGCATCTTTATGGAATGAGAAAGTCAATTCACTTAGCATGGAATTTCTATAACAATGCAGCCATTATGGTCTAGTCAAGGAAATTTGAGGCCCAACAGGAGGCATCAGGTAGACTTCAGTGGAGCTCTCTAGGGACTGCTACTGTATAGGGACAAACCTAAGGCATGGGCCAAAAAATTGTAAATATCTCTCTGAACAATTTGTGTTTCAGCCCTGCTCGCTTCCAAATACCTCCTGATGCAACAGCAGGGATTTGGAGCAAATGGAGCTTAGTGATGTTTGCCCTTTGCAGCCAGGAGCTGCTTGGATCATGAACCCACCCATGGTCTGAAAATTGGATCTGCTTCAGTCGATTTCCCTTAAAGCACAGCCCTGAGTGGGTCTTACCGCTGATTTTGAAAACCCCAGGATCAGGTCCTGGCTAAGTCATTAGAAACCTTTAGCCAACCATCCTTAACTACATCAAATCTAATTGTCCTCCATATCCTGTAAGAGGCTGCTGTGATGGCTCACCAGACACTGCTGGTTTCCTGGAAACCCTATTAGCTTCTCAAACAAGGCAATCCTGAGGACTCAGTCTCACAAACCTTTTGTGCAAATATTAAATAACAGTGAATAATTAGCAAGAATAATCCTTTTTGCTTGACCCTCTTCTGTAATAAAGACCTTTGTCAGCGAATGCAAACGTTATTTTGAGGAGCAATTCATAATCTAGAGCAGCTGAACGCATCAGTCTAAATACACTAATACTCTAATATCCATATTTGTACAGGGCTTAAGACAGATAAAAACAGACATGTTATCTGTCCCAAAGACCTGAGAGCATTCATCAGTCAAGCTTAGGAAGAGAAGGTGGCAAAAGAGGTGGTAAAGAAGGGACCCACTTCTACCTTTGATACATCTGCAAGTGAGTCTCAGGTGGTGCAATCAGATCAGCTGGATTCTGACCATGGAGTTTTTCCGTGGATCCTTTTCCTTCATCTGATTTCTTTTTTTTTTTTTTTCCCTGAGAGGAGAGAAAAGAAAGGACAAGTGAGCCAACAGGCAGATAATTGCTCAGTGCTGACGGTTTGTCAAGTGAAGGAAGCACAGTTTTAGTCAAGAGATCTGCGTTACAGTGGCGCTTGAGCAGAAGTCTCTTCTTTTCCTCCCAGATGGCATTGACATATAGCCTGAAGGGGCTATCAGGATACAAAGCTAAAGATGGTTAAAGACATTAAAAACTCTACAATGTGAACACCATCTACACCAGGACCATCATCTGGGAGGAAGATTCATCTTGACATACCAGGCAGAAGTCAAAACCTTCTACTGGTGTTATGTAAAGCTGTTGAGACAAAGGTATTTTTGAGATAGATGAAAATATATATTCCTACTGCTATCCGTGTCTTTTCTAGTAGGTCTTTATTAACCCTTGAAAAACTATGACCAATAAATGTAATGATCTGCCTTCCCTTTTCTTTCTGGGTAAACAACAGCTCCTGCAGGGTGTTAATCATTGTGGGCAATGAGTGGCTTGAGCTGTTCCTGTCTTAACTCCACTTCCCAGCAAGGTATTGAACACATCCTCTTCCTCACAGGGCCACCAGTGTTTCCCACATCCTGACAGGGCTTCTGCTAATGACAGACATTGCAGTCAGGCTAAGATTATAAATTTTGCCACAGGATGGAGGGAATTTGAATTTCTGCATTCCTTGGATTTGGTATTGTGTAAGTTGCTGTAATTAACTTGCGCAGAGAATGGGCTTAATAACATTGCATTTCTTTAATAAGCTGCACAGTGGGTGCATCTGGAGGGATGCAGAACCACAAAGAGAGGAGTTCACCTGCAGGAAAATATTCTCTACTTCCCCCAAAAGCGATAAAAATGTCAATACTATTGACACAACCCCTAATTAAAAATGACTGCCATAATCAAGCATATCATAGCCGTAGGACATTAGTTTGGATTAAACATAATCAGCGAGATGTGCTGCACGTGTTTTCCAAAGGAAGACAGGGCTGGATGAGGGTGTCTCCTGTACATCCAAGTAAGAGCAGAACAAGAATGCCTCCGATCCTATTCATGGGCTCCTTTGATGCCCTTCCTGGTGAATGGCGACTGCCTGCACAGCCTGAGCTATTTGCAACCATGAGATAAAATGTGTCCACGTGAACTTCTTTGGCTGAGGTTTAAGCAGACGTCCTTTCCTTTGTGTCTGACGTGGCCAGACAGCAGGCGCGTGGCTGGTCGTAGCAGCTTGGCGGGTTCCTGCATTACCTCAGCTACTGCAGCAGTGCTGAGGTGTAGTAGCACCCAGCCTGGGGTGTGCGTAAGTCCTCCTTTTTCTCACAAGGAATAAAATCCTTCATTTTTGGGTATAGAGCAAACAGAACTACAACAGAAAATAGCTTGTCACGGCTCCATGTAAATTGTCTTATGCAATTGGTGTGCCTGGATTGGGCATGGATTTAATGGTTGGACTCAATGATCTTAGAGGTCTTTTCCAACCTACAATTCTATGACAGACTCCCTGTTTTAATGTTCAACTGCTCTTACCTTATGCTTGTGGTACCAGTGTATGCCCAGGGATCTCACCTGGCTTATAGGTACTTGCCTTTTATTCTAAAACACCAAAAATAGACATTGTGATGTTCCATGTGGTCCTGGGGCTGAAAGGTAGGATTGTACCACAGATCTGGGACTGAACACAGAAGCACCATCTGCTACACGTGGGCTACAATGAGCTGAGTAACTGAGGATGGGGGAAGAAGATGGACAGTCTTCTCTTGAAGGCACCAGAGACTCAGCACCAAGGGCTTCTTTCCCACATCCGTGTGGGAAAGGTACTTCACTTTTCTTAGCACCTCCCTCTGATACCTCCAGCTCTTTCTGCCCTCCCCTCTTATAAATCATTTTGTGCAGTGCCTTACAGATGGCTTCTGCTTTCTCCTGCATAGGGGGTGAGGGAGGGGGAAAAGAGTGAGAGTGAGAGAGGGAGAGGATTGAAATTATTGCTCAAATATGCAAGTGTCCAGCCATGAGCTGATATCCTGCCAGGGGCAAGAGGTGGCCCTGTGCTGCACTGGCTCAGGAACAAATAATGAATGATCCTGCAGCCCCTCCTAAGCATTCAGAAAGGAATTAATTTCTATCCCCCTATTGTGGATCACCTGGAAAGTAAAGGCATAATTTATCTTTCCATGGCAAGGAGCATGGTCTTGTGAGCCAGAAAAGCCTGTGAAGGACAAAACCTGGGACAATCCTTCGCTCTGGGATATCTGTCAGTCATAGAAAGAAGGAGGAGGAAAAGAAAGAAACAAATCAAACCACCAAAACTGTGCCATAGTGCTAGAGCAGTGTTCAACAGCCAGTGATTGCCAAATTCAGTAATCCTGACCCCAAACCCACCTTTGTATAGGCTTAAGTTGTGTATCCTTTAAAGCAGATGATGGAGTGTGGGGAAAAAAAAAAAAGGAGTTTGGAGAAACTAGGGAACAGCCAGAAATTAGCTAACAGCCTGGCAGAGATGTAAACCAACTCCAGACACCATATCTCTTAAACCTGGGAGAAAAGTTCTGTCTGGAACCAGAGCTTCTGCATCGTGGCTCAGGTCCACTGCCAGCAACAGCATAGGATTTATCTGGTGATTATGCTCAGCCTGACTTTGCAGCAGATTCCTCCTTGACACCCCTGGGAGCCTCACCTGCATTGGGGCTGCTGGGGAGCCAGTGCCTGATGAAACTTCCCCATTGATCTGCTAGCAATTCTTGCAGAATCCAGCCAATGTCCACTGCAGCAACACTGCCGGGTGTTTGGGCTGGTAACGGGGTGTCAGACCATGTAGTGTAGTTAAGAAGGAGCTGGCAGGTGTCTTGTCCCTTGTTTTAGACACTCTTGGTCTCCGGGACTCTCCTGCTTGCAATTGTAAGTGCTGTTTGCAATTCCAAGTGGGCAGGGTGAGGCTGAAAGGACTAAATGGTTTGCTGCTTCTGCTGATGCTGATGGTATTAAGTCCATGATTTTACTGAAAAAGCTTTATCTCCTGCATGGGAAGCTGGAGCTAAGTCTGGTGTAACACCCTCACTTCACTTTGGGGATAAGCGTTTCATTCTCGGCTGCTTTGGAAGTGCTAAAGACTTCACAATAATACCTTTTCATAATTTTAAAACTTTGATTGTTATATGCAGCTTGCAGTGTCACACTGGAAAATTTAACATGGGGTATGAGTAGATTTTCAAGCGTGGACAAGATTGATTCATGAGTAGATTAATCTGATGCATCTTTTAAATAGAAAACTGACATAATTTTCCATCAGAGACCGGCTAATAAAGCACATTTACTTAGTTAATCCATTTTTTCCTGTACTAAGTGCACTATATAAGGTATAAAAATATCAAATCAATAGCCAAAGAGTATATAAAAATGAGACTGAGAGATCAGAAACCATATGTGAACCACCCTCTCCTTGGCTTCTTGCTGGACTCCAAGTCCTGTTTCTGCTGCTGAAAGCCTCATTCCCAAAGTCTCCCTGGGACAGAGAGGCTGCAAAACCCCAGGTGTCCTTGTAAGTCCCAGAGTGGACTGGGTACATTGAGCCACCTGCTTCCAGGGGTCTGGTAGCATCAGTTCTCCTGCAACCCTCCCTATTTTTAGAAGTAGGTAGTTGGAGGAGGTTGGGTTTTTCTTCTTTATTAGTTTTTTTTTATTGTTGTTGCAGAAGGAACTGGACGGGAGAAATGTGTTTAAAAGACAGAGGCATCTTCCAGTATATTTGTGCAAGCAGCCTGTCCCAGCCTGCCAGGGAACCTGCACAAACTCTGCTCTTTTGTGCTTCGGCTGGAGTACATCAGTGTTGTTTCAAAGAAAATGCCTGCACAGTCTTCTCTCTGCAAACACTGCAACCATCATTCGATCAGTGCAATTCTCCCGTGTGAGCTAATTTAACAAGCAGTTGCTTTGCAGGCTGTGGAGAATTGCCTCTTACCTAATAATTCTGCTAATTTGCTTAACTTTCCCAGATTGCAAATGGCCCTGCTCTGTGCAAGCACCTTTCTAAATGAACCCCCAGACAAGTTCTTGACAAGAGCCAAAGGAAGGGTGGATGGCTCAGGAGGTTGAAGCTCAGAGTCTTTTATTTTGACCTTTGGGCCAGCATTCAAATTTGCTTGTTGGGAAAACTGCATTCAGCATGTATTTTCTTCAGGGATTTATGCTACCCTTTTGCTTGTAATTATTCTCACTTGATGTCTTCCATAAATTAAAGATGCTTCTATTAGCGAGCTCCAGTCCTCTCAATTATCTTGCAAAAGTCTCCTTATTTGTGACTGGGAGCTACACCACTAGGATTGCCATCCCTGCAAAGCTGGTCAGTGGCTACAGGCAGAGAAATAAGGAACGTACATGGGTAATACAAATGTCTGAGCAATCCGAGAAAGAAATGAAAACCGCAGTAAAGGTAAATGTCAGACTATTTAAAGACAATGTTAACTATTGATTTTTTAGAGGAGACTACCTCTTCAAAGGATGGCAAGCATGCCTTCAGATACAGACGAGGCAACCTAGATGGATGACGGAGAGAGGGAGGCGAGTGATCTGGGAAGACAGAGATTTTCCCGGAGAACAAAATGAACCCTTGATGAAGCCTTTGGGATTAAAGAGGTGGCTTAGTTCTTTCACAGCATCCACCCTTCAACCCATTTAAGCACCATGCCTTTTCCAAGAAATGAAGGGCAAAGAAGCACTGATAAGCAATAAAGAGATAAGCAGCAAAGTACTCGTTTCACCGGTGTTTCCCAATGAAAAATGAACCCTCAAGCACACCCAGTGATTTGTTGTCTAAGTAGCAAAGCTCACCCAAGTTCCTGATTTTGCTTCCAGCAGAGATGCTCATTGCTCATTCTCACGCCCTGGAGCAGCTCAGACTCATTATACGGCACTCACTCTTCCCGCCTGCACCTGCCTGGATGCAGCAAGGACCAGTTTATATATGTTCATACACATTTTATATATGTATGTATATGTACTTGCCTTATGGCCCGTGCTGTGGTATCCATGCCGAAGCATCCCAGAGCAGATATTCCTGGCTGTGGGCATCTGCGTCTGCAGGGAATTGTTCCTTTCAAGCTGCAGTGCAGAGACAATGCTACACATGGTGCTTTGGGAAAACTAGATGATAAGAATTTAGTGAGGGGATTTAAAGGTCTTCCAAACCTGCATTTTCAAAAAGGGGAACTCCTTATCTCAATGGGTGTTTTGGAACAGGAGGAATGAAGGATCTAATCCAGTGAAGTGTAATGTCAGTGAGGGCAAATTAATTTTGCATTTGGATACAAACCCTGTTTTAGAGGCTAATTTGGGTGTTAAAAAAAATTATTATGCGCATCTACACAGCAAAAAAAATGAGTGACTCTGTGGGATCCCTAATGACTTTGGCAGTTTTGACATGGGTACAGGAGAGGAACAGACCCACCCAGTGCCCTCTGTTTCCCTTCTGTGAGTCTTTTGGGTCCTTCAGTTTGAAGATTCCCACAGGACTTGTAACTCCAGCTCCCCTTCTTTGGCAGCCAGCTCAAGGTGTAGAAAACACCAGTTCCTGGTAGATCCTAAACACAGCGTAATATGGTATTACTGCCTGGGGTAACTTTTGGTTTAGATGTATTATTTCAATAAGGAGGTCTTCAGACAGTGTTAAATGACAGATGATATAATTTTTTGAATGTGAGGTTCATCTGAATTTTATTTTCTGATGTTTTGACTCATTGACTTGATGTCTCTCTATTATGCACACACCTCTGGAGATGTTGCTGGCAATGATTATGCATAGCATTGAGTTAGTGAATAAAACCACTCCAGGAACTGCTTTACAGATCACAGTATTGTTTTCCCTATAATTGTCCCACAAATGGTGGAAGTTATACAGAGAGAGCAGCATGCTCTGACAGACTGCATATTTTTGCAGTGTGCATCAGATCTCACTTTGGCTTCTCAGACTTATTTCTGATGGTTCTTGGGGATTTAACTTTAAGACCAATGTATTTTAGTATCCATATACGCTCCACTGTTCATGTCATCCGGCTGCAACTGAGGATGAGCTGTCTCCTTAATATGGATGAGACACCAATTTATCTAAGTTATCACCTCCCAATCTCTCATACATCTCTGCTGTTAACTGCTGTGTTTCTGACATCCATACCTAAACTATCCGCAACTTCTCCTTCAATTGAAACCATAAGTAATTTTTTGGCTGGAAGTTCTTCTTGTGTATATAATGGCTTCTTCATCTCCCAGACTGAATTCAACCATGAGGTGACGGAATCACGCTCTGGACACTGCATTTTAAACTCACAATTCTGCATAGATCCATGCAGCACATTAAATCAGAAGTCAGGGTGTCTTTCCAGCATAAGAAAATATATGACTGAATTAACATGTCCCAAGCTCAGTTTGAACAGCACTGCAGTCCCGTTGTGTACAGCCCTGGCATTTGACTGCGGAGTCAGCAATACTTTCCTCCTTCCTGATGCATTCCCAAACCAGCAAAACTTAGCCCTAGTCCTGGTATTCTCTTTATAGAAGGCCCCAGTGGTATTATGTATCAAATAAAGGTCTCATTACTTAGATTCTGGTTCCTCCATGCCATTACTCTCATTAATCATCCTGTTCTTCAAGCCGGTGCTACAAGCCATTAGAACTGTGTCGCTCGACACCCCTAAATTAGAGATTCCCTCCCCTGCATTCTCTCGACCCTCTGTGCTGCGGGGGCCACCACCCCCTGGGGACCACTGCTCTGGCTGGGCCAGTGCCGAATGGCTGGGGGCCTCTTGTTCATGAGCTCTGGACTTGAGTCTTAATGCAAAGAGATGGTCTCCCCTTTCTGCCCAGTCTCATTTTGGGGCACCTGGGGGTGCTCCCACTGCTAAATACCCCAACACTGCCAGCTTTGTGCCTTGTAGCATCTCTGGATGCAGCCCCCTCCCAGGTGAAAACTCTTTGGTTGTGCCCCAAATCTGTTAATTTAATCATTGATTTCCTTACATAAAAATTCTTGTGAAAAATAGAAGGAATAGAAGGAATCACCTCCTTCTCCCCCATTCGAGTTCCCATTGGATTTTATTTCCAGAAAACTCCGAGGTCTGGCACAGAGATCACCCCAAAGAGTCGCACTCTGTATTTCCTGCAGACAGAAGAGCTGCAGCCCCTGCCACCCACCCCTGTTCCCACCACCCACCCCCTGCCCTTGTGTGTGCCCGCGCTGCTGTTTGCAGTGTGGGACCCAAGGAATTTGCTACTTTCTCTGGGTAATTCATTTTTTAGGACCACAAACGAGTTACTGAAAGCACTGGGATATGAGTCTCTTTGTGCTGAGTATGAAATGCAGAAAAGGCAGAAGAGCAGGGGAGAGCACACCGCCCCCCCCTCAGCTCTGTGAATTCACCAAATCTGATGGTTTATTCATTTTAATTAGTCTCTGAATTCATATGTAAGTGTATATATTTATACATATGAATTCATATAATGACACATAATTAATTTAGAGTTTGGCATTTCCGAACAGGTAATTAAAATAGTTCATTGTTGATTAATCACTTGCAAAATAAATTATTAGCAATATCACTGTTAGCTTTATGTTTATTACTACAATTTAGAGAAATTAAGGCAGTTCACTTACATTAAATTAAACATGAAAGCACAGATGTAATATACCCTAGGCAATATCTACTTACTTGGAGAACAAATGTGATGTGTGCATTACAGTACATTTGCTAGGTCATACATCTTGGATGGCCTCTTCATGTCACCACCAGAAACCTAATACCGACACACAGACGGTTCCCATCTCTTTCCATAAATATAAAAATAGGATCTGCTGGACTTCAGCACTGGCTCTGCACTGCAGCGTGCTCCAGGCAGCTCAGGGAGAACTGGGGATGCTGAAGGCAGCTCAGACCTGCATGAGATGGAGGGAGGCTCTGCGTGAGCCTTTGGGCCAGGGGAGTGAGGAGATAACAGGGGCATGAGGGGCCACACCAAATTCATAGAAACATAGAATGGTTTGAGGTGGAAGGGACTTTAAAGACCATCTAGTTCAAACCCATTCTAAAAACCATTAGTGGGAAAGAAAATCAAATTCTTCACTCCTCAGCAGGACCCTGGGCCACCATTATGAGACAGATTGTAGCCAAACTGCACAGAAATGGGATAAATCTCAGCCTGACTCTATGAGATGCTAAAGGCTTGAACAGACAATTTCAGTAATACTTGAATTTTATTTTAAGCAGCTCTCTGCTGAGATGGGGAGACATTCCCTTTTCCTGTGGGGAAGTAGCTATCCCTAGATTTCGACAACTGTTTTGTCTGGAGGACATTCATCTTGAAGTCTAAGAGAGCGATAGGGAGAAGCCAGTAGAGATGAAGAGGACAGAGCTCACCTCACGACATATTTTCTGGATCTGTCTCTCTGTGGTTTTATAGCTATGGGAAATAATCTATAATTAGGTGTATAAAATAGCTCTCTGATCTCTTTGCTTCTGGCCCAAAAGAGCACAAAATT
Organism: Sclerurus mexicanus; assembly: GCA_013396755.1. Taxonomy (NCBI): domain Eukaryota; kingdom Metazoa; phylum Chordata; class Aves; order Passeriformes; family Furnariidae; genus Sclerurus; species Sclerurus mexicanus. The sequence goes on from VWZF01000776.1 coordinate 130,544, forward strand.
GATAACTCAATTATCGCTGTTGGAAATACAAATAAATTAAAAGCACCTGGTAGGGGAACTCTAAGGGAGGGACACCCGTGCAGCAGAGCGGATGCTGCTTTTTAATTGTGAGCTCAGAGGCAATTAAAGCCCTGGGGCTGGAGCAGGGGTGGGGGAGACTGAGCCCTTGGTTCTCAGACACATGGGATAGTCACAGTCAGTGTGAGGACGATACCACCTTCTAAACTGAGGAGAAAAGTCAGGGGAAAGCTCTGGAAGTGGTGACATTCTGCTGGAAGAGAGGGACCTGTTGAATGACCAGTGAGCTTCACTTAGTTATGGGGTGAGGAAAAGCAGGGTTGAATTTTAACAGCCTTCAGCATAAGAAAATAATTAGTGCCTAATCCTGTCGCCAGCAAATTCCTGGGAGTTTTTGTTCTGAATTTACAAGCAGAGCAATGTAGGATATTGAGGGTCTTCTTTGCTTTTTGCCAAGTCATCTAGCATTGACAAAAACTCCTCTCTCCAACGAGGCTTGTTTTTAATGACTCCTGTGCTGAATTAACAGTCTACACCGGTGTGACAATGACAACAGTCACTAATGACCATTCTGTTTGTCTAAGCCACATGCTGAGCACTGATTTCAGTCCCTGCCACAGACTCTCTTTGCAAAAAGGCTTCTGGGTCTTTTAAAGCAATTTAAAATGTGTAGGATGATCTGGCCTGTCCATCCTTGCTCTGTTGATATTCTTCTGCCTGGAAGTGTCCTTGAGTCAACAACGAGCACCTGTAGGGAAGTGTGACCTGGAGAATGATGTGAGGAGCAGGAGGAGAAAAGCCTTTGAAATGACATATATCCAGTTCTGATGACCCACACAATAACCAGTGAAATTATGTTTAAACAATCTGCACTTCGATGCATTCTCTGCCGGATCAGAAAGGCAAGTGCAGTTTTGCGGAAAGGTCTGGTTTTATTGGGCAACACACTTTGTGACCCCACGGAGAGCGTGTGATGGTGCTGACACATGGAATATGTGCAGCTGTTATTTTAAAAAGAAAAGGAAAAGGACTCCAGACAATCCCCAAACTTTGTGCCAAAATCATTCCACTGCATCACCTTGAACGGGACATTTTTACCCATTGAATTGTTTCTTTAATGAGGGAGGGCATCGCTTCAGCTTTGTGTAGTGCCATTGCGTGGTTCAAACGATGCAAAACCAAGCTGGGGTCACACACACCCTGTGGCAGCCGTGCCAGGGAGGAAGCAGCACCTGGGGAAGGCGCCAGCTCTTCTCATCCCAGGCACTGTTCCTCCTGCTCGCCCTGCCCATAGGCGTGTGCTGCTCTTCTGCCAGAGCAAACCAGGGCAGCACAATAATATTCACTTTCTGAAGTGACAGGGTTTTATTTAGTCAGCAGCGTTGCCCCGAAAGAAGCTGGGTGCACATCATCCTTCCTGTGCCCATTGCATGAGACAGGTGTTAGAGTAATTCCATCTGAAAGCTTTTAGTTCCCGTAACTGATGATTTATATTTGTGCTGTAATAGCCAGATATGGCAATAATAGTAAGGATTTAATTGTTTTAATGAAAGTAGCTTTTTCTGCATTCAAATCAATTTGCTACGTTTGGATGATGGACTATAAGGCTGGATTTGGCTGTGTTTTTTGTGTGCCCTGAACAAAAAGATGCAAGCCATTTCAAAAGAACTAGCTTGGCTTACTGAAACTTTTAATAAGTAATATCTGCAAAACTAACGGCAGCAGGAACAGCCGAACCTGAAGAAAACAGATTTTACAGGAATTACAGTCTCGCTGTCACATTTGTAAAAGGGACACATGCATTTTTCAGATCTTTGCACATTAATGGCTGTATTTGATTCAAAATACAGTCAGTGAACCCTCAGTAAATGGAATTAAATGGTATGTGTCTGATTTGAGGGTGACAATCCAGCAATTGTTTCTTGTTTGAATTACTACCTGCGTGGCTGGGCACAGCAGTAATTGAAACTATAATGTTTCATTCCTCTTTAGGTATAATTTATCTGAAAAGTTCATTCACTGCTATTCTGTTCTCCTTCCTGAAACCTCTCCCTTTACCATTACTGTGCTCTTGGGGATTGCCTCCTTGCTGTGTGCCCAGATTTTATCCTGGTTTGGGCTCAACAATTCAAGCACACGAGTGATCTGTGTTTCCCTGGACCAGCCCATCTGCCCCCTCTTGCTTTGGCCATGGGCAACTGACTTGGGGCTTGGCTGCTGCACAGAGCTCTGTTATCCAGCCCCAAATCTCTGCTTTGCCTTTGGCTCAGGGCTCAGGTCAGCATATCCTTACAGGGTTTTTCAAATTCCCCTTTAAAGCCAAGAATTTGCAGTGGCTTTGAGAACATCTTATTTTTTTGTGACTACCATTATTGGCTGCAGGACCCGGACCTGCCTGTACAATGATAGCTGTAAATGGAGAAATAGTAAGGGTTACTCTTCCTTCCATCTCTGCCTTATTTTGTTGCTTTTTGTAGTTCTTGCACACTGTACAGAGGTGGCTGTGGCAGCGCTGAGCATCTGCAAGGGGTAACAAATAGGTTGCCTTTCTCTCAACACTCCCCATTTATAAGCAATTGCTAGTCTGTTTTCACCCAATATTGATAAACAGAAGAAAATGGAATGTATTTTATTCACCCATAAAGTCTGACATTTCCAAAGACAGAACCAAATTATCCTCCTCATCTGTCTGCAGATCGCTGGATTGCTCGCTAGGTAGAACTTTATACCCACAGAGTAATGACACATAGTAAAGACATCTAATTTCAGAGATTTTAGAATGAGCTGGTCTAAGACAAACAGGGTTATTTTGCTTACAAATAATATGCAACACAAAGCTAGACTCTACGTCCTGGGATGATAGCACTTCTTTCTCCCATGGGACCAAGCTGGAAATCTCTGGGAAACCCTTGACAGCAATAGGGCATGTTCTTAGCATATGCATTTCTACAAAGGCATTTGCATCTTCTTGAGTTGCTGCCACTGCCTGTGGCCTGGTTGTGATTCAGGTGAGGAACCTTGGATTTTGTCCTTGCTTTCAGGGTGATTTAGATGAAAATTCCATGTGCGCATTGTCTGGGAACATGGTGGTGCTATGAGGAATTGTGAGGGAGAGGCAGAGCTCTACACTGCCCGCAGACACAGAGCGGTGGAAGGAAGAACAAAGAGGAGATCATAGGAAAGAGGATAATGAGGTTTAAAAGATAATTAAGGCTGCTGGCTCCCAAACACCACAGTGCTCATAGTTGGGCTGGTGAGCCCAGGGGAAAGCCAAGTGCTGGAGTAAAGCTGACTGATGAGGGGTTGCTGCCAATCTGGAAGTGGCATTGCAGGGAGGATCCACAGCACCTCCAAGCCCCGGGGCTCATCCCTCTCCCCAGGCACAAGATGTGCAGAGATGCTTGTCCTCTGGGATGCATTCATGGCATTGATCTGCCAACCTTCACCTCTACCAGGAGATCCTGGCACCCTGACAAGGCACTTGTGTTTAAAACTAAACTGAGTTAAGATGGCTGGGGAATAGCAATGAGCAAGGACAACTGGCATCTAAATGTCAAAGGAGCCTGGCAGCCCCTGAAGAGAGAGATGGGGAAGGGAAGGGCTGGGCATGGAGTGAGATGAAGCACCAGGAGGACAAGTGCTGAGAGAGGAACATGGCACCCAAGGGCAGAGGAGGAGAGTTCTTTCCTGAGGAATTCTCTGAGTTTCCATACCAGCACCAGGAGGACCCCTTGGTCCTTGTGGCAATGGCAAGTCAGAGGAAGGAAGGCTGTTCTTCATCCTTTTCTGGACCCAAAGGCTCTTGAGTTTCCCCTACCTAAGCCAGTGGTGTCACATCCACCAGGACAGGGAAGCACAGCTCTCTCGGTGGGCTGGATTGTACTAACTGTACTGGGCAGAGGGAGAAACTCCCACCCCGGCTCTGGTACTATTTTCTCTATTCAAATCCCCAGGAACAAAAGCAATACCAGCTGCCTCCAATAGGAATTTCACCCAAAATGAGACCTCCAGAGTCAGTCTGCAGTGCTCTCCCACTCCTTCCATACTTTCATACACAAAGCATTGCATACACACAGACTGTCTTTGTTAGGGGTTTTACTTCTTCATGCCCAGAGTCACAACCATGCCAATTAAAACCAACCCCTTGCCTTTTTAAGTTTACGTACTAAATATTTTGATATTCTCTTTGCTTGCCTTAGAGTGCAGGATGAATAATTAGAGCAAGTGGCTGCATTTCTCAAAATAAAACTGGGATTTGTAAGTGCCAGGGGACGTTGGCAGTGCTGGAAGGGAAAGGTAATTGACATTCTCTTAGGGAAACCTCTTGAAAAATTTGGGCCCGGTTGCTTTGAATTTATTGTCAGTGGTACAATACAGGCAGGGAAGATGATAATCCGTGCAAGCAAACAAACAACGCAACCAAAAGCAGCCAAAGCAGAAGTTCAGCCCTGTGTGTCTGATGGCTGTGACCTGGCTGATCTTCCATCTCTTTTATACAAACCATGATGTTAGGGCATTACAATTCAGAAAGAAAAAGTCAATAAAGTTCTAAATGGAACCAAAAGATCTCGTCAGCAAACCCAGGATCCATCAGGTGAAGCCCAGGCGGGGCTGAGAGCTTGGCTGTCCGTGGGGTGCTGTGGAGGATGTGGTTGTCTGAGTGAGGGCTGCCCCAGGGTGTCCCAAAATGCTGCAGAGAACTCCCTCAGTGGTACACAGTGCTGATCAACTGCAGGCTCCCCTGGGCTTGCCAGGATTTCCAGAGAAATGATAAAGAGAATTTGTGTGGCATTCCACACCCCAGCATGATGAGAGGAGAGCCTGTCTGCTCCCCAGCCCACATGCCATAGATAAATAAATATCTATATATGATATATATAGATAGATATGCACCCACTCTGCTGCAAATGTGGTGTGTATGTGCCAGGTGCACAGCACAGCCTTGATTAACCCCTGCCTGGGTCACCCTCTTCTTGCAACAAAATGTGCATTAAATGATACCCTCAGGCGATGAGTTTGCACTGACCTCTGGGCAGCTCCTGCTTAAAGGGCAGCTTTGATGTCCTGCAGTTGGGATATTTCCAAAGGGAATAGATTGTTGTCTCTTATCCCAGTTTCCCTGCTACAAACTGCTTGGTTTTTCTGAGAGGGACGCTGACTGTAGCTCTTGCACCAGGGCTTTGCAGTCCCTCCTATCCAGCCTTCCTGGGATGCTGGGTTGAAGCAAAGCCTCAATTCATTCATCTGGATTTGCAAAAGCAGTTGCAGTGCCCTGAGGACCAAACTGTTGCAAAACTAATAATAATAATGAAAAAATTAAAATCCAGATTAAAACAGAACAGCCCACCGTAGCACAGCCCCAACAACCCCGTGGTATCAGATCCTCCCCTCCAGCAGCACCAGGGGTTGGGGAAGGGGTTTGCTGGGTACTGGGGTGAGGTGACCTTGGGACAGGCTGGGCAGGGAGCAGTGCTCAGGGCTCTAAGGTCTTGTAGCAACTCTAGCTCCCCCCTCCCCACTTGCAAAGGGTTTTAAGGAGTTTCCCTTCATCTGCTCATTTACTAGGAGCAGAGAACAGCCTCTTCCCTCTCCTGCTCCCTGCCCCAGACTGTACAAGCATTTGACATTGCCATGACTTTCACCAGTCAAGTCCTGACGGACCACACACCTCTTTTCCACCCAGCAGCTCTCTTTTCCCATTCGGTGATTTTGTAAAAGGACATCTCCAAACCTCCCCTCATTGTACCTCTGCTTCCAAATTGCAATTGTGTGTCTTGTGGTTTAGCTGCCGCCGAGAGCACAGCAGCTATGGTGCATTTAAATAGCTGATTTTTTCAGGATCTGATTCAGGTCTTGCCTCCAGTGATATCAGCTTGGCTGCTGCAGTGGGAACACTGTGTTAAATGTGTTGAAGTGAAGGAGAAAAACACTTGGGAGCATCAGGTGCAGCACAGGGACAGGGCTGGCAGGCAGCACCTTGGTTCCCCTCCACTCGCGCTGCCCTGGTCTGCCTAAATTTGGTGCGTGCCCTGGACCCAAAGCAATGCCTGCCCTCCTGGGCTGCCGAGCTGCTGCCCGGAGAGGAGGAGCACAGCTCATCCCGGTGGTGTCACGGACACCCCGCTTTGCCTCTGGCTCAAATGCCAAGGTGCTGCCGTGATATCGTGCCCATATCCCTAGATGTTTTTCCATGCTCCAGGGGTCACATGTGCTGGTGACCTTCCTCTGCACTGTCCCCTTGGCATGAGGACACGAAGCACTGAGAATTTTGGGTGTAGTTAAATGTCTCTACGGGGTTGAGCAGGGGAGGGCAGACAGAGGGGTTATCCATGGTTATCAGTGCCAAGGAGTGGGTTGTATCCTGATGCTTTCCCTTGACCTGAGTGAGAGTTACCTGCAGGAGACATGGGGGAGAGGGGGAGCCCAGTGCTTCAAGTGCAGCTGGTCTCCATGACCCTGCTCACATGCACACTGGGGAGAGGGTGCACCTCCATTCTCCATCTGACATGTGCTTTGAACATCTTTGAACACATTTGAGGTGTGCTTTGAAAATTCGTTGAAATTACGATTTAGAAAGCAAATCAAAATCAAAATAAAATTTTAAATTTTGAATTTTAAGTTACAAAAAAAATCTATAAAGAGCCTGGAAAACACTTCATTTCTGGCTATCTGAAGCACTTATGCTGTGGGAAAATGTCTGCAGGGACCCAGGCATGGGGCAGGATGTCTCTAGCAACATTTAGCTCCAGTTGCAAGGATTGTTTGAGACTCTCAGCATGCTGCTGGCACCACAGGCTCCTGCTCCTGGCCGTGAGCAGGAAGGGGCTGATCCAGCAGTGCAGACCCTGCTGAAATCACCAGAAGGTTCGTGCAGTGGAGCAGGGCTGTGCCACAGCCAGGGAAAGAGCAGAGCATCCCATGATGGGACGGGGCTATGGTGCTCCCAGCTCACCTGCAGCCAGGACACGCTGGGCAGTGCTGCCCTTGGAGCCACCACGGCTGTCACCAGAGGCCACACAGGTCCTGTGGTGGCTGTGCTGGCTGGGGTCTGGCCACCACATGCTCACACATAATTCCCGACCTCAAGTCAAAAGTATAATTCTTTCTGCCACATCTGACATTTAGCTGTACAGCGATCCTTGCCAGGAAATTGCCATCGTTTCAGTTCTGCTCCCAGCTACCCTTCTGATTTATATTTTTGTTTTTATCCAATTTTTCTGACTTGTTTTGGTAGGGTGGACAAAATGTTCTCACTCAAGACAGATGACAGTTTGCCGATAAGAGGAGCAACTTATCACCAACAGCTCCGATTCTTTCTCAAATGCTTAGTCTGTTGGAACAGCTTTAAAGTCTAATGTGATATCACAGGTTAGCCCCAAATCTGCTTCCTCTCCTGTATTTCATACTTTATGGCTCTGAACATCACTCCTTTTAAAACAAAACACTTCAATCTTTTTCAGATCATCATTGCTTTTCTTTCCTTTTTTTCCCCCTTCTCCTTAATTTAACTATTTTAAAAATTCTTTCTGTATGGCAAATAAAATAAACACTATAGATGAGTGACCTCTTGGAAGCTTGGTGTCCTTGAGTCTAACTTTAGAAATCATTTGTCACAGGCACAGAAATGTGCACTGCAATCAGAATTAGCTGCCAGAATTTTTTTTTTTCAAACAATGATATTGTAACTTGAGTGGCATTCTTGATAACAGTTCAGGTTCTCCAGCCTTCTGCTCATGCCCCAGCAAACCATACACTAAAAAATAAAACTTCTGTCTTATTCTGATTTTAATTTTTTAAAAAAAAATTAAAAATTTATTTATCATATAGAAAATAAATGAGAAGGAAAAGAGAGACACGGAAGTAGAACAGCTTTGAGCTCTGGAGATAAGCCCAGTAGGCTAAGAGGGTATTATACAGTTGGGTTTAGTTCAGCAAAAACAGGATGTTCTATGAGAACTGGGTGAATAATTTGCAATTAGTAATTTGGAACAGAAAAATCCAGGTTATTTCGACACTTTTAGCTTTATGGAGTGAAATGCCCTCTTCTGCTCATGGTTTGTATGCTTCCAAAATATAACGTGCTCTCATCAGTGCTTTCACTGCTTGAAATTGTAGACCTTCTAGCAAAATTACTTTTGATCTCCAAATGTTTTATTTCCATGTGACCATTTATGGCTTAAAACTCAGGCTGCATTGATGCCTTGCCTGTGATACGGGATGCGCTGGAGTCTGTGAAGGGATTAGCCCCTGGACACAGGTCCTGTATTGATCCATGAGCAGCTCCATTGGATTGCTCCATCTGCCCTCCATTAAACAGATAGTTTCAATTTTTGTGCATCAACACAACCCACAGTCACTGAAACCACGCTGTGGGTCTGCCAGTACCAGAGTGACGGAGTAACAAGCTCCAGAGATCCCTGCTGGGCGCACGTCAGCTGCAGGACAGCACAGAGGGACAGGGGATATCATCTTTCTACAGTGTAGGGTCAGTCATTACACCCCAGAAAGCTCCTGAAATCCTTTTGGAAGGTCCTGCTCCTGTCCAGAGTGATTGTGGGTGGGTTTGCATCCCCCAGAGTACAGGGGGTGGGAAGAGCATATTCCTGATCACTGGATTGGGATCATGGGTGAGAACTGTACAGGGAACTCACCTGAGTTGATACATCTTTTGTGAAAAACCTCTGCATTTATAGCATTACTTGAGATCAGGAGAGAGATTCGATGTGCTGAAATTAGGGTTGCTGAAGCTTCTGCACAGTGCTTGCTCAGGGGTCAGGTCTCTTGGAAGATTTTGTCAGCCCATTTTGAAATCTTGAAAGACCCTTTTGGGACTCAAAATACAACTGCCAGCCTCCCTGACTAATCAGATCACTGCAGACACCTCTCCCACGTATCTGGAAGGAAGGTGTTCAGTGAAAAGCAAAGCTGCCTGACCCCACTGACCGCACAGGGCCAGGGGACGGGTCATTTCTCAGACGTGTCAAAGCATCGCTCCAAGGTGTGTCTGCAAAGTGGCTGCACCTGAGCAGCACTAACCTTTCCCAAAGGGGATTCCACAGCTGCGCCCTGGATGATTCAGAGCAGGGCTGAGCATCCTGGAAGGTACAGAATCTGTGGATCCTGCCATGGCAGAGACCTTGCGAGCTACAGCCCACAGCTGCCCTGCACAGCACCAGCAAACCTCTCCCAAGGTCAAATCCCCCCAGGCAGCATGATGGAGCCTCCTGGGACCCCTAAGACTAACAAAGCTTGAAATTCAAGTATAAACACCTCTATAGCCAACAAGGTGCCTCTTTCCCACCTGGCTCTTACCTGGAAATAGGGCACATGGTGCCTTTGCAGAGCACAAGCTTCATTTTCCCTGTGATTGAAGCCCTCCCAGCACTGGCAGCTCCCCCTGTGACTTCCTGGGCTCCGTGTGTGCAGAGGGAATTGAAGGAGACACTTTCACCTCTCTGTGTGATGGAGTTATCCTCCTTCCGGTAAATAAATGCCTGTGTGTTCACTTCTAGCCTGTATCTGAAGAGGAGGTACCGTGTGCCTGGCTTTTACAATATTTCATCCTCCTGGAGGGAAAATATGATAGGAAAAGCCTAAAAATTAAAAAAAGACAGAGTGAACAGTCATACCTAACATCTTTTTCAGCACAATCCACCCAATTATTTTCCTTTCTCTGGCTATTTTAATTTTAAAGCTTCCTCCGAATGTAGGTCCCAGGTCAGCAAGGCATTAAGGCGCTCTTGAAGTACTTCGACTTTAAACCATATCCCACGGAAAGGACACTAATCATCTCTTGCATCTTCAACTAAAGATACAGTATTTTATCTGAGATCCTGAGTGTGCCTATAAATATCACCCAGGGAAGTGCTCAATCCATTACAGAAATGGGTAACCTAAATTATGGAGCTGGCCGGGGGCTCAACCGTGGTTAATCTTTGTAACAGGAGGGAACTGGACCAAAATCCGTATAGCTGAGATGGCAGGAGGTCCAGAGGATATGTACAGTGCAAACACTGGGGAAAGATGTTCCCATAAAGACATCCAGAATAACCCCATCTTCTCCAGGTTGTCTCACAGCCATAGGGAGAGAGGGCACCTAGGGAGAGAGGTACCTGCACAAGCAAGTGGTGATGGCTGTTCCAGAGGTGTGCAGGTAGAGGACACATCTCAAGGAGACCCTTCAGAAAATAAGATGATCAAAAGCCTGTTTCTCAGCCCTTCTGATGATGGTGGCCGCTGGATGGGTGACCACAGCAAAGAGAAAGCAGGTGACCTGCTTGCTATTGCACTGTATCTAGACCACAGGCGTAGACTTCCTGAAATACAACTAAATTCAAAACTTAATGTGATTTTCTAATACTTTGATTTTTGACAGCATCTTACTTGCTTTTTATTATCCTAAAAACATAGTATTTTCAAGGCACTGCTCCCTCAGAAAGGGCAAACTTGTGCAGCAGCCCCAAACCAGCCTTTTTTGAAGCAGAGTGGGCTCTGGGTTGGGGTGAAGAGATCTCCTTCCCCAAACACAGTCTGGGGTCCCTCTGCAAACCCTATGGCAGACACTCACCTGCAAAAACTGTTCCCAGGTAGAGGCTGGCAGGGACAATGCCAGCCCTTACAGCACAGTGCAGTGCTCCATGTGTTATTAGAGTCATTTGTTGTGGTTAGTGAGCAAAACCACCCAAGCTCATTTCTGTTCTATTAGAGAAAGGGAAAAAAAGGGAATAGAATAACTCATTTTGAAGTAATTTGCTGGGGATTATGTGTATGATCGAGAGGCCTGTAAAAAGGGGGAATACTTGCAAAATTGTAATATGGCTCTTTAGAGAAAAGTATCCCAAAGTTACCAAACATCAACAAAGTGAGACAAAAGTGGGTGGTTTCGGTGCATTCTGCCTGTCTACTGATCACAAACTGCCCCACTCTGGTCTGCCCAGCCCAGAAGCTGATTTACTGGTTAGTTTGATGGATTTTTGGTCAAATCTCAGAGGAATGTCACTGCACTGGCTGGCAGCTCCTTGGCAATGATTCGATCCTGGGATTTGGCACATGCAGGGTGTCATCCTCCTCCCTGATCAGCCACCACATGGACCTGGCACAGGTCCTGCTTATCTTCTCTGTTCCCCACATCTCTGGGAAAGTGCGAGGAGGTCTGGGGTGGGCAAGGTCCCCTTCCCATGGGACAGAGAGCGCAAGGGTTCCTCCAAACGTGGACATAAATTTCCAAACCACCACTGAAAGACAGCCATGTCCCATAAAGCACTGGCTGCTCTCAGGAGCGAACTGTAGATTTCTCCGGCTAATTATAAAAATGGCAGACAAAACCCTGCACGATATGATTTCTTACATTAAACAAATTTTATGGCGGAGAAGACTTTTAGTGGCACTATTTGCAGACCTGGCCTTTCGCCAGCTCGCTGTCATTAAATCCGCCAATCTTAAGTATCAGCTGCACTTATTCCAAGGGGCTATAAATAAACCCCTGAAGCCTATTAAAGGAGCCGGCTTTCTCGGGCTGCTTGTCAAGCCTGGACAGACTGACATCACTGGTGTTGTGGCTCTGGCTGGCGCTGGGCACATCTTGGGACGGGTCTTTCACATGCTCTCAGATTTGCCTTTCACGCTGCTGGACACACGTGACTTTTTCATTAAAAGAAAGCCTCAGTTTGGGTTGGTAACAAATAGTTCTGTTTCTGCTAGGGCTGGGTGAGTCCTTGACCACATTCCTGAAGCACGAAGCTGTTTAATCTTTGCTAGCTGAGAGGGTTAAAAATGAACAGGAGATTGGGAGAGGATAAGAAATTGGAGCCAATATTTTATAAGACAAGGAGGTGTTTTATTGGAAAATACAGAGAAGTCACCACTCCCAGGACATTTATCAGTCACACTTGCACTCAGGGTTGCCACCATTCTTTCGCTCCTCTGGGGTCTGCCTGGTGAAAATGTAGGCAATGGATGCCCCCCACCACCCCGAGAAGCCCATGGGCCACAAGCAGGATGTTCCACGATGCAGCAGCCACGCTCCGTGTCGCTGGTGCAGTTCCTATGAAAAATGAGTAGCAGCACTAATGTGTGGTTAATGACCCGTGGTTCAGAAATGACTAAGATGCAGGAATTAAATTTACAATCAACTTGCCTTTTCTTTTTTTTCTTTTTTCCCCCCTGAAACCTTGAAACCAAAGTTCCTAATCAGAGAAGTCCATGAAAGTTCCTCTCCCCTCGCAGGCAGGGCAGGTGACTGCAGGCAGCTGCAGTTTTGAAGCTGGGTGCTGTCACTGTGCCAGGCGTGACACGGGGCTGCTTCGGTGGCAGGGTAAATTGATGACACAATCTCAGGAGAGCTCACTAGTTGATGCCAGGTTTATTTTTGTAAGTGCAAACTAATGAAATTTAGAGATTTTAATGAAAAAAAGAGGAAAAAAAAAGAAACAAAAAAAAGGTAGAGGCTACAATTTATAAATTAAGTTCATTATGGAGCTGAGCGCCAACTGCATTAAGGAAACGAGCAGCTCAGGCTTTTACCCAGAACAGCTCCCACATTTTTTGGCAAGAGTCAGGGAGCCCCACTTTGTCCCAGTGAAGCTTCTGGCTCTGCACAAGTGATGGAGCAGGGCTGTGAGGAAGCAGGGGCTGTGCAGGGTACCTGTGGACACCACACTGTCCCTCCGTCCTGGGCTTAAACGGCAAAACCACCCTGAGGGGTTTGGGATGATGCTTGTCCTGCAGCAGGCACTGACCTCTACTACAGACCAAATATCCCTTTCCCATTCCCACACCGTACTGCCAAGGGTGGACCTCGCTTTTCATGTTCTGAATTTTAAAAGGTAGCAAAGAAATTGTTCAAAAGGCAATGAAAGGGAAGGAAAAGTAACCATAAACCCACAGCAGAGGCATCCAAGAAAAGGAAGGTGAGTCCCCAGGAGGAGAGAAAAAGACAGCCTTGAATGTCTCCCGACAGGAAGAATGTGTAATTCAGAGCAACCAGGAGGCATTTTGTAGCTTTTTTTATTTTACAGACTTTCTGCTCTCTTCTTCTGTACTTCACCACTGCTCTACTTCTAGATTTACCCCTAAATTCTCTGATGGATTAAAGAAGATGGAGGGGGCTATTTTCAAGAGTCGGGATGGGCACATCCTCAGGCAGTGTGCAGCTATGGCCAAATCTAGAGAACTGCTGTGGTTTGGTCTGTTCCAACATGAATGATTCTATGATCCTATGATTCTATGGCTCTGTGATTCTATGATTCCATGCTATGGGGTCAACACAGCTTGTCCTGAGCTGGATTTAAGCCAACACAACCTTGTGCATGTGCCAAAGGCAGGACATGAGAAGGTGAAAGGAAACCTTTAAATCTCCAGCTACATGTGCAGGTGCCCTAAGCACAGTTCTTCCTCTCTCTTAGCTTACCCACCCAGGTGCACAAAATCCCTGGAAGTCCACTGGGGACCAGAAGGCAAGTGAGATTATTTCCCAGATGTGATGTTTCTGTGGCAGCCCAGTGAAAGTGCTTCTGTGGGCCTGGGGAACAGTTGCAGCAGATTGAGGGGAACATGGGAAGTGGCTGTTCCAAGAAATTGGGAGTCTGGGGCAGACTCATGACAGATTTTTTTCTTGATTCATTCTGCATCCTCTGCCATAATGACCCTGAAATCCACCTGTGCTGCAACTGGCAGTGGTTGGGCTGAGGTTTTCCCTTCTACTGTGCCAGCTGTTTGGGCTGGTGACCTTTCTGGAAGGAGGGGGACTTGTACTGGATGAGCAGGAACAGGCACTGGAGAGCATGAAGAAGCACAGAAATCTTTCAGCATCCATCTCCATCTCTTGCCCAAGTAAGGAATGAAGCTGCTGAGAAAAGAACTAATGAACACACCTAGGGAAGTGAGGAGAAGAACATTAATTGCCTGTACAGCAGTGCAGAGTCTGAGCAACATAAAAAACTGGAAGCAACTAATTTATGAGTACAAATTCTATCTAAAGAGCATGACTTAAACTTAGGGAGAAAAATCCATGTGCCTGGAATATTAAAATCAATAGTTTTAACCTATTTAGAAAGAATTGAGTGGGCAAAGAAGGTGCAGGAGGGACAATCAATATTAGAAGTGACATTGCTGCATTCCAAGCACCACTAGAAACTGAAGAGAAAGTGACCTCAAATACAAGTAAAAGCCAAAAGAATGCATTTCTCCAGACCATCAACTCTCACTAGAAAACAGGGACTACTTGCTTCTTGGTGACATATTTATTATATTGGAGAAAATTTCCCTACACTGTCCAGGAGAACCTCAACTCAAATGGTGTGAGCTGGAGTGCTCATGCTGCTGCTTTTGGGGTTTTCTAAATGTTTTAGAAGAACACTTTGAAACCAAAACTAGGAGAATCCTCAACAGGATCATCTTGACAGCTGGAGAACTGTTTACAGATCTGAAAACCAGCTACAGCCAGCACAGAGGTGACCCTGTTTCAATTGTACGTGCCGGGCACAGACAGAGGAAAGCCTGAGCTGACAGTAGGTCCCTTTGCTTTTCAGTGGACTAAGCCAGGTCACCTGGAGGCTTTTAAACAGAAAATGTGAATGATATTTGTCAATCCTTGGTTTAAAGGCACTTTGGCTTCTAGGGAATCTAGTAAAACCTCAGCATTGGAAAAGAGAAGGTTATTCTGGCTAAAAAGTGAAACTCAAGGGAGAGTGAGAGTAGGTAAACTCACAGAAAGGAAGGAAGGGAAAGTGAGTAGTAATGAACATAAACCAGCCCCAAACAGAACACTGTTAGGTGAAACCAGTGGCTTGCAGAGCTGAGGGCAACAGGGAAGTGCTCTTTAGATATAAGAGACTAAAAGTAGTTGTCTAGACAGAATAGCAGACATTTTAAAAAGAACGCATAAAAGGCAGACGCTAACTATATAATTTCTCTATTTTTGGGGAAAAAAAGCTAAGTGAAATAGCCGTGTAATATGATGATGTGGAATATCTTCTGTTCCAACTCAGGATGTTAAACAGCTGCCACTACAGCTAGAGGATTTTTTTGATCAGCAGCTCTCAATATTCAGAGCCTGAGAGTTTTAAAATCTGTCCCAGGAGCGCCCCAGGCCGGCACAGAGTTTTCCAGAAGATCTAAGTAGTGTTGACTTTGTGCCAATGCATAAATGTCGACGAGGAGGATGACTTGCGTAATTATAAATCTGATTGTTTGATGTTGATTTTGTGAAAAAATAATGGAAGAGCTGATAAGGGACTTGATTAATAACAATTTAAGGAGAATACCTAATTACAATCAACACGAGTTAATGGAAAATAGATCTTATTAAATGAAATTGATATAATTTTTCAAGAATGTGATTATAGATTTGATTGATTTAGTACATTTCATCAACACTGTTACGTTTGACTTCTGCGAGGCATTTAACTTAATGTTGTCTCATTTATTAGGAAGCTAAAACAATGTAAAATCAACACGGCATGCGCTAAACGGATGAAAACCCTGCTGATATGTTTAAACATATCACAGAAGCTTCCCAAGTGGCTGCATTTCAGTTCATCATTTTTAGCAAATGGTAGAAAATCAAAACTCATTACAATCAAAGTTTGCTGATGAGATTTGGAGTTGGACCACAGCTGGCATGTGGATGCACTTTCCATCAACCAGATGGAAGCAAACTCCAGTTAGTTTAACGTGGGCACACACAAAGCCACACTTCTAGGAAACAGGATTTCACTGCGGGGAAGAGGGATCCTCTTACACAATACTGGGAACTTGATAAAATAGCAGAGTGAAATATCTCTGGTGTAACATCTAGTGGGACGCTGCAGCTATTTCTGGTGCCTGCGACTCAGGAAGAATGGTGATGAATGGGAGAGGGCACATGAGAATGACTGAAGCGTTGCAAAACATGCCTTATAGTGACAGATTCAAGGACCCCAATACGCTTAGCTTAACAAAGAGAAGGTTAAGGGATGGCTTAATGACAATCCAGATGTATTCAGACAGGGTACAGGAATGCAGAAAGGGAGTGCTCCTCAATCTAACAGACAGAGCGATAAAAAGAGCTGGTGACTGGAAGCTGACACTGTTAAATTCAAACTGGGAAGCGTGTGCTTTATAATTGGGAGAGGTGACATCAGAACAACTTCCCAGCAGATGGTTTCATCATCAATGGCCATTTCCAATTCATCCTTGGGGGTTTTTTTTGTTTTTTTAAGCCATATCCTGCATCCACTGAAGATGACTCTGAATCAACCTACAGACACCCACACCATATGGATGGCATGGCCCTTTTTGGGGTTTTAATTTTCCTGATAATGAGTGTTTAAGCCATTATCCTCAAGCACTGACTGGCACCATTCCCTTTTCCCAGAGTTATTGGTCTGGCCTTGGTGGAGACTCACGCAGACACCTTCATGTTATTGGTACTTCATCTTAGCCAGTGGAGTGGCTGAAAAAGTACTACAAACCCCTATAAAACAAACCCAGCCTACATCCCTCTGCTATAAAAAAACCCCAAAATGCAGTGCCAAAGAGAGCAGCTCAAAGTACATGAAGGAACCTGTGATCCAGTGGTTCAGTTAAATCCTGCTGATCCCCATCTGCTGCTGTAGTTTGATAGACTTTTCAGGGAAATGACATATCTATATTCCTTAAAAGCTGATAAAACTGTGTAGTTTGATAACAGACTCATCTACACCTTGGAAGTCACAGAATGAGAGAGAGCCATGATATTGTGGGATTTTCTGCAGGAGGTCCATCACATCTCTGCTCTCTGGTTTGGAAGCTGAAATTTCTCCTTTCACAGAAATTCTTCAGCAGGAGTCCTGGCTGCAGACCCCTCACTCAGGAAGCTCCAGGACCTACCCATTTATTTCTCCTGGGACTGGTCCGCAAGCCTCAGCTGACGTGCTACTGTGCATTCAGATGTACTTGGGGACCAAAAAGGTGTGTGTATATATATATATATATACACACACACACACACGTATAGAATGTATTTCTTATTTTTCTTTGATTACTGTGACATTATTTCTGGGTTTTCAAGCTCTGAAAACAATGTAATAAAAAAATTTCCTTCCATAGAAATACTGTGACTGGTGAAGGTGATTAGAAAAAAACTTACATCCGAAAGCTGGACAAGTAAAGTTATTTCATAATTGATTTATATATAAGGGACTTTATCTCATAGTGAGGTCTTTACCTTTAAAAGCAGGTCTTTACCTTATATAAAGGATATAAAAGAGAGGCCATTTGTTATCTTAACTTGTAATGAGATCAGCAAAGAAAGACTTTTAAGCCCCTCCACAGCTTAGTCATGATATCACTGTGGTTCTTCAATAGCAAAATCTATCTAACTATAAACTGGGAGTCTGGGATCATGCCTTGTCCCTGCTGCCCACACCAAGGAACTGTCTGCCTATGTTGAGCACCACTGAGGACTACAGGTCCTGAGCTGTGCTGGATTTACCTCTGGCATGATTCAGGCCATCGCTGCTGTCCCCACCACCTGCCACCTCTCTGCTGCTGTCACCAGTACCTGAGAGCCACATCTGATAATCCAGATTCTTAATGAGCGGGAAGAGGTAGAAATACAGGATGCTGACTTGCCTCCCACACACCTCTGTACTGCCTGCTCAGGGCAGAGGGGATCACCCAGCAAAATTCTTCAATAGTTCCTATTCAGTCTGCAAGAGTCCTCTGCTCCAAATGCCATTTAATCTAGCTCCATGTTAGCCAGCCAACAAGATTTCCATTGATTTCAGGTTTTGGCCCAGGAACTGTGCAGATGCTTTTGAACTGAACATCTTAAGCACAATTCTTACATTTTGCTAGAAAAAGCCTGAACCAGCAGAAACTCTTTTAAAGCAACATCATTACCATAGAGGCAAACACTAATTTAATGTGGTTCACAGTAACAACAGACCATTTATTTAAATACTTCACCATTTAATTTATTCAGCATTTTATATTGAAGAGTATTTTCATTAGGATTCCACTGCAAAACCAAAGAAGGCATTAAATCATTTACTATACTGACAGCTCACTTAATTTATTTAAGCACAGGAGTCTAATTCAAAAAAGCAGACCTTATACAGAGCCCTGTCTTTACAGACCTGGCATACAAGGGCCTATTAATTTCAGGGAAGGGTGTTATATGTGTTTATTTTGAGATCTCACTACGTGTTCTCTTTTGGTCAGCAGCCTGCTGTGGTGCTGCACCTGCCAGAGCTACATTTAGGAATCCCTTCTGGCGCACACCAGAGCAAGTCCATGCCCTTTGCTTCTGCTAATGCTGGTGAACATCCAGTCCTTTGCATTTGTCATCTGGTTTAGTCTGAACCTTGATGGACGACAAAGCAACCAGCATGGCTGGAGCACCAGATCAGCAGAGAAACGATGGTAAATGCAGCAAGGCCTGAGGTCATCAGTGATGTCTTCAGTTTAATTCTTCTTAGTTGTCATTCCTGGCTCTGGAGCACTTGGTAAGTCTGTGAGTTCCACTGCAATGCACTCCTGTCTCAGTTGGTATTGAATTAACTAGAGACACTCAGTTCACCAGCTCGGGGACGATGTGTGGTGAGGCTTCCCCAGCTCTGCCCTGGAAGATGCTGAGCAGCATCAGGACTGTTCACAATTGTCACATCAAAGCTCTCACATCCTGCCTGAAGCAAATCCTCCACTTAGTATTCAGGGTGCTCAGCTTCTTGGGCAATCAAGCCCTTGTGGCTTATTACTGATGTTTCCAGATCTACCATAATAAATGGCAGAGAAGAAAATTGTCCCCTATGACAAAGCTCTGGGTGATATTAGGGTCCCTGGTGGCTCCTGGTTTGGCTGCTTTCCAAGACTGGTGCTGAAGCAGAACCTTGGAAACAATAGCACATTGTCAATAGGATGCACAGGACATCATTAATAAACATTAGGGAGCTTGATATGATCAGGCAAAAGCAGTACAATGAAATGAGGTACCAAAAGCAGGATGGAGAGGAGGGGAAGGGACCTGAACAGGGTGTTTAATGACTCATCCAACTGCAAAATGCAGCAGAGAGCAAGGCTAAGATAGAAAACCTTTTAATGAATTCAACATGTGTGCACCCTTTGAAGGCTTAGCTCCCCATTCCCCAGTGGTGTTTGACCCACCTGAAGATACAGATCACGCAGAAAATAATAACCAGTAAGTAATAATAATAGTAATAATAGGAAGAGCAGGACCCTCATCTCCAATTCATATTTATAATCCAGCAAATATCTCACCTAAAGCCAGAAGATTTATGGGTTTGCATCTATAATTAATATCCTTCCTTGAGCAAGAAAGGGTATGTGTTCATACAAATAAATCTGCTGCTCTAGACCTGGATTTTGAAGACTAATATTTAAATCCCCAGCAAGACACAGATATTGATTGTATAGATGTATACAACAGAGACACACCATGCACATTTATAGAGATAAGATTGTACAGCTATTTTAAAAATAAAAAGATAAATTCTCCCTTTTAAATGCAGTAGATGAAGCTTCATCAGAAAAAAAAGGAGGAAGATGGGAAGGTTGGCTTGGTGTCTGCTCCAAACTGTCCCTGTTTCCCAAAGATATCCTTTGCATTAGGCCCATTGTTAACAGCAGAGCCATTCCTGGGCGCCAAGACACATAAAGGGCTTTGAGACAGAGGTAATCGATTTGGTTTAGTTTTATGAGGAAAATAAACAGGCTGATATAACAGTAAAAGGGTCAAACAGGGTCAGGGCTAATGAAGTGACTCAAAGCAAGTTAGAAATAAAACACCCTTCCCTTTTTCTGTCCTCCCCTGCATTCCTCTCCTTGACAAGTGATTCCTGAGTCTGCCCAAAGCCACACCCATGGGTGACAGCAGAGCACCAGCTACGGGTCAACCCAGCTCGTTTGAGGCTGTGTGCAGGACTTGCCTCGGCTGAAGGTTTCCATCTCCAGCAGCATCCACTGAGCAATGGAAATCTCCAGCCAAGGCAAGCCCTGCTCTGCATCCCCTCGCCATGAGCATGGCGTGGACCACAGTCACTGCACACCCACAGGGAGGCTCAAGCGTGCCCAAAATTGCCCCTCCAGGGCTGAGCTGGCCACTGGTGATTGGAAGATCCCTTTAAGAGAGGATCTGTGTTGTAGGCTTGGAGCTTTGCAGCTTTGGGACTAGCTTGGGTCTCATGGACAACCACCTTGCTAGCTCACTGTGGGTCAAGACCAGCTTGCTCAGCATCTTTTAACTCTGGTCTGTTCTCAGGGGGATCTCCTTGCTCTCTGAATATTCTCTACAACCAGATTTTGGAAGGTTTATTTGTTCTTTTTATTTTCTTGGGAGTTTCTTTTCACTTCTGTGAGTTGTAATGAGCGAAGTGGGAATGTGCTGGGTAAGCAGTTGAACCAAACCTGGGAAAGGACAGCTTCTCTGGAGCAAGCAGAGATTTATCTGAAAAATATTGAGAATTACTGGAAATAAAAGTGTAGGCACTATTCCAAGGTCAGGGGTGTAAGCATCACCACACTTAGTGGTGAACTTAGCAACGGAGGTAAAGTACTTCTGGTGTTCCAGATCCAAAGAGTAAAGACTTGAACAGAACCCAGACATTTGTATTTATACAGTCCTAAGCTGTATAATACCCTTATTTAATGGAGATTTTGGTTAGTCATATTTAAATGCTATTTCTCCAAAAAAAGCCTTTATGCCCTCAGTCATTTAAGGAGCTCATCACTGACTCTGTGTGAGTGTGAGAACCATTCAAACCTCATGGCACTGACTGCCACAAGTGGTGGAGGAGCTTCTTCCCCCTCCAGATGATGGGCTCCCAGAAGAGAGATTATACCCATGGGAAGGAGAAGGAGGGATATGGCAGCAAAGAGGTAGTGACACTCCAGATAGGCTGCCTTCACCCTGCTTTGGGAAGTCAGCTACATCACCCACCAGCTCCATGGATGGGAGTCGGTCCTTCCTCCACACTTACCAGTGTCAGGAAGCCTCTGTGGAAGGAGGGAAAAGAAGCAGCAAAGCAAACCTTCCGGCAAGCACTCTGCTGCTCCAAGATCTTCCCACCCTGGAAAAGCTTTCCCTACACACATGCTGCTCTCCTAAGACTTTTACCCCTGTGAAGAACATGGGCTGTGGGTGCCCAGACAGCTGTGAAAGGGGAAGAAATTCACATCTGTTGCTCTGCAAGGCCAAGTACAGGGGCTCTGGAAGCTGCAACCAGTGTGGGGTACTCAGCCAAGGCAGAGCTTTGCTGCAACTTTGTTTTCATGATTTAGCATTCCTGCTGTAAATAATTGATACTAATGTAAGGGAGATAAGAGACAGACTGTCTGTGGGCTGGCAGGAAGTGGATCCTGGTGACATCCACCTGGAAATGTGCTTGCGGATTTATCTGAAATAAAAATGTTGAAGAGCCAAACACAAAATCCGAGAGGTGGGGAGGGAAGAGGGGTAAGAAAGGTAACCCATGATCAGCTCCAAGCAGTCTCATCTCTCCGATGAAAAGCTACCAATAATAATTTCCTTAACAAGACAATTCCTGCACTAACTAGTGCTTTCTGTCCCTAAACATTTCTCTCACATTAGTCCATAAACTGTGTTCCTGTGTTGCCAGAGAGTTGGGTGGGTGTCAGCACAGTTTAAGGACTTAAAATGTCATTAAGGGGGTGCATGGAGCACACCCCTCCTCATCGGTAACATGCTGGCAGGAAAATGTCAGGAGCTCAGTATATTTGATGCCTTTGTCTTAGGTTATCTACAGCCAGCTGAGTACCAGGAAGGAGCTCTCCTGCATCTTAGTCTTTGAAACTGGAGAAGGCAAAATTAAATCTCTGGTCCTGCAAGGGCAGCCATGAGACGGGTGATGGAGACAATCTTGCTGGGTGGAGAAGGAGAGCTTTCCCTGCTGGGAGCTTTGAAATCCAGCATGTCCCAGGGGCCATTACACCATATCCATTTCTGAATCCTGATTTTGAGGCTGCTATTGGCATTTCACATCCTCTGAGGAGTCTGTGCCCGGCAGCAAACCGACATTCACTTCTCCTGGCCTGACGTAATGCCTGTTTTCATCCTGTCTAGTATATAAAAAAAGATAATGTCAACTGAAAAAAATGACATCACTATTTAGCCACCTTACAGTTCTCTACTTCTCTCTCCTGTGTCTTCATCTTCACATCTTACTTGTGTTACCTGTTGCTCATCAGCCCAAGGATGTTCCTGTAAGCCCAGTACCAGGTAAGTGTGCCTGATGTTTTTAGATTGCTGGAGACTTCAAGTGCCAAAGTGAAAAGAATCTGCAGTGGAAATTCCTTTATTTTAAACTATTTTATTGCAAACCTAGCAGAGGGTCCCTCAGATCCTGGGTCTCCCAGGCTGTTGTACTCCTGTCCTGAAGGCCCTGGCTTTACACATCACTCTGGTAAGCACATATTCAAGGTTCTAAGTTTGTTTTAAAATATACTTCTTAACTTAAAGATTTCATGCAGGAAAGCAAATGAAAAGAGCTGCTCTGGAAATGTTAGGAAAGAGCAGCCTTGACTCATCAGTGATATGAATGGGGAAAGCCAGAGAGACTTTCATCTCTAATGTGATTTTATGATTCAGTGAATAATGCATATTAGCATAATACTAACTAAAAAAATCCATACTCATCATAGAATCACAGTTATCAACATTATCCTATTATTAATTATTAACATTTACACTATCAGTCAGCCCCTGGCTAACTGATAGCTTAAAATCTTGCATAAAGATTGTTACAACAATAGCCACGGTACATCACGTAATGCGCTTCACAGTCGGGTTGTCATATCCTCATCTATAAAGCTTTTTACTAATGCACTTTACAACATATCTTACAGTACATGGATGAAGAATGTGGCTGCACCCAGTAATAATTCCATTAATTATGAATAAAGCATTTACAAATGACATCCTTATTTAAAATTGGTGATGAACACATTTTGTTTTAATGCAGATGCACTGTGTAATTTGTAATTGGATAAAAAGCAATGCTGGCAGCAGGGGGTGGGGATAAGGGGCCAAGATCTTATGATCCTTACATCAGAAAGAAGATCGGAGGGGGGGGAACAGTGGAGAAAATGATTGACAAACAACAAAACATTGGGATAAAGCTAACCAAACTCCAAGGTGATGGTTGAAAGGAGTGATTAAAGGCGCCCTGCAAAGCTGAAAGGCAAAAGTCCTTACCCACTGACCTTACATTGCGGTTGCATTAATAAAACTCTCTCCTATATTAATAAAGTGTATATTTTCATTGCTTTCTCTCATTTGCAATGTTTTCAGCTGGCTGGCAGCTCACCAAGACTCGTTAGCCACATGCAGTTTGCCTTTGCAGTACCTTGGTACCGCTTTGTCCTATAGGCTGTCTGAGATGGCAGAATATTTATTACAAACAATATTTCACTGAGGCTACTTACGTCAAGAGGCTATAAATACATTACTCTTCCTAGTTTACTTAAGGGATAAAAAGTGAATAGCTAAGTTTACAGAGCAGGCTGAAGCTCTATTAATGTGTGGTCTGTTCATTTTCATATAGATCTCAATTGTTTGAAATTATTTTCCAAATTAATCCTGTGAGTGATTCTTGCCTTGCTGATCGTTTCCGAGCACTGCTGGTCTGCATGTACAGTGGTCATGTTCAGGTTATTGCATGTATTATAGAAGAGAGGTTAATTTAAACTCATAATGCCTTTTGGTAATAAAGCAGTGAATATTTATGTGGTCATAGTTTTCGTCTGAGAGCCTTGAGCCAAGAACTTATATTGAGGTTGAACTATTTAAATGAGTGCTAACTAAGGATGCAAAAATGCCAGAACTCACTTCTGGCAGCACTAGCTTTGTTGTTCATCAGAAAGTCAGCAAACTCCTCCTGATTACTTTTTCCCTGAATTTCACTGGTGTTTACAGCAGTCTGGATCAGCGAGGTGCCTGGATAACGCAGAGACCCTGGTGTCCTGTGTTAGCACAGAGCCAAAGCTGTGTATGGCGGTGAGTGCTGAGGGTGGTGCAAGATTCTACGGACTCAGGGAATCCAGAGAAAAGAGACTTGGATGTACCATGGAAAGTTAAGAAAAAAGATTGCCTTGAGCGGGACCTAGTTTTGGGTTCAGGCAGATCTTTTTTGCAGGTTTGCCAAGATGAGGCTGCAAACCAGAACTGAACCAGGCAGGAATTTTGTCTGAATTATTTTCACATTTGCTTTCAGTGTCCCATTTGTGCGCCATACCTAGTGCAAAGCATGACATTTGACATGGCCCTTTCTCCATATTTTCAAGTTAAAAAACACAGAAAAAAAATAATATATAGTATTTATTGCCAGCACTGTCAAAGATGACATTGCATTCCCCCTCTCCTTTCAAACTCAGGCAGTGTAGGAGAGACTGCCATAATAACAGGCCTCCTTGTGCAAGACTGCTTTGAAATTCCCAATATTTCTTGAAACCACCAGCAAGTTCGTTTTCAGAGCTGGCTGACAGAGGATTTATTTATTAAGGTTTTGGCTGTTTGCAGCAGTGGCTGGGCAGCAGCAGTTCCGCAGAGTTATCAAAAATCTATTTCCTCGCAGAGTCACAAGTAAAATACCAAACCCCTCTGAAAAGCCGAGTGCAACATTTACATTTTAATCTCCCAAAACACTTTCATTTCTGACAAACTGGGTTTCTTGGTCTGTGTGTTATGGAGAGGAAAGGCAGCAGGGTTGCAGGAGAAAGGTTTATAGCCCTGGGAGTGAGCGTGGGCTGCTTTGTGTGTGTGTGGTACAGCCAGAGTGGCACAGCAACCTCCCCGTCCACAGTGACAGCAAGGACTGTCACCCTTCAGCACTGCTGGGGTCAGGTGAAAAAGAGAAGCACCCTGGCCCCAAAATCTAACAGCGTATGGATGTCAAGCACTGAGCTCGGTTAGAGATCACGTGCACGTGTCGAAAAAGGTGCAGGGCTGGAGGAGAAAGAGCCCTTTGCTGCTACTGGGCACAGCCTCTCCTGGCTACAAGCAGAGCTCAGACAGGAGGGTTGAACGTGGGCTCATGTGGGGTTGGCAGAGGCCATTTGCAGCCACTTATATATGAGGGCAAAAAGCCCTTATTTCACTGTCTATTCACATCTTTACCTGCAGGTTAATTGGGATAAAGCGGAGTGTCTGGCTGGACCCAGGCTCTACAGTTTGGAGTCTGGCAACAAAAAGCAACTCTCTGTTTCCCTTGTTATCACCGGGGCTGAGGTCCTGTGCTGCCTCTGTAGAGTTGCTGCAGCAAAACATGAATTATGAATGAAACGAAAAATCCCAGCCCGGTGCACAGAGGGAATATGGAAAGTGCAGAGCAATCACCTCTGTGCCTGAGCCTTGCTGTGTGCCACCTTCACATGTATAATGCCCAAAATACTCCTCTCAGCTTCAGGCTGTGACTCCCTTATCCCACAGGGCTCAGGATTCCCTCCTCCCATGGGATCTGGGTTTTGAAATAACGACATTAATTAATTTGAAAAGCATGCCCTTGTGCTTTGTGGGATCTCTGTAGGAGGTACTGAGGGTGCTGTATGGATAAGCTCTTTGGAATTCACACGCAGAGCACCTCCAGCGGTGCAGGAATCAGGCAGGATGGCTATCTGCTCCCAGCATGGGAAGGGCTTGCCCTGGGAAAGTTTGGCATGCTGCAGGTGCCCCACTCCAGATTTGTTCCTGAGCACATGAACATGTGTTTGTAGGTGAGGTGGTGCAGGGAGCTGTGGGCAGGGGCCCCCACCCAGGCTGGCTTTGTGGGGTGAGCCTGGCACAGCCTCACCAGAGGCAGAGGAACTCCCAGGGGATCTGCAGAGGCGATGGCTGATTCCCAACAGTGCTCCCTTTTCCTGAAGCAAAGTGATGTGTGGAACAACTGCTTCGAGGTAGTCACAGGCTCTGGTTCTAAGACTCTGTGATTTGGAGAAGCTCAGACTCTCTACCCATAGCTTCTCTTTCAGAGAATAAAATGCCTTTCAGGAGGCATTTTAATATGTCTTTTAATTTTTAAGTGCTTTAGTTCCTCCCTTGCAAGTGCAGCTCTTTGCTTTTCTGCACCATCTAATAGCACACTGCAAATGTGCTTCCACATTTCAGCCATTTCTGAGTGTGCAATATCGACATCTGTACTAAAAACAAGCAGAATTTTTTCCCTGAAGCAATATTTTGCTTAGTACTATTGTTACTTTTTTCTATTTAATGGTTTGCTTGTCATGGGAGCTCTTCAACCTCTGAGTTTCGGGAAATGAAGTCTCTCTGCTTCTCTTTTCTCACCCTGTGAGGTGAGAGCATCATCACCCTTGTCCCACCTGCTAAAAAAGCTTTACTCAGTGCTCACTAAAACTGTGCTGCACTGAAGCACCTCATTGAACTGGGTGCCTGATATGCAGCAGGTTGGCAAAATGAATTGATTGGTATTTGTACAGCCTTTTGAGCTTCTCCCATGAAGTAGGTGTTGATAATAATAATAATTCTGACTTTTTATCATAACCAGTGATAAACGTTCCCCTGTGCATGTATTTGAGCTATACAATGTGGGATGCTTTGTTCTTAATTTTGATTGTTTTAAGAAGTCCTTTAGCACATCAAATAGTCTCCCTAGATAAGGATTTATAGGAAGGTCTTGAGAGCTGTCAGAGTAATGTTTTTCCAGCAGCAAAAACTTAACCTCCTCTTAGATCTTCATTTCTGCTTTGCCCTGGGTGTAGCTGCAGCGAGTGCTCTGTCACAGCCGTCAGGACGGAGGAGATGTGCTGTCAGTAGTTTTATTTTTGATCCCATTTGAATGTGTCAGTCAACTGCCTGAAATCAAAGAAAGTGAGAAGGAACCTTTAACAGTTGTGATTGGAAACTTCAGACTTTCCTTTTTCTTATTTTTTTTTTAATTTTGTAGACATTAAGTAAGTGCTTGGCGGGTTCTTGTGAATCATAACATATTCATAAATATATTTCTAAATATATCAAAGAGGCTCTTTGCCAAGCTGCTGGTGAAAGTGGTGTCTGTTCCCATTGACTCCTTTTTCCCCTTCAGATTACTTTATCATTTAATAATTTCAAATCATAATACAAAAAAATCAGAGACACTTAACTAGACTGGCTAACGCTGTGATTAATGAAAGTGTAATGTGAGCTACTGTACAGCCATTAGAAACCAGTTAGCTAATTAGTGTAATCACAGAGGTGGAAATAATTAAAAGACCATAAAATAGAGGTAACCTAATAACAACATTTTCCTCTGACCCAGAACTGGTGAGAAGAGGATGGTTTGCTAGGTTAGGAGCAGAGAGGAGTGGAGGCAGAAGGTTCTGTGAGTAATCACTGTCAAGGTCTCAGGGCACAGACAAGTAGAACAGAGGAGATTTTACACCAGCATAATCCAGATTGCAGCAGCAACAGCGCTTCACACCACTGCACCCCTCTCCCATCTTATGCATTGCCACAAGTTTAGTGACAAACTAATCACGACACAGGTGAGGCAGATTCAGCTGGTTTGTTCTTTCTTACTTTTTTGTTCCCTTGCCTCTTTCCTAGGTTATTAACAAATATAGTATTAAAACTTCCTTCACCTTGCATTCCCTGAGCCCACCAGATTGGTTTCAGGAAAGGGAGAAATCAGTGTCCTAAGGTGCTTAAGAAGAAAATCCTGTTAGACGATTCCCTATATTTATAGAGCTTCTAATGTATTTATGCATGTTATTCACTGTAAATTTCACAAAACTCTACAGCTGGTTGAAAGATCTCTTGCTAAGAGGGAAAAGTCTTTCTGGGCAGAGAAGAGTGGTGCAGTGACTGATGAGGGTGACGGTCATTGCCAGAGCTGCTCCCAGGAGATGGTGCCAAGCAGATGTGTTCCCCCATTCAACCCTCACCTGAAGCCTTTGCACTCAGGTTGGTGCAGAAAACCCAAGCCCTTTGGGCAGTACCAGCACACTATCATGGTGGTGAATCCTAAACAACCCCCAAAATGTGTGCCCTGGCGCTTCTTTAAGGGATCTCCTATGCAGGACTGTTCAGCTTCATCTCTTGTTAATGAGAGATGTGGGAAGATGTGATGGGCTGGATTTCACCCTTGGTGATTAGCAGTGACCTACCTCTGGCTGCTAGGTGAAATAGCTCCATGTAACAGCCAATAAAAAATTCCTACTGGTAATTTTCCAGTTGAGACGGGTCAGCACTATGGCCATCTCCATCAGTTCTTCTCATTTCTGCCATGGTTTGTGTGTGTTTCATTTGACCTGGGTCTAATGAGCAGAGAAGACGAACTGTAGCTGCAGACACACAATCAAGGATCATCCGCCGGAGCTGATGAGTCTGCCGAGACTGCTAAGTGGGTCTTCATTAGCTATTCACATGCGAAGAGCAATCCTTATTTATTCTTCTTTCCTAGGTGAATCTATTTTTGAATACGTTTTGTACTGATCTTGTCTGGGGAGTGGGAGGTTGGATGGAGGGGACCACCTCTGCCGGTTAACCAGATTATTGTCCTGACAAAATAGACTGTGACACCAAGTTGGCAGCAAGTTGAAAAGAAGAAACAATGTGATGCCATTTAGAGAAGGAAGGAATCATTTTCCCCAGTGACTTCTCTGGTGGGAGGCAGAACTTTATCTTCTCTTTGCAGCTCAAATGAAGCATCACAGCGGTAGCATTAATTGTGCTTCCACGTTTCCAGCTTGTCTTTTCATTAACCTTATTTTTTTTATTGCTGTAGCAGGAAACTCGCTTTCCAAGGAGGGTTTGCAGGGCAGTCACTGGAGCTGCAAGCCCAGGACGTCCCAGGCAGGTGCCCAGGCTGCGCATGTGGTGTTATCACAGCCAAATGGATGAGCCTGGTGGTCTGTGCTGCATGTATGTGAGCTTGCAGTGAAGAAGGGAAACCTGATACATGCCTAGAAGTATGCTGGAGAGGGAATTTTGGAGCAGCAGGTCACGGTGAGCCTTGCTCCAGGTACATTTTCATCACACCATCTCAGCCATGTGAATCACTTCCAGGGACACCCTTGAGGATGCAGATGGGTCAGTCCTTAACCCCTGGCAGCACCAGCGGCTTCTTGAGAGAAAGGTGCCTTTTCATCTGCGCAACTCCCCTTTCCCACAGTGGGCATGACTTAAATGCTCTCATTTAAGCTTTTCCTAAAAGCCTTTTTCCCTCGGTGCTGGGCCGGTTGGGTGCGGATCCGATCCTCTCACCCTCCCAGCCGCATCCGCCTGTGGCAAAGGCTGCCCTCTCCCGACACGCCGAGTATCCCAGGGATGCGGTGGCATAGCTGGGGCCCAGCACCCTCTGCCAGCACCAGCCCTGTCCCAGCTGCACCATGCACAGAGAAGTGATGTCCCATTAGGGACACAGCCTCATGACCCCCAGAGATGGCCTGGCTCCATCACCAGCCGCCTCTGATGCTGGATCCAATCTGCATCCCTCCCCGGCAGCAGGAGGGTGCTGCTTGAGGAACCACCCAGAGCACTGCGTTCCTGCAGAATTCCATTTTACCTGACCGATCCCTGCCCTTCCAAACCTGCCCAGCACCTTTTTGTTTTGTTTTTATAATCTGGTAGTGTAAGCATGAGCACTGTACTCCTCTGAGTTATCTTTTCCCAGCTGAGTCTATTTGAGCTGCAGACTGTGTGGGTGCCACCCTGGGAAAGCCATGTTTAGCAGCATGTTGCTCCAGGAAAGCACTTTGATGTGAACAGAGATGTGAGACAACCCCTTGCACCTCTGGGCTTGCCAAACAGCTGATCCATGAGACATGACTTTTTTTTTTTCCCCCCTTGTGATTTTGACCTTATTTGCTGAAAATGAAACATCATTCAGTCTTCCAGGAAATACCACAAGTCTTTGATCTGACATGACAACATAAATCTTCTGTGAGAGTTCATCCATTCTGCATCTTGGGTCTCTGAAACGCAGTTGTAGACACTGGAGTGGGAATCTCGGCATCCTGAATCCAGGACTGCAGAACCTGAGCCCCTGCACCTCCCCAGGCTGGGAAAAAAACATCCCCATGGGGTTAGGCCCTTAATGAGCTGGTTCTGCATCAGTTTCTCATGGAAAAAATGGATTTTTTTTTTTCCCCTGAATCACCTTGAGCATCTTAATTTTTTATGGGACAGGTGAAACCCTTCCCCTCCAGCTCTGTGGGTCTGTCTGAAATAAAACACAGCTTTACAGCTCAGAGAAACCCACCTGTCCATGCTTCAGCCTCCTCTAACCCCCTCCTGGAAGAGAGCTCAAAAGCTGTTGCATTGCTGAAGTTTTGGGCTCTGCACACCACACTCAGCAGCACAGCCCCAGCGCACACCTCTGACAGCGCATTTCCTGAGCACGGTGCCCGTGGGTCCCTGACCTTACTGTGCAATCAGCCTTTGTGGACTGTGCCTCTCTCTGCTATTTTGGGGGACCACAGAGTCCTTTCCAGGAAGGCAGCGAGGCAGCCGTGGTGCTCGTTTGCAGTTATTTGAAGGTAAGAGATTATTTCTGGGAAGATGTGGCTCTACATCTTTCCACTCCCCACCCACCAAGAGGGATTTAACTGACATTATTTTGCTCAAGAAGTTCGTGCTTTTACACCCAGACTCTTCCAGCTGTGATGTATTCATCAGTGTGCAAACCTCCTTGCTTTGTGGCTCCTTCCCAGAGGAGGGGTCCCCCAAGCCCCACTGGACCCAGGGAAGGACTCAGCCAGCTTTGCACTTTGCTTTGTTTCCCTCTGGATCCGTTCAGCGACATTCCCAATGCCCATTTTGCTGGGGATTATGCGTTTAATCGAACCCACAAAGATAAACCTTGTAAAGCCCCAGAAAGCTAAAGTTTCTTTTTTGATGCCTGGACCACCTTTCCTTGTTTTACCACTAGATGGGAGAGTGAGACTGAGCTAACTGAGCTGCTCCCATCCTTATCCCGGTAGGAATTCCAAAGGGAGAAGACTACTGAGAGATGCCCTCAGGTCGTCCTGCAAATCGTCCTGCCTCTGGAAGGGAGCAGGTAACCCCCAAAATGCCTGGTTGTTTCCTAACCCCAAAAATCCATGGTTACGCGGTACTAAAGCTTGCCTGGTGCTTTCCCAAAATACCAGGGTGCCGGTGGATTCCACTCTGGAAGAGGGATTCACTCACACAAAGACCGGATATATTCTTGGGGTGAAATATTTCATATTTTCTCTCCTATCGAGCTCTTCTAGAACAGAGGGAGATGGGGGAAGCAGTGCAATTCATTCCTTTCATCTACACCCCAAATCCTGCTTCCCAGGAATCCAAGTGACCCCAAAAATTGTTTGGGGAGGTAAAGAATCACAGAATCACAGAATGGTTAGGGCTGGAAAGGACCTCTGGAGTTTGTCTAGTCAAATACCCAATAGGTAAATATAAATAAAGCAGCATTTTCTCCTCCTTTCCTTCTACAGGACTTCCTTTCTCCTACAGGACTCTTGTGTAATAATTCTCCAAGCAAGCAGAAAATAAAACAGGGCTGTTGCAATAATTGTCTCTGCAGGAGAAGAATTCATGCCCTGGTCTGGCACCACTCACCTTGGAAGCTGCCGTGGGTGAGGGAAGGGTGGCAACATGTTCATTAATGTCTTAGTAAATTTATTTTCACTACAGCACTTCCCATCTCCTGAGACTTCCCAAGATTTTGCTGAGACTGGGTTTATTTGGGAATTATATAGCTGTAGAAGCAGTTTCTCAACCAAATCAGATTGTCCGGTTTGACTACTTTTCCTATTACTAGGTTTGGGACTTTAAAGAGGAACATCTCTACTTGCTTCCTGAGATTTCACAGATCCTGGAGACAAATTTTGCAACTGCCCGAGTGATTACATCAGAATACGTAATCCCTGTAAAGTGGAAACAATCTTTTTTTGGAGTTTTGCTGTCTGCCCAACCTTCCTAATTTGCAACCTCATTAGAGAAGTGACTCAACTGATTTGTATAATGCCTGGCACAGCTGGGCAATGAGATGAAATAATTCTAATAACTTCCCTAACTGCAGTACCCTTCCTGCCTCCATTGGGATCTCCTGGATTTGCCTACACAGAAAATAATTGTCATTATCCTGATAGACAGAAATAACAGCTTCTTTGAAAGACAAAGTTTGTATTTTTTAGTGGGCCCATCTACTCTTATTTTCCATAAGCGACAGCCACCCCACCCTGTGTGTGCAATGAGGCCACTCAGTCATCAGCATGAAGCAGCGACCAGCTCATACATCTCGCCGGGGAGGACCCAAAATCCTCTCCAAAGAAGAGAAGAGACATCTTTCTTCAGTTGATAATCAGAGGTGAAAAAATGTTTCTTGGAAGCAATAAAAGAAATAGACATTCCAGACCTGGCAGGTACAGGGCACATCTGCTTGTGCAAAGCAGACGTGTGTTTGCTTGCTCAAGCCCTGGCACAGGCTGCCCAGGGCAGAGTGGAGTCCCCATCCCTGGAGGGATTTAAAAGACATGTAGATGTGTACCTGGGGACATGGTTTAGTTGTGGGTTTGGCAGTGCTGGGGGAATGGCTGGACTTGATGATCTTAGAGGGCTTTTCCAGCTGAAATGATTCTTGATCCTGCCTCCTCCTGAGGGGCATTTTTTATCTCCAAGCTGAGCACAGAGGGGGACACATGCTGGTGAAGTACATGGGAAATGCTCCAAGGGGCTCTGACCTCTTTGGAGGGGCAAGAGGCAGCTGTGTGATGGTAAGCACAGAGCACAAAGTAACAGAAAACTATTACCAGGGTGAATATCAGCCCCAGGACATCAAGGCATCCCTGGATAGAGGGCTCTGCACAGCAGGAGATGATGATGCCCACTCTGATCATTATCCACATCTGCATTTCCCAGCCGTGATAAAATCCAGCAGGCCAACCTCTCCTTGATCCTGCAAGAGGAACTGTAGGGATGGATTTTCAAAGTCAGGCAGAATCAGTGGGATCAAGGCCTTATCTGAGATAGTAACAGAATTAGTCGTGTGATTTCTCTCTGTGTTTACAGGGGCAATACTTTTTCAAGTTCAAAGTCTCTGCAGGAAGCATGTGATGTGCTTCGCAGTCACGCCATATTTTGGTACTATGAACAATTAAAAAAATCAATTTCCAGAGCAATATTTTCTATGTTTGTAATCTCTGAACTAATTATAGGGCTGGAAAATCAATAGCTATCTGGAAATCTTTCCAATACAGCTAACTAAGCATGCTACATATCATGCTGCAATATATCCTTCACAAACACATGCTGCTCATGACCATCTCCCAGATCACACAGGCAGATGATATCACTGTCAATAAACCTCTGTACTTCCCTGCACTGCAATGGCTGCATTTACCAAAAATCTGCAGGAGGGATTGGGCAGAGCAAATAGCACAGTATATGAGAGCTGGAGCAATGCTTGTGCCAGCATTTTAAGCCAGCAACAAAAACAATTGAAAGACTCATTTAGTTCAACGGGAACCTACAAAAAGATTACAAAATAAAGTCATTAAAAGTCCATGCCTTAGTTATAATATTTTTTATCATGTTTTATTAAAATAAAAAGTAAAACATTTGGTGACTGAAAATAACCTCTTTCTCTAGTTCCCTAACAAGACAGAAGTGGTGTTAAAGGGGTAGTTCAGTGGTGATAATACATCAAAAACACATGTAAAAAGGAAGGGTGTTGCTCTGATGAACAGATCTCCTCTGGCTGTACAAACACACTGTGTTGACCGTGGCAGCTCGGTTGGAGGCAAAGCTCAAACCCTTGTGCTGATGCTCTTCGCTGCTTCCCACACACACTGCAGGCATTGCTGGGATCTTCTCCAAGATGCTGCCGCCTCCCTCGTGCCCTGCGAGAGCTCAGCGTGCTCTTCCTTGGTATGCTGGAGTTTGTGCTGCTGCTAAATGAAGAGTAAACATTCCCATCAGACACAGTGCCA
The DNA here is from genome assembly GCA_013396755.1 of Sclerurus mexicanus. NCBI lineage: Eukaryota > Metazoa > Chordata > Aves > Passeriformes > Furnariidae > Sclerurus > Sclerurus mexicanus. The sequence continues at coordinate 164,462 of VWZF01000776.1, forward strand.
ACAGCACAGCAAGAGGATAAGAAGCACAGACCACAGTACAGGGGATTTTCCCCAGGCTCCCATTTGCACTGCTGCTTGGTACAAGAAAGTGACGAATTCTGAGCTGTCACAATGCCATAAAATAGTTGCTCTGATTTTATATGTTTTTCTCGGATTATTCGTCATAGCTTTCTCCCTCCAGTAAACTGAACAGAGGAAAAGCAGGACTGGGGCACATCTCTGCCCTCACTCCCTCCCCAGGCTGGGCGATTCCTGCAGCTCTCCAAGGTGGTGATTCCCATCCTGGAGTGAAATTTCGAATCTAGCAGCCCATGAGTTAAGGTGCAGCATGTGCCTTGTCCCAGCCCTCATCTCAGAGGACAGACCGTGATTTATAGTCCCTCCTAAATAATAATTTGGCAGGTATATAATAATACGCTCAAAGAATTTAAATTTTGTATCTGGGCATGACGCATCTAATGACCTAGATTGTAACTATTGTTATTATTAATTTCTGTTTTCATTTCTGCAGCTCTCCCACGTGTAGCTGAAGCTCTCCTGTGCATGGTGCAACACATTGGCACAGAGAGAGAGCCCTTGAGCTGCTGACAGCCTGCCTGGAGCAGTGGGCCCAGACCTGAGAGGGGCCGGGGGTGTTGCTGGCAACAGCACCCAGAACACACACTCCAATGGAGCGGCTTTGCTAATCTGGGCTGCTCTCTGCCAAAAACCAACAACAAAAAAATATTGTGCTTATCATCACCACAGTGAGTTTCCCTTTTAACTCCTTAGGCTGAAATGACCTTGGTTAGTGATGCAGAGCTGTGGGTACCACGCACTGCTCAGACTCTGCGGGAACAGACCTACAGCTGCTGCACTGATCTTCAATGTGTCTTCTCTTCAGATGATGGTGTCTTTGGACTTTTCTGTCATCCTTGACAATCTGATGTCATATTTCCTTCAAATAAAACTCAATTGCTGTGCGAGAACTCACTTCTGTTTCTCTCCTAGGAAAGGAAGGCTGTGGTGTCTGTGCATCACCTAATGGGAAAGACCTCAGGACAAAGAGCTCAGATGCTGCAAAAATCTTTCAAACAGAAGCTCCAACTCTCCCTTATTTCTTCTAAAGTTAACACATCACACTTTGTACATGCTCAGCAACAAAGTTCCTACTGTTGTTTCCCAATAACCCCGAGGCCCAGTATGGCAGTGCCTTTTCTTATAAAGAGAACAAGAGCAGGACACTTGCTCCCCTCGCTGCCAACGATCAGCACTTTGGGAACATCCCAAACTAGAGGTTTGCACAGAGATTATTTGGTTTCACAGCTACCAACATACGTATCACGCATGAATTTGTATAATTCTTACTCAAATACAGTTACACTTTTTTCTCTGCAATACTTCCAGCACCAGTTGCTACTGTTTAATCAGGAGCTACTTTAAACCTCCTACTTCATCCTTTCACTTACAGGATCCTTTGCTCTTGTAATAATAAAGGCAGTTCACAGACTTGAGCAGGATGGATTCTGATGCTCCAGCTTGCAAAGCCAAAGGGTCTTACAGAGGCAGGATAACACAAAGTCTGGTAAAAATCGCAGGGAGGGATTTTCAGAAGTGCATTTCCCACTGCAAGCCAGCACCTGCCACCACTCCTAAAAAATCCCATCTTTATTTATTATTTATTATATGTTTCCTACTAATTAATTTCTGGCTCAAATTACAGTTGTAATAAAACTCTAAAAAAATCTTATTTTAGAAAAAAACAGATCTGTCCTTCCATCCTGAGGATTTGTTGCTTGTTTTTCAACAGGAGATGTTAATCATGGAAGTATTAATAACAGCAATATTAGGAAATGATCTTTCAGGCACCAGAAATCTGTATGAGACATTATGCCTTTAAATAAATTGTCTATTGCTGTGTTAATCTAATCTTGTAAATACATGCACACTTAACTATATTAAAAATGTAAATGCTCCCAGAACTGGACTCACATGATGCATATACAATGGCTCCCCTTTTTTACCTTGTCAGCACTGTGGATCTTGGAAAAACAAGGATTGTTTAATTTGATGGGCATTAGTAAGGTTGATGTCTGCACAGATCTAGCCAAAAGATTGTCGTGATCATCTGAGGCCCCACGTGGCTTACAGGACTGAACTTGAAGAAACATCTTTCAACAGCCACTGGTGACGGAGCAATTCCAGCTCTGAAAGCACCTGCAGCCAACTGACTTTCCTTCTGTGACACTGAATTTGCATTCATTAAAAGCAGTTTTAATGATTTATGGAGATTTTTAAAAATGCTGCTGGCACTCCCAAATCTTCTAACAGAAGTACAACACATCGTAAATCCACCCTGGTGTGAAATACTGAATGAAAACCAGTGCAGGTATATCTTCAAGTGTTAACATGACCCATAAAATCAGGACTTCAGGCACACTAAAATTATCACTGTGCCCCATACCCAAGGAGATAGTAATACATGCAATAACAATAATAAAATAATTATAATGTTAGCAATAACATTGCTAATATGATTACCAGTCTCCTTGTCATTGTTTATCACCATCGCTGCCCTGATAATTCTCAGCTCCAAGAATGGACAGAGGGCAGAGATGGCCCCATGCTTTCAGAAACAACCTCTGTGTTTTGGGAAACAAATTCCAGCTTCTCCTGTTCCTCAGAACAGCTACCAAGACCCTTAGGATAAGCCCAGTACTGGGAAAACTCTGGAGGAGCCTTCTGCCACTCACAGAGCAAGGGGTGCATTGCCTCACATTGAGCCCCAGGGGCTGTAAAACCAGAGTTTAAAACAAACTTGCCCCTGGGATAGGCTGCTTTTCATGTACAAGTGAGTCAGCAGAGATGGCAAGGCTGATTTGCCAGGACACCGTCCAGCATCTTTTAAAGATTTTTGTAGGTGACATACTTCTGCCAGGTGACCTCTGTGCTGCCTTGGCACACCTTCTTCCTTGGATACCTTATCACAGTTGTTATTAGCTTATGCAAGTCCATAGCACAAGATCGTTATTTTTACATCTCCCTCACCCAAGAGGTAGCCTATTTTGAGATGCTGTACAAAGAATCACCAATAACTAAGTAAAAAAAAAAAAACTACTCTGCACCTCTGAGGACAACTTCACCCAAGGCAACATGGACCAAAACATATGTGGAGAAATGAGCTGAGCTGAGGAGCAGTGATGCATCCCACTGCAGCCAGAGCAAATGATGACTGTATCTCTTCACAGCTGAACGGGAAATGTGGGGGGATTCCCCAGCTCAGACACTTTTGACACATTGCTTCACTTTTGGGCATCTGTTGCTTTATCCACTCTGTTTATTTAAAATATAAACAGTTTGAAATAGGACCTTGCTCATCAGTGATTATACAGCACCTGGCAAAACAGTACCCTACCTTCATTGTGCAGGAAATGATTTGTATATAATCAAGCAACATGAGTGTGTGTACACGAAGCAAATGCTTCCTAGTTTTCCTGACCACAGACTGTTGCAAACAACGGGCTTTCCTACATTTTGTTTTGCTTTCAAAGCTTATTTAACAGCTCCAAACATAACAAAAACTGGCAAGAAGCCTGTTCACCTTCAGCTTCAAGGGGCACAGCAAGGATGGGACTAAAAGGCAATGCCTTCCAGCTCTATCCTGGAGCCACGGCTTCAGAGGAAGAGGAGGAGGCAGCAAGGTGAGCGGCACATTGCCACAGCCCTGGATGAGCCTTGGTGAGCTGCTGGGTCTGCTTCTGCCTCAGCTCCTGCCCCAGCTCTCAATTCCTTGTGTGTCCCTGAGCTCTGGAAGCAGCTGTGGGAAAGGTGCAACACTGCAGCTCCTGCACTGAGCAGAGAGGGGACCGCACAGCTCAGCATGGTGGCTGGATGTCAGATGTCTGCTCACACCTTTGCCCTCCTCCCTTCCTTGCGCAGTGTTAGCTGGGCTTTTCCATTACCCAAGTTATCCTGTGCACGCTGGGAAGCGGAGCACTGATTGCACTTCAAGAGCTACACATCCAGTGCCTGAATTATTTATCTGTGAACATGCAGAAACAAGCCAAATTCCTAAGTGATGTGGAACAGCTCCCCTAAAAAAATGCAAAGGGTGCTGCAAAGCCTGCACGGGTGGGCAGTGCAGGAGCTGCATGGTCAGAACCTCACGCATGCATGTGGCACAGCTGCTGAGATTCTTCCTGCCAAGGTGGTTCATGTTCTGGAGGGTGTGGAGTGCTCAGGTGTGGGTGCTGGTCTGGAGACTCATCTGTGGAACTGCACAAAGGCCCTCCCCATGCCTCAAACAAACCACTATGACAGCAAGTCCCCAAAGAGCAAAGAAAAAGGCCCAAACAAATGTGTTAATGCAAATGCAAGGGGTTCAGGGTGTCCCACAAATTTCCTGCTCAGCCCCCTCAGCTCTGGAGGGGTTGTGCCTCTGCAATTATTAACTCAGCCATGCCCAGCCTGACAGTGCCTGGCACAATATTGTACCGATACAGATAGTGCTGCAATATCCGTGTTTGTGCTCCAGGTACAATAATGCTCCTGCACCCGCTCCTGCATTTTCCCTCCCTTTAACACCAGCTCAGCTCTAGCAATAGCTGGAGGAAAGATGAAAGTCCTGCCTTTGCTCTCTGTCACCACAGACACGGATGCAGCTCTTTCAGCACTCAGTCTGGTGCACAGATGTACCCCAGAATTTCTCCATGAGCATCCCGGGGCTGCAGGGAGGCTGGGATACACCGGGACGACGGTGGGCAGCCCTAGCCTTGCCTGGGGTCTACGAGGCTGCATGTACGCAGAGGGGCAGGAAATCGGACGGTTTTGATACGATGCCAAAGCCCCTAGCCCTGCTCCTACCCTTACCCATACCCCTACCCCTACCCCTCCTCTCTCCTTACTCTCGCTCCCCCACCCCTCTCACCATCCTCCCCTTGCTGTCACTCCCTCATCTTCCTCCCCCAAGACACAGGACCCTCTCCCTGCCCTTGGCAGCTCCCCAGCTCCCAACCCCATCCCTCTCTCCCCATCTCCTCTCGTCCCCACCTCTCTCCCTCGCCCCCTGCCTCATCCCCTCTTTCTCGCCGGCCTCAGTTTCCCCACCGTTGGCCCGGTCGCCACCCGCGTCCGTCGCCGATTGGAGAAGATGCCCATCCGTCAGGGAGAGGTGCCCGCCCCGTGGAACGCGGGGGTGGCNGGTACCGGCACCGCACCGGGCACCGCTCCGGGAGGGGAGGGATGAGGGGCGGGGGGCTGGCCGGGAGAGCCTCCACACCGCGGCAGGACATGCCGGGCGGTGCCACGCGAGTCTGCGGGAGCGGCGCGGGGGAGCCCCGAGGAGACGGGGATGGGCGCGGGGCATCCGCGGGGGGATGAGAAACCACGCAGGGGGATGAGGAGCCCCGCGGGGGAATGAGGAGCCCCTCGGGCAGATAAGGAGCCCCTCGGGGGGATGAGGAGCCCCTCGGTGGGGCGGGGGCTCGGCGGTGGGATGAGCAGTGCGGGGAAGCAGCGCTGATGCGCGGCGTGCGGGCTTTTGTGTGCGCGCTCGGTGAGTCGGGGACCAGAGCTCGGGGTCCGTGCCGGGAACAGCCAGACTGATGTCACGGGTGGGGAGAGTCACGGAAATGGCCCAACTCATTGAGATTTTCCGCTTGCGATGGTCCCCGAGGATGCTTCAAGCCTGTAACTGAAATTTGTTAGGACTGATTCACTGCGGTTTGGGCTTTTCCTCTCAGTAAAACCGTGTCTTTCTGTGGTAAATTAAAAAGATGCCGAGAGACGGTGCAAAGTAAGGAAAAAGTGGCATGGCAAAAGGATCCTTGCAACAAGAAAAAATGTTATGTTAATGATAAATTAATCACCGTTTCACAGGACCGGTAACTGAAGTTAGAGAAGGAAGTAGCAGGCAGGATGCTGAGCAGAATCGGAGCTCTTTAGTCACTTGCCCTATATTACTTTTATAACCCATTTTTTCAGGTGATACTAATCAAAAGCTGTTATAATAAACCCGTGTTTTTCAGTTCTGAGAGCTTAAAAGGCACAAGTGGACCTTAATCAGGAGTTTGTTGCATTAACATTTTATTACCATTTTATAGGCTGTTTGGTTTTACTAGGCAACACTCTACAAGCTGAAGTTATCCTAGTCTGGCGTCTCTTTTTTAGTATATATATTTCTGGGCTCCTACTTTCTGTAGTGCCACTTGGTTGTAAAAACACACGTTAAAATAGCATTTGAGGTGGAATGAACACGAAGGAGATCTTTAGGGAAGTATGTCAGGGCTCTTGTAAACGTGCGAAAGGATGAAACTGCGGGGAGAGAGGGTTAGTCAAATAATGAAAAGGAAAAAAAAGGTAGCTATTTATATGCAAAGAGGTCTGGCCTGCAAACTGCCAAAAATGATCAGAAACTGAAGCAGCAGCCCTGTGCACTGGGTGGGCTGCGAGGGACAGACCACAGCCACCTGCCTGGACACAACTCAGCCAGAACCATGCAGTGTGTGATGAGCATGGTCAGGTGTGACAAGGGCCATCTGAAGCCCTGGGGAGTACCCACTCCACTACCATTGCCTTAATTTGTCCTGCACGTGGAGCAAACTCACTGAGTCACAGTGGCAGAAACAAGAAGTGTGACCCTGGGATGAGAGATGAGATGGGAAGTAGCAATTCCTATTAGGTTTGGATGTTCTTGGCCAGTGAAACTAGGAACTAACTGAACAAGTCCTCACTAGAAGTCTTCACAGAGATTAGAGATTTGCAGGCAAAGGGGGAGATGGGATCAGCCACTAACAAAAGAAATACCCAGGGGCTTAGGGAGATCAGCATCCAGCTGCTCAGTGCCTTATGATTTCCAACTGCAAACTCCTCCAGGCAGCTTCAATCTCTTTTTTTTGTGTGTCTTTGCAGCACGGAGCATGCTGGGGGGAAGGGGGGGGGGGATTCTGCCCTTCAGTTTGGGGCTTTACACCGTGCAGTAGCACAAAAAGTAAATCATAGCTCTGTTTTACGCTGCTCATTTTGCTCAATCCACCCCAAAAAACATCACTGAGCACTTGTTTTGCTTTCCTTTATTTTGAGTGTACCAAGCCCTGAAACCTGGCTTTACCCGTGGGCTTGGTCACAATCTGCAGGTGAAGGTGCTCATATGCAAGTTTGCTATACACTTTGCTTTGCCATTTGAGATTTTTGTCTTCCTCACATGGTTCCTTGAGCTGCTGCCCATAAGTTGATTATTCGGAGCCTGGGACATTCATGCCTTGCAGAATCCCACTAATTCAATGGTGAATGGTGGAAAAACTTTGCAAGACTCTGCACCCAGAGAGCAGAGCTGGCGGTGTGTTGCTGGTGGGTCAGTGAGGTGCTGAGTGTGAATTCAGGGGAAAGGTTCCCCCTTTGAGTTTTGTGCTTAAAGAGTTGAGGTCACTGTGTTAAGGCGATATATAGGAGTTATTAACCATGCATGGGTTGTTACAGATGTGAGCAGCCCTGAAAGACATCAGTCTGGTTTTCAGTGGCGACTGATGTGTGCTGTTTCCCTAGTACACTTGAAAAACACATCATCTCGGTCTGGTGAGGGGCTGATCCTTGTGCAGAGAAGCAGAATTTGGGAGCAGTGGTAGCCCAAAGCACCCCACAGGCAGAATGAGGGGCTTTGCCCGTGGGGTCAGTGGCAGCATGGCTCTCCCTGCACATCCCTCAGCAGCTCCCAGCCTCTCTAGCTGTGGGATCTCCAGATGCAAGAGCTGCTCCTCTCCTGCAACCACTCTCCTTTCGCTTTTCAAAACTGATTTATTGCTAGACCTTCCCGTGATATAATTAGTTTTGTTCCATCTTGGCCTTGAGTGACCTCCTGGCATGCGAGTGGGGATGCTGAATGGCAGGATTTGAGAACAAAGACTTTCTGCAAACACATTCTGGGCAAAATGCTCTGAGAGAGGTCAAGGACTCCAACTGGTTTATGAATCCCAGACAAAAGCATCCCTCCTACTTCAGTAGCTGGGATGAGTGGTTGCAGATAGAGTGGGCCACTAACTTTAGTAGATTTTGTGTCAGACCTCTTGTTAGTACAGCAGACAGCAGGTGATGAGGCAGTGAAGTCTTCAATATTAAGAGGGTAGTGTTATTCTGCCCTTAAAACTCTCTTCAGAGAGTAGTACCTCTGAATCTGGGATTCTACAATTTTGGTGCTGCCAAAAATAATGTCATTCCACCTCTAGATTGTAAATGAGATTGAGCAATGGGAATGTGTCAGCGCTGGGAAACACTGTTTATTCTGGTTTGCCTCATTCAGCAAAGTGCAGAGCCTTTCCAGCAGTTCTTGAAATTCTTGGAGCAGTGGAGATATTAGTCCCATTTCTTCTCTTGTGCTATTTCACTGACAAGTAAAGTTACACTAAAACTGATTTTAATTGCTATTGTTAATAGATAAAGCATATTGCTGTATGGCATCTATAATCTTCAGTTATTTGAATTCTCAGAGCTTGGCTTGGTTGCTTCGTGAAAGAAAATGAAATGCTGACAGTCTTTATAACCGTGGCTGGTGGTTTGAAGGGAGTCATTTTCATGTTGAGAAGGCAAGATCAAATACTTTTTTTCCAAAGAAATACTTTGACTTTGCATTGTTCTGACTGAAAAAAATCCAAGAAAACGTACTTTTTGGCATTTTTATAGCTTCATATTTGTAAATTCAAGTGATTCGGGTATGCGGTGTGATAGGACTTTATTTTTCTAGATGGAATTAAGAGATAAAAAAAATATGTTAAGATTCTAGAGTTCTGATAAATGGTACCAACCCATGACACAGATATAAAAAGTCCCCAAAACATCTGAAGGACATGAGCTCTTTTAGACTTCTCTGTTCCCTCAGAGCGTCCCCTTGAAGAAACTGCATTAATCTTTTTAGCTTGCCAAAATCCAAATAATTCAAGATTTCTTTTGCTTTAAAAGCCCCATAGGAAACAGAATCCCAGCTCTTGCCCTGGCTGCAAGTCCGAGCAGCAACAAAGCTGCTGTACCTTGCTGTGGCTGGAAGGGTTTGCACAGGCTTTCCCTCCATGACTGACCTGATCCTGCACTGCTTCAGCATAATCAAGGACAGGGCAGATGCCATGGGGCTTTATGTTAGCATAAGAATTCCCAGAAAAAAGGGATTTCCTCGCAGTGCTTTCAAAGCAACTTTACGGTCTCCTTTGTATTGCTGGAGCGGATTCAGAAACACTGAGGATTTAGATCTTTGAGCCAGATGTGGGCCTTGGTTACAACAGAGTCAGCCTTTTTGAAGTCCCCATATAACCCTGGCATATATGTGATCCCAGTAGTGTTGCATATTCTCTATTTGGCAGAAAACCCTGAAAAGAGTATTTTAAGATGCTCAAGAGACCGAATTAAAAGGAGTGAAGAGTAGGTAACCAGGCTGTGATACACTGATTATCTGTCACCAATATTCTCATTTTAAAATGATTTAAAATTTGAAATATTGCCTTTTTTCAAGAGGTAATAAAAAGACTTCCTTGCCTACCACGACAAACCAGCCAATTTTTATTCTCTTGAATTCCCTTTTACTTTCTTTGTGCGATCTTGGGAACCCTGCTTGGATGCCTTGTGTGAACAAACGGGTAAGCAGCAGTGGCAGGATCAGCCCATCATTTCTGATCAAACTCAGCCCTCAGTGACCTCCTTCAAGCTGATGATCAAGAACAAGGTTATCCTGCTGCGTCCATTTCTCGTGGCACCTTAGTGGGGACTGTAGGTTGTGAGCAGGTCCATACCAAGGAAAATAAAGGAATTCCTGACCCAGAAATGGAAGCCTCACTATGTTTTTGCGTGGAAGCAGGAATCCCTTGAAGGCAGTTTCCAGATTTCCAAGTAAATCCATCCTCCAACAGCTGCTGTCTAAGGCCATGATTCCTCATGCATGAGAAATGGGAGGGTACAAGGTAGAACGTGTCTCCACACTGCACATGGACAGCAAACCCCTCTGAATCGCAGCAGATGTTTTGAGTTGACGCTGGGAACATTATATGCCTGTTATCATTATATGCCTTTATCTCAGGAAGAAACACCATTTGGCACCAATTTGCTCCCTGGCAGTCAGAATGAATTACTGACCTGGCTGAGCGTTGTCAGATGAAGGATGTGCCAGCCTGCAGGAGGGGCAGCTTGCAGAGCCTGCAGTGCTTGCAGAGTATGCACTCACTCCTGTGCACCCCTTTCTCCATACATTCAGTGTATATTGATGTGTGTGTGTCTGGAATTGCTGTTTCATACTGAGCTGGAGTTCTTAGAGAGGCCTGGTGAAGCCAAAGAGTATGGCTCAGCATTTTTCCACCAGCACCTCTTAAAGGAGTCAGTCTTCTGATCAGGGGTGATTTTTATTTATTTATTTAGAGGCAGCCATGGAAGATGCCTGCAGCCAAGGACAGCACAGCCAGGGTTTATCTGCCCCTTTGCAACTTGTGTTTTGTGGCCATGCTTGAGGTTTTCGGTGCTTTCTACAGGAAATGTTTGCTGCAGTCACTGTAGGAACTTGCAGGAACATGGAGTTGCCATTGGAATGTATTTGAGGTTTCTAAGGAAAGTATAATTTCAAGTTGGCTTCTTCTTGCCATCCTTGGTAGCAGTGGTCAGCAGCCCTGCACGCTGCCAGCCAGTGCTGATCTTATGCTCTGCCCCATTCCCCTCTGGGACTGGGTTCCTGCCCTTCATCTCATAGTTGCTGTAGTTTGTGGTTATGGCACTGGTTTGGGATTTTGAGTCAGGGAGTGAAGAGAAGTCATCCCTTTGAAAGTGGTCATCATTTCCTCTTGGTTACACAATAGGGATCTGCCCTCTTCAAAGAAATCCCCTGATATACCGCACTGTGTCAAATCTAGGATATTGCATGATCAAATGCAAATTATCTGCAAACTGACACCGTGTTTATTTAAGTGGTTGAAATACAATGAAGTATGATGCTTGTTTAGCTTGTCTTTGCAGGATGGATGGGGAGTATTTGGTGTCAGGTAACTTAGAGGCTGCAGGTGCCATGGCAGAAGTCCTACAGCCATATGAGCCTGTGCACTGATCTGGACCAAATTCCCTGTGCCATGTCAGATTTGTGCTGAAGGGGTTAATTTTGCACCATCTGGCTTTATGGTAGATCAAATATTGTTTGTGTTGTGGTAGCCAACATGAGGCCAGAATAAGCTCAGGGTAATATGCTTGGCTAATCTCACAGAAATATGATTATGTGCCTGTTCCTGCTCCAGATCATATCTGCAGTTATGGGTGATTTAGCAACGCAAAATAGTGGAGACGTGGGAGACGGCTGAGGGCTGGAGCACCTCTGCTGTGAGCACAGGATGAGACAGCTGAGGTTGTTGAGCCTGTAGAAAAGATGGCCCTGGGAAGATCTTGGAGCCCCTTCCAGTGCCTAAAGGAAGCTGGAAAAGGACTTTTTACAAGGAGATGTAGTGACAGGACAGTCAGGAATGGTTTCAAATTGAAAGACAGTAGGTTTAGCTTAGATATGAGAAAGAAATTCTTCCCTGTGAGAGCAGTGAGGCACTGGCCCAGAGAAGCTGCGGATGCCCCGTCTCTGGAAGTGTCCAAGGCCAGATTGGATGGGGCTTTGGGAAACCTGGTCTAGTGGGAGGTGTCCCTGCCCATGGCAGTGGGGTTGGAACTGGCTGATCTTTGAGGTTCCTTCCAACCCAAACCATTCTGTGATTCTGTAACTTGAGGGCTGTAGAAAACCTGAATGTGATGATCTCCTTGCAGTGGGCAACAGAGAGACAACAGGAATGTCCAACTCCTATTAGGAGCTAGCTTTAAACAAGTCATTAAGGCAGAAAAATTGCAGTCCTAGTGCGGAATGACTTCCTAGGGAGTCACCTGAGGGGCAGAAATTGAGGTGATTTAAGTTTGCATTTTGCATGCTGAAGTGACTTTCTAGGTGCTAATCTGAGGTTAACCAAAACGGAACAGCTGGAGCTCTGCTGTATTTTGAAGTATTGTGCATTTCAAGCAGTGAGTTCATTTAAGTGCTGTCTGGGAGGCTCTGCTGTTCCTGTGCTTGGCAGGAATCTCAAGACTAATACCTAAGAGGATTAGAGAGCATCACTGAATGTTAAACAAGATCCGGGCTAAGCGGTGTGCACCAGTGAGCTTGTGCTCCAGGGGCTGTTTGGGGAAGCTATTATTTGCTGATCTGGGGAAAAAAAGAAGTGGGCTTGTGTGGGAAATACTCCTCTCTCAGCTGAATCCTTCCTGTAGATTCTGTCTCCACCTGCCCGTCTCATGGACTCCTGTGCTCACTGCCGATGGCGAGTGTTGCAGGGGTTGCAGATGATCAGCAAGTTTCCTTTTCTGTGATGCTTTTAGTTCTTCTAAAGTGCTCCCTTCAGATCTGTGTTGTCTGGTTTGAATGAGGAATGGGTGGGTATCCAGCTCACCAGCATAGGGTTGAGCTGGAGAACTTGTCGTACGAAGCTCAAGCTGTCTTTGGCTGGTAGAGCAATATGACCTTGCGGTACATGATTTTCCCTTTAAAGACCACTTATTACAAAGGAGAGTTGGAAGGCAGTGATGTCTTAGGAAACAATGAAGTTCTAGGTAGTTTCATGGTATCATTTCACCTGTTTTTCCCTTTCTTTTTCTTTCTTTACCTTCATATTGATCAAGCCATAAGAATGAAAAAGAGAATTTTCTGCAAACCGTGGTAGATGTCAATATGATTCAAATATATCTATTCTAAACACAGCATCCTTGTGTTCTGTCACACAGGATGTTGCATTTTTTTGCATTTTTATTACTTCTATCTTTAGAAGCACCAAAAAGTCATGTGTCTCATTCTTCATTTGGGTTTTGCTCATTTTGTTTAATTTCTTATATCATAAGGGATTTTCCTGAATCTGCATCTTCTGCATGGAAACAAAGAAGGGACAGCTATAGGAACTTACTGGTAAGAGCTGACTAATTGCTCATGCAGAAACTATATCCTGAATATTGTACATTCTTAAATGGGTAAGAATCCAAATGATGGAAAATAACATCATGCAGCAGGCTGGGCTAGATGTTGGAAAAATGCTGGTGCTGTATCTGGAGACAGCCATCTCCATGGGCAGTGATGGTGATGGAGAGCACAGGGCTGTGCCAGTGTGAAAAACTCAGCACTGGTCAAACTTATGGGTAGGCAAAAGATATTAAAGCAAGAGTGACATTATGGAGAGGGAATTAGGTAATTAAAAAGACCTTTTTGTCTGACTAATCTTTGCTATGGCAAAATGTAGCGTCCCAGTTAAATCTGCTTCGTACATTGGCACTGCAAGTTTTAAAGATGGTCTAAGGCAGCTGCCTCCAATTGTACTTGCACAGATAAGCTGGAACAAATAAGTAGCTCAGAAAATCTGTCTAGATTTATCTTCAAAGCATTTTCGAGCTGTTAATTGAAAATTATCCAAGCCACCTTCCTGATTTCTTTCGTATTATTGCATTAATTTGCCAGCGAATGGAAAGCGCTTGGAAAACATACAAAGGATTTGTGAGTGCTAAGCTTTGCAATTTGGAATTTGTTTAATTATAAATATGTCCTTGTTCATGTGATAATTTAAAGCCAGCTTCTACTGCTCTCTTCAATGCTTCAGACTCTGGCTGGACTAATCATGTAAAACCACTTCTCTGACATGAGGGGTAGGCCAGGGTATTCCTATTGCCCTTTGCTTCTTGGAACTTCATTCCCCGTCCTCCAGCTGTCCCTGCAGCACCGATGGTGAGCACAGCATTTGCTATACAGTCAGCTGGCTGCTCTCTAGGTGTGTTTCTCATTCCTGAAACTTCTCTCTGTGTGTAGAGACTTGCTGTCTAGGAATAGCTTACAAAAGGCTCCAGGCTGGTCCTGGTGCTGCTTCCAGCAACAGCAGCATCCTTTGTATTGCTGAACCAAATGGGTGATTTTTAAAAGTGTGCTAAAAAATGTAAGGTTCACCCTTGTACTGAGCTGGGTAAAGCTCCTCAGGTGCCAGGAAAACAATTCAGTGTTGCATGGGAACAACTCACACATCCCATGCTTACTTTTATCTCCTTTTAACTGAACCAGTGCCCTAAAGCCAAGTCCTATTCACGGGACTGAGATGTGGATTTATCTCACTTCTGGGAGGCTTCCCTGTTCCTAAAGCAGCCAGTGGATTACATTTGATCCATATGGTGTTTATCAGCCATGAGAGAAGTAATACTTCTAATCCTCTGAAGCCAAACTATCAGAGAAAAATTCAGTGTGTGTTACCAGAAGAAGTTAAATGTACGAACCTGGATGAATTTGTCTTTTTCTGCAGTAGCATGAACTTGGTATTTGGATGTGGACTTCCCCAAATTCAAAGTATTTGTTCAATAAGGTCAGTCTCACTGATACACTGAGGAAAATAAAGGAGACCCATGGCAGCCAACAAGCATCGCCTGAGGCTGCTCCTCCCTGGTTTGCAGTGCACTTTCTGATCATTTTAATCCCCTATGCCTGTTCCTTCGGAAATATATCAATGTATGCCATAGAACTGAAAAAATTATTAAGTCTGTTCATAAACTGTACTCAGCTATGGAAAGCTGAAGTTATGAATAGATGTTATTTGCCACAATAATACCATATAAAAGTCAAAAACCATAGTGTGAGGGCGAAGATTAACTATTATTGGGCATGTTTCAGCAAATGGGATTATTTTGCATGTCAGTTATGAGTTAATTTGTAACATTAATCTAATCACAGTCTTTGGCAGAAATGCAAAATGTTTTTAATTGGTCCTGTGACTTTTTAAATGATCACCTGATGAAAAGCTTGTAAATTTTACTATTGATTTAATGCTAAATATTAGCGAGGGGAGGCTTTACAGATTTCATCAGGAAATACAAATCATATGCTTTCATTGCCTTGCTACTTTTGCTGTGTTGACTCGGTAATGTTGGCACTCTGGAACCAGCTGCACAGTGGAGGAAAAAAAAAGAGTTGAAATTTTGCAGCAAAATGAGGAAATCTATGGTGGTGAGATAATAGCACTGGGACTGATTCAATGTAAGCAAGACATCACCAGCTGAGTAATTAAAAACAGAGATGAATGGGATGCAATAAATGGATGGCTCGGATGAATAAGAATGATTAGGAAGTGCGTGAAGTTGATTGGGTTGTTTTCCCTAAAGATTATATTTTGTCCTCTAAAGTGGCATATGGCTCCTATGAAAGCTAATACCCACAGTGAAAGTGTTACAGCCAGTTTATAAATACTTTAAGAGATGACAAGCAGCTCAGTGGACAGCACGGAGCAGGAGTTGGGTTCCTGCCCACAGCACCTGGGCACAAGTCATTAGCTCAGATCCATCGGGAGATGTCCAGGAGATGGGTGTTGGCACCAAGAAGGCTTTTGGGTGGGGGGAAGCATCTGCTGCTTGGAGGAAAGACTAGTTGCTTTCTTGGAAATGTTTCACCGTATTAGTGAAAGTTAGTTTTAGTCCTAACTAGGACTAAAAGTGACTGAAGTTGAAGGGGAGGGTGGCATGGTCACCTGGATCTTCAAGACTCCTGTCACTTGAAGGAAAAGAACATTTAATGAAAAGCTGTAATCTCTTTCCTGACTCATGAAATATCAAAATATAAATTCATGAATTATCAAAGGAGATTTCCCAGTGCTGGTAAAGAGACAGGAGAAATGTTTCCTCCAGGGTGAAGATGGGCCAGTTTGAGAGCTCATAGCTCCTGGTTGCATCAGGTAATAACAGGGATGGACTTTTTCTCTGTACTGAAATCAGTGAGAGCACAATCAGTCCCCAACCAAGTAACCTTCTTTACAAGTGCAGTGAAATGGAACATCAGACATGAGTCTGATACAGGTTTGATAGCAGCAGTGTGCAGCTGCAGTCAGTGGCTGCCGTGCAGGAGGCACGTTTGATTTACACGAACATGAGCTGTTCCGCCCCTTAGAACCTGATTCAGCGCCTCGTAATCACTCCTGACTTTAACAGAGTGCTAAGGCAGTCTTATTTATTGCTTCCAATATGCATCCATAGATGAGAAACAGATTTAGAGCCATAAGAGTCATAAGAATATTGACGAGGCAAAAAAAGTGAAAAAATAGAGCCTTGCACCAAGGCATTATCTTTTTGTGCCAACATTACAACAGTCTGTCTCTGCAGCAAGATTTCAATGCCTGCAGTTAGTTTTTGCATTTATATGTTGCACATCAAAGTTAAGGCAGGAACTACCTGGAGGAATCTAGTGTGGACTTGCAAAGCAGTGCCCTCCTGGCTGCCAGGCTCACCCTCTCTGCATCAAATTCCTGCTGGAGATCTGGACTTTGAAATAGTTCATGCACTCTGCTCTCCAAACAGGAGATAAAATTTTGCCAATGAAAGATGGATCTCATTTGTTTAATTCACCTTAAGGACTAGACCTGTTGTAGCACTACTGACCCAAATGTTTAATATTTGGTAGCACATGTGGGCTGTCTTCTGCCCTTCTGGGGTGGGAGCAGGACCTTGGTGCTGCTCTGAGTATCACCTTCTGCCAAATCCTCCTGTCCCAGTGCCTGCAAGACCTGCCAGTACAGAAAAACACTTCAGTGCTTGTGCACACCATTAACTACTCAGCAAATGTCAGTATTTTTTCCAGCAACCCACAGATAAATATCAATGTCTTCAACATAGACTGCAATATTCCCAGTTACAGCCATCTGAAGATGGGGCATTCCGGCAGGGAAACAAATGCCTTTTTTCTCACATTCCCTACTGATGAGGCTTATTGCCATCTCAAGGTAAACATTTTTATAGGAACCCCTCAAACAGATGCTGGCAAAAAATATTGGGAAATAGAGGATGCTTTGAAGATGCTCTCTAATAAAGCAGTTCTCATATTTAAGACCAGTATTCAAGGGAGAACCTTATTATTTTCATCATTTATAGTTCAGCCAAGGCATTTAAGGTAAAATACTCTTGGTTGCTGGCACGGTCAGGTGCTGCAGTGCACAGGAACCGGTTGAAAGAAGGCAGCCTGCATCAGTAATCAGGTTAGAGTCAGCTGCCTCTGCCCTCCAGCTCGCTCCGAAAGGGCATGTAGTCTAATTAGTTGTAGAAAGGATTTTACTGAATAGCTGTAAACAGATCTGAGGGCTTGGAATAAAATCAGTCTGACTGTGGAAACTTTTCAGGATAATTATAAACTGTTATTGGCAGAGTGTGAGGGAGACCAAAGGACTTTAAGCAGCAGGGAACTTGCAGTTGTGTGGGCTGTTCTCTGCAGGGGAAAGGAAAAAAACAAAAAGGAAAAAAGGAACAATATTTGAGGTGTGTGAGCATGATTTTATATAAAGGCCTGTAAAAATTCTCTTTTCACAGGTCAGAATGGTCTTGACTGAAACCTTCACCATCTCCTTACTGATGTAAGTGCTGAAAATTGCATCTTTTGGGCAGGCCAGTCCTCGCTGCCTTCTGAAGTCATCCCAGCCATCAGCCCACCTCAGCCTGCTGCTCGACTCCACATTCCTGTTCATGGCAATGCCCCAGAATTCCACCAGAGAAAATGGCTTTTGTTTCACTCAGACCCTCGACTTCTCCCATCCGTCTCCTCATCCTGGCAATGCTGGCCGGACCTTTGGTGCTGTCAGTGGGCAGGATGCCTGTGGCACCCCACTGAGCAATGGCATCACCTCCTCGGGTGTGCCTAGCCCCTCTGACTCGTGTGCTGAACCCCTCTGCTCTGCCACCTCAGCAGAGGAGGAGACACAGCCTGAGGGAGGGATTAGATATGTGTCGGCTGAAGAGGAGGAACTGGCCTGCGGCTGGGGGGGGGTCACCCCTGGCTGCTTACAGCTCTGTAACACATCCAAGGGCGTCTTGTTCTTCCTCTGCGTGGCTTCTTTCCTGCAAGGCATGACAGTGAATGGCTTCATCAACACTGTCATCACTTCCATCGAGCGCCGCTTCGACCTCCGCAGCTACCAGAGCGGGCTGATCGCCAGCTCCTACGACATCGCGGCGTGTGTCTGCTTGACCTTTGTCAGCTACTTTGGGGGGAACGGCCACAAGCCACGATGGCTGGGTTGGGGGGTGCTGGTCATGGGCTTGGGCTCCCTGCTCTTCGCCTTGCCCCACTTCACCACGGGACGGTACGAGGCACGCTCAGCGGCCGAGGTGGGTGTCTGCGGTGGGAACCAGAGCCTGCCGTGTTCCCAGGCTGCCTCCAGCCTCTCTGGCTACAGGTTTGTCTTCATGCTGGGGCAGTTCCTGCACGGGATGGGAGCCACGCCGCTCTACACGCTCGGCGTCACCTATTTAGATGAAAACGTCAAGACTAACTACTCCCCTGTGTACATTGGTGAGTGGAGCTGGAGGGGCAGCTCAGACCCGTGAGCGGGGTGATGGGAGGGAGGAGATGGTCCCTCTGCCTCACCACCCAACAGCCCTCGTTGGAAACAACTCGCCTGACACTGCTCAGTCTTTTGTTCCCGATAATGGGCGAGGTGGAAATCAGAGGGACGTGGCAGCTGTCAGGGAGGTTTTGATTATTTACTGGAAGGAACGTTAAGTGCAGCTGGGTATTTTTCCTCCCACAGCACACGCCTTGTGGATCAGGAAGTGCCTCCTGCTCCTGGCATGGGGCCAGCTGGGGAGAGCCCTCAGGCTGTGCCCTGGTGTGTGTTTGGCATTAACATCTCTGGCAGACTGCCATGAGGCCATACCCCATCTGTGCAAGGGGACATAGAACCGCAGATCAGTTTGGGTTCGAAGGGACCTTTAAAGGTCATCTAGTCCAACCCCCTGCAATAAGCAAGGACACTTTCAACTTGATCAGGTTGCTCGGAGCCCTGTCCAATCTGACCTTGAATGTTTCCAAGGATGTAGCATCTGCCACCTGTCTGGGCAGCCTGTGCCAGTGTTTCCCTACCCTCGCTGTAAAAAACTCCTTTCTTATATGTAATCTAAATTCTTAAGTCATCATCCCTTTAGTGCCACAGCAGAGCAGGGATGGTCACTGGGTTGTTCAGCTACTGCTGGTGCAAAGCACAGCCAAGAACAGAGGCTCAGCTCCCTCCTCTGTGTTGCTGGTCACTTAGCAGCTGCCAAATACTTACAGTTCTATTTGGTGAAATTGCTAAAAGGGTGATCTTTTAGCACGTTCCAAATTTATTAGTCTGCCCGTATTCTGTATGGAAAGGCTGTGTAATGTGGGAAGGAGATTACAAGGAGATCATCAGCAAGGTGGTGATCTTTATATGTGTCGTGGTTTAAGCAGCAAACTGTAGTAAGTGCCAGTGGTGCTGCATTTAGCATAGACATTGCATGTCATCAGTGGGGATAACACAGTGCTGCTCATCCTGCCAGCAGCTGGGATGTGTCAGTAGGGTTAGATGCATCCCTGATAAATATGGTTTTCCACTAAACCTATTTGGCCTGCCCCTTACTATCAAAATTCCCAAGTTAGAAGCAAAAGTTTCCCTGGAACAGAAGTGCGAGATGAAAACTTGTTAGAACTATCTGTGTTTGTATCTCAGTGGCTTAGGGAGGGCGGTGTGATGTGACCAGAGGCTGAGCATCCTGCATCCGGGAGGGAACTGGGCTGGGAGTGCTGGTCACCAGGAATGCTCTGCAGCATCCCTGGCTGACACCCTGCCGGTTGTCTAACAGCTTGTTTTCCCTTTCAGCTGTTTTCTACACTGCTGCAATCCTTGGGCCTGCAGCGGGTTATCTGGTAGGAGGAATGTTTCTAAATATTTATACTGAAATTGGCAGAGAGTAAGTTGTTAAAAAAAATCTTGTTCCTTTCCCTTTATGCTCTAAGTTTCCTTTGGGGTAAAAAATAAACAATAACAATGATCTGGAGCAATGACCTGGTGGCTGGGTGGAAGCGTGCCTGTGGTGTTCAGTGGCGTGTCTGCAGGGGGGAGAGGTTGGAAGAGTGGTTTGCATTAGTGCTGGTACTGGAGGTAAATTGCTGACAAACCTGTCAGCTTAAATCCTCCTTCACGCTGCACTGCCTGTGCTAATGAGACTGCGAGCAGCAGGTGAATTTTTTGAATGAGTTCCCTGATGAGGCAGTGCGACCAGCACTGCTGCTGGTCCTCCCAGTCATCCCACCGGCATGTTTAGTCCCTCCTTGCTTTGTAGTATTTGAAATTTATTCTTGTTTCCTTATAGGCTCTTTGGCAGATCACAGAATCGTAGAATGGTTTGGGTTGGAAAGGACCTTAATGATCATCTAGTTCCAAACCTCTGCCGTAGGCAGGGACACCTTCCACTAGACTAGATGAATGGATCAAAAAGGGGGAATGGATTTCCAGGGGAAGAAATGGATTATTTCCACCAGTTTTCTTGCAAATGATGGGTTTGGGGTGGAACAAGGACCTTAGCAACCCTCAAAGCGCATATGAAAAGGGATGAGGTGAATGTGCAAGTCAGAGGTTAAATGAGAATTGAGTTATACAATTTCCTGGGCTCAGTAAGTGTTGTGCTCTCTGGTAAGACAGGCATCACTGTGGTGTGCCGGGAGGGATGGTGGACATGGCAACCCCATCAGATCACTATGGGAGAGGCCAGAGCTCGGTTTCCTTCACTGTCATCCCCTCTGTGTCTCCCCAACCCCTGCCAGCCTCAACAAGAGGCACATCGAGCCATCCCGCTCTGTTTCCAACCACCACCTCTCTCCCTTGTGTCCTTTTGGCTTCTCTTCTCACAGGATCGGCATCTCCCCGGAGAACACGCTGTGGGTGGGGGCTTGGTGGATTGGCTTCCTCGGGGCTGGAGCAGCCTCCCTCCTCATCTCCATCCCCATCCTGGGGTACCCCCAGCGCCTCCCAGGTATGTGGTTCCACCACGGCTTCAGGGTCTGGGCTGGAACTGTGCTGCTTACTCTTACCTTGAGGCTTGCATCTCATACATGTGTGTAGCTGGGGCCTCAAGGGTAAAGGAAGAACTTCTAATGCTTAAGTTGTAATTCCTTAATGGATTTCACTGCCTTGGCTTTCCATCTGCCTCTTTTACTATTCCCTTGCAGCTGTTGGCAGAGGGAGGATGTTGTGTTGCATTTTCCCTCTGCAAATCCACTGCTTCAGTGGCATCACATCCCATGTCTGACATGCTCCTTGTTCCTGTTTGCCTCTCATTTTCAGGATCCCAGCGGTACATCGTAATGAGGGTGTCAGAGGCTCACCAGATAAAGGATGGGAGCCACAAAAAAGCATCAGATCCGAACTTTGGGAAAACAGTTAAAGATCTGCCTCGGTGAGAAAACCACTCCATGCCTGAGGTTCAGGGAGCCCTCTCCAGAGGGGAGAGACTAATGGGCCCAGGTTGAGCTTGCTTCCAGCCCTGCCAGCTCAAAGGTTTTGGCCATCTTCAAGCAATGATGCTTTCTTTCAGAGGTGTCAAAGTGCCTGGTCCCATCAGCATCTGGGATGAACTAGAACTGGTGCTGGGGGATTGCATGGAAGAGCAGGGCACGAGTGGCTGGTCCCATCTGGGGTTTTAGGAAGCTCACATCCATGTGTGCAGATTCACTTGCAGTCCTGTGCCACACGCTGAGCTTCACCAAGAGCAGCCGGATGCCAAGCTTTACATGACAGGAGATGCCCAGGCGTTGCCAGCTCATTCCCTCTCCCCAGCAGCATTATTTCTGCCTGTTTGCTTATGCCTGGCCTCACCTGGCCCAATTGCGTGTTTTCCAATGTATTCTCCTCCCCAGCCCCTTGGGGCTTTTTTCCTTTCCTCTGTTTTTACTGATGTTATATTCCTGTTTTGTCTTTTTAATGAGAAACGAGATGAAACAGGCCCCCTGATTCTCACAGCTCCATTCCAAATCCAGGGAACAAGATATACCTCACTGTGGCTTTCAGTTCCCTTTCTCTTTTATTCTTAGTTTCCTTTCCTTTTTCCTTTTGCCTTCACATCTGCCAGACATCTTTTATGTGTTACTACTTCTTATCTCTGCAGCAAGGCAGTGACACAGCAACTTGCTTAATCCCTGAGCTACTGCTTGGCTCAGTGGTGCTGGCAAGCAGGCTGGTAGGAGGTGGTTTAAAGGGGTCCTGGCTGGGAACAAGCCAGTGGCCAAAATCAAATGTGGTCTTTTAACCTGAGAACTTTTGCTATGGATCTTAAAAATCCTTTGTAATTTTTTTTGTTGTGTTGAGGTGTATTTAAAAGGAAGGTGGGGAGAGGTGCTTGCTCCTTTATTTACAGCTTGGGGTTAGCTGGCATGCAGGCTCTGGATGTTGCAGAGGTACCTGGGTATCGATTCCTTTTGGAGCTTGCAGTCAATAAGGGGACTTTTCTTTTTTGTCTTTCTCCCAGGACCGTTTTTGGGGAGGAGATTATATCCATATGTGACGGTTGCTCCATGCAAAGGCAAACACTCAGTGTTGCCAAACCCCAGGCTGCCGCCAACAATTATTTCTGAGCTTTAGTTGTGGTCTTTGCTGTTGTGCTGGCAGAGGAGGAGGGAAGCAGGTGCTCAGTACTGGAGTTTTTGGCACCAGTCGATCTGTGTTGTGTCAATACAACAACTCACATAGGTCTGGAATTCTTGGAGACTTCGTAGGAAGTTTACCAGGGGTTAAGACAGTTTTATGAAGAATATTACATTGAACAGATTTCAATACTGTTATTAAATGGCATTCTTGACTGGGTGCCATTTTCCAAGGTCATGGCTTATTCTCTGCACGGAAATTGAATTCAAAACCTGCATTTAAATAATGATAAGGTTATGACTAAAACCAACACAGGGAGAGTAGCAGAGAGGGATGAAATTCAGTGGTTGATGCTTTTCTTGCTCGTCTGGAACAAAGCTCCCACTGTTTTATGGTGAAGGCTGTCTGACAGCAGGAAAGGAGACAGTTCTCCTTCAGGAGCATCTTCTTTCACCCCTCGTTCCTGAAGAACAAGTAGCTGAAGGTGGGCAGCTCATACCAATCAATTTAGATCAGTCCAGACCTCAGTGTGGTTTTTCACTTGAAAGTAAAAACCCAACAGACTTTTGTGGTCCCTGGTTTTGATTAATAAAAGGGAAGTGCCTTAAAGGCTTGCTATTCTGGAAACTTGCATTAAAGAGGAGATCACATCTGTGCAGGCAGCTCTTGGGGACATGTGGACCAGGCTGGAGAGTGAGGCCGAAGGACACTCACTGTTCCTTTTGTTTTAGGAAGGGATCGCGTGCTACACGTTTTCTCACAGTACACACAGGAACAGTCTCACCAAGATAAGCAGAAATACTGATGAAATAAAATACTGTTCCATGCCATTAGGTCCTTTCTAAGCGAGGTTAATGAATTGCTGTATTCACAGTGCTGCCTAAGAGCAGGAGCTTACAGGAATGCAGCCCATACAGCTTAATCCTCTGCCCTGAAGAGACTTCTGTCTTAACTCTTGGGCTGAAAGGGCCTGATAAAATAGCATTTTCCTTTCTCTGGTTCCACATGATTGCTCTCCTGGAATAACCCCTCCTGTCAGAGCAGAGGGACTCAAACAGAAGGCATGTAGAGCTGTGCCAGGAGAGGAGGCTTTGTCCTAGTGAGGTTGGGGACAGAGTTTGTTAGGATCACTCACTGGTATGTCAAGTCCTGATCTTCAACATGAGAAACTGTGGTCAATATTTTGCTCATCACTCTTGGATAAGGTGCAGGTTGGGACTTTGATTTGTCTCATGGCTTTACTGCAGTTTCCCTGCTCTCTGTTCCCTTGGTGGTGGTGACAGTAGGTGTCATTTTATGCTTGAAATTGCCCCGTTCATGTGCTGTGAATAAATTGCATAAATATCCATCTATTAATGGCTCATTAGCTTGTGTCTGTACTTTGTTACAGTCCCGGTGTCCTGGGCATGGCAGGTTTTCTCAGGGGAGCAGGCTCTGGTTTTACAGGAGAACCATTATGCGATGAAAGAGTTCCTATACGTGCCCATATCAGTAAAGACTTGGAGGGTCAGCTTTTATAGGTGGTGGGAGTCTTCTTTGTGCAGTGCTGAGCCTCCTGAAACCCCTTTGGCTGCAAGAACTGAGGACAATCAAGGCTGTTCAAGAGTAAGGTGGTTTCTGGGTGTGTTTAAAGTCCTGCTGATAGCAATGAAAAGTCTGTGTTGACTTTGGTAAAGTTTTATGCACCATAGCTGCTCACAACTACATCTTCTCTCTTCAAACAGATTAAATTACATGAGTAAATCCTTACTCTAAGTGCTGAAAGGAGTTCCTTTGCATTTTTCTACCTGCAAGTCTAACCTGTCATCTTTGGGAAAAGGGCACAAAGTCGTGCTAGTGCCAGGGAACAACTCTTCTCTGTAAAAGGGGGAAGGCACTGTCCGTTTCCTGCATCAGTCACAAGGTTCACAAGTGTTTTTTCACTAAAAGATTAGGCTTTGTATTTCCAAATTAACCATGGTCGAAAAGATTGAGAAGACAGTTTAGTAAATTAAACTGATCCCAACAGCTAGACAATGTTTAGTATAAAGCTCCATGTAATCAAAGTGCAGGAATGTTTGGTATTTATGTCTTTCAGCTTATTTGTTGTGCTGATGCAATGAAATTCTCCACTTTATGTGAGTAAAGTTCAATAAATCTGAGGCTGAGCCTCAGCATGTCTCTCGCTCACTTTTACTACAGCAGGTTTTCTCTGATCTAACATTTCCTCTGGAGCAGGAGGTGGTAAGTGGCTGTTCCTTTCTATTCAGTGAGCATCTCATGGCATCCCATTGTTGCAGGATGATGGGTTTGTGCCAATCGCAGAAATGGGATAACCTGTGGGATAACTGGTCTGGGCTTGGCTTGGGGAAAGTCATGCGGCAGAATTTCAAGCTTGTTACAAAACATCCCCTGCAAAGCAGCGTCAGCCCTCTTAGTCCAATATCCGAGGCAGCGAGAGATAATTGAGACCATCCCATGTGCCTGAGGGCCTTTCTGTGTCTCAGAGATGGAATTGTTGCTGGATCTGCATAGAAATGATACATAGCAATTTTTCAGGCATATCTGCAGCTTTCTACTAAATCCTAGTGGGTCAAAATAAAATCTATTTACTCAACTTATACATTAAGCTTCAAGTAAAACTGTGCTTAGGCTCTGGGAGAAAGATTGCTGTCTGTTTTTTTCATGGATATAAGGTGTCCTGGAGGTGTTTCCTCCATACAGAAAGGCTTGCTTGGTATTTCCCCTCAGGTTGTTATTGTTCTGAGGATGTGGGTGCACGAGTAATGTGTGTATGTGAGGATGTAGCACTGCTTTGTTCCCTGCTGTTGGGTGAGTCAGGAGTCCCAAGATATCTGCCATGGGGGCCTAATAAGACCTTGAAATGATTGAGATGTGGTGAGGAGTAATGTCTTTTCAGTATTGCCCCGTTTAGGAACAGAAAATACTCGGCCTGACGCTAAATGCTGGAAAATAACTGCTGAAATCATCCATGTGGAAGTCATGGGTACCCTGGGTGTGAATTATATCACACATACACTGTGACATCTACTCTGTGCAGGTACCTAGGGACAGGTGAGGGTACTCTCAGCATGGCTGGTAGGACACAATAAGCATAAAGGGAGACGGTCACTGCTCTTTCAAACCCAGATTAGTTCCCTTTTGGTATTTTTTCTTTCAAAGAGATGCAGCATGATGGGATGCTGCCTCATCTTACATGTGATCCTTCTGACTAAAAAACAGGGACAGACCAGAAGTCCAAGTGTGCCACAGGGATTCAATTCCAATATATTTGTCCTTCCCAGATCAGTGCTGCTACTTCTGAAGAACCCCACCTTCATCTTCCTCTGCTTAGCGGGAGCAACTGAAGCCACACTCATTGCTGGGATGTCTACATTTGGACCCAAATTCCTGGAGTCTCAGTTTAGTTTAAGTGCCTCTGAAGCTGCTACCTTTTTTGGTAAGGAAACCATGCTTTTGCAATGTTTTCCCATTTTGTCTACAAATAGAAGAGCACTTTAGCTCATCTAGAATGGATACAAATGCTTTGCAGTTCATTCATGGAGCAGTTATCCTCTTCAGTTGTTAGATAGGATTGTTTCCCATCAGCACATCTCCACCAAGTGAATTTTCAGAGCTGAATCTACTGACATCAGGAAGAAATGTGTCACTTCTGTAGCCATCTGTTACCCTCTAGAGGAAGGCAAAACAATTGTAGTCTGTTCCTTCCAGTGCATTACCAGGAAATATTGACTAAATGTTTCCTCTAATGAGGGATGTCTGAGCTGGGGAATATATTTTGTCAGCATCCAGAAACTGGGAGGATCCTCATGCAGATGCCATAACATAGACCAAGGTGGTGACATCCAACAAGCATCAATACTCTTGATGTGCTTCCCAAAGAGTCAATTTTAAGATATCTGGGTAGGAAGAGCTGCCTTACCAGGCTCATGCCATGTCACCTGAGCTGTTATGGAGGACCACCTACTATAGCAACATCCACTGAACTTCCACCAAGAAGCCACGCAGCAACCAAGGGGTCATTTATATACAAGACACACTGCAATTAATGTATTCAAAGATGAAATCTCCTTGCTGACATTTCTAAACTTGCTTGTGTTTTCTTCCCCCCTTATTTTTTCAGGTTATCTGGTCGTGCCAGCCGGAGGTGGGGGCACATTCCTGGGAGGATTCCTTGTGAATAAATTTAAGCTCCGCTGTTCAGGAATCATCAAATTGTGTTTATTTTGCACAGTGTCAAGTCTGCTGGCAATATTAATTTTTTTTATCCACTGTCCTAACATGCCAATGGCAGGAGTAACCCAGATGTACAACGGAAGGTAATAACAACCATCCCATCTGCCTGTGCTGCAGGGCCCTGGTCAGAATAAAAGGATAACTCCAAACACACGGTGCTGGTGACAGTCACGTGTGAATGTGTTGGGATTGAAAGTTGGTCTCTAGTCAGTCCTACAGGCAGATACTGAGGGTGAGACACAAAAAATTAAATGTCTTAATTTTTACAACTAGATGGAGTTTATGGAAGAGACTCCCTAGTTAGTAATAGAGGGGAGATCAGCAGTGCCAGAATGTAAGATACTCCACTCTTCAGTTGCCTTCACAGTGTCCTCCATCTCTAGCCAGTGGGATAAACTTGAACAAAAGTGGGAATCTGCTCTCCAAATGGAATTGTCACCCTAAGAGCTGGTCACTTAAGCTCCCTTGGTAGCTGTGGGAAAGAGACAGCTCCAGGGCACAGTTTAAACTGGGTGAGATGAAACTGTTCCCAAGCCTGGCTTTATGTTCCTTGGGGATCCATCACATCTACATCTACTGCCTACTCTTCTCTACTCATTTCCTCCTGGAAAATGCTATTCACTGGCTGCTTCTGTGTTTCCCTTAGTGCTTTGCCTGGTGGTTCTCTCAACCTGAGAGCAGCCTGCAACATGGAGTGTGGCTGTTTGCAGGAGACCTACAGCCCTGTCTGTGGGAGTGATGGCATTATGTATTACTCTCCCTGCCATGCTGGATGCAAAAAAGTGTCTGAAGACATCAGGAATGGCAAGAAGGTATGTCTTCTGAAAGCACTGTGTATTAACAAGCCAGTGGCACATCTTTGTAGTGATTTGGCTGGCTCTGCAGAAGTGTCCACAGGTTTGAGCTTTGCTGCAAATCAGTGTAAAAGGCTGGGGCAGGATGGATGTTCTCAGGTACAGAAGGTACCCTGAGGTCACGCTGCTTTGCTTCTCTCATTATATCCAATCATCTTTGCCTCGTTCTGGGTCAAACTGTGCTAAAATTCAGGGTAAATCACCCAGGCAGGCAGGTAGCTTGGTAGGCACCTAATTCCTGCCCTAATGCTCATTTTGGATCTTCAATGAATATGATGCACCTCCCCATCCTTCTGGCATGTTGCTCATAGAGCCAGGCAAAGGCTTAAGAAAGGTAGAGATGATACTCAGCATTCAAAAGGTGCATGGTAGAGTTAATATTTCTTACTTAATGACCTGCTTTGAAACAGAGGTGTGTCAAGAATACAGCTTGATTTCCACTTCCCTCCATTCCAGGAGTGAAACCAGCTGTTTTCTGCCCTCCCTGAATTTCTTTATTTTTAAAACTTTGACTATCACCATGCCCTCCTTGACAGAACCCTCACCAGCCTTTCTTTTCCAGGTCTATCATGAGTGTAGCTGTGTCAACAAAACCCTCCTTCCCAGCCCTGGCCATGCAGAGGCAGGGAAATGCACCTCCTCCTGTGCGAAAAAGCCCTTGCTCCTGTGCTTCATGTTCGTGGTCATCCTCTTCACCTTCCTGAGCAGTATTCCTGCCCTGACTGCCACTCTGAGGTAAGCACGGGATGGCCTCGTTCTCTGCCTGTGCTGCAAGAAGCCTCAGTATCCCCCTTTCTACTTTATCCGCTGGCTCAAGCCGTGGGGAAGGTGTGATGGGAACCAGCATGTTACTGGCAGCCTGAAGACATCAGGACTCATTCCTCTCCCAGTCTAGCTGGGAAAGCAAATTTCAGCATTGGAAACTTTATCCTCTGGCATGGGATACACCCGTGTTTGCAACAGTGGTGTGGGCATGTTGCACTTTGGTGATATTCAATCTCCAGGGCGGGTGGAAGTCCCAGGTGTGCTGGACTGGAGGAAGCCTGGCAGCATTTTTAAACAAACCCCTTTTGTTCCCCAGGTGTGTCTCCGACAGGCAAAGGTCCTTTGCACTCGGGATCCAGTGGATTGTGGTACGAACACTAGGTATGGAGCCGAGTGAATTTTTGCACTGATATGGTGTGCTGTTTTTGTGGAGTGTGTGCCAAGCTGTCACCTAACAATAGAACACATTGGGTTGGAAAAGAGGGGAGTAGGAGATACACTGCTGAAAGCAGGATGCTTTCTTTTGTTTGCTGTCATTCAGAAAAACCTAATTCCATTTGCATGTGATTTGCAAACTGAATGGAGGGTTCTGTGACATGTCACAGGTGGCAGAGGAGCAATGTCCTGGCAGTTTGTCCTTAAGAAAAAGGAGCAGAGCTATTGAAGCTCCTGGGTGTCTTTTGGCTCTTAAGCGACATGTAGGTCAGGATGGTCTAAAGACCTGCTGGACTCTCAGATCTTGAAATCCAGCATATTTTTGATACCTTCTGGCTCTGGATGCTGCAGGATGAGTTTTCCTTATCATGGTAGCAGCAGAGCCTGATGCTTTTCTGCAAGCACCTTGCGACTTGCAGGGCTAGTGTGTAGGTGCTGCCCAAACTAAAGGTCCACCCTCTCTTCCCACAGGAGGCATCCCTGGCCCCATCGCCTTTGGGTCCATGATTGATAAATCCTGCCTGCTCTGGCAGGACCAGTGTGGTGAGCAGGGCTCTTGCTACGTTTACCAGAACTCAGCCATGAGCCGATACACCCTCATCGCGGGACTGGTCTACAAGGTGATGCTGCCAGTTAACCTCACTCTCTGATAAAGCAAGCAGGTCTTTAGGAGACAACATTTTGCTCTGGGAGAGAATTTCACAAAACTGGGTTGTCCTGATCTGGCCTCCACCAGAGGAAATTAAATTTTTGCATGAGAAACGTTCTCAGAGAAGTCGAAAGCCCTGCTTCCTTCTCACTAGGTAATGGTGCTCCAGACACCATCATTCTCTTAAATTCCCATTATTTTCTAGGCTTACAGCTTCTTTTACGCCATATGAAATATCTCCTCTTCTCCAAACAGTAACCAAAGTGATTTTTGCTAGAAATGGAGTAAAATATATAAATGCAGTGTGTTAGTGAGGGTGAGGGATGGCTTTGTGGGCAGGCTGTTAATAACCATTCCCTGATCACTGATAGAAAATAAGAGAGCTTACTGCTATGGTTTTTATTTATTAGCAGAAAACCATCATTTTAACTGCTCCCAAACAAGCACTTGCCCTAGATCGTACTGTTTAGCAGTTGCTGTGATAAAGAGGCTTTCAAAAGCTTTCAAGCAAATGGCTCAGGCAGAGTTGTCTCATGCAGCACTGTGTTCCTGGTGTCTGTGTGAGGCAAATTCTCACTGTCCAGTTGCTGTGGGGCTGGCTAAATTCAGATTTTTACCCCCTCTGTCTCCGTGTGCTGTTCTGCTGCCCAGGCTGGCCTCCAGCATGACCTCCTCCCCAACGCTTGGTCAGCGAATCTCATTCCAGATGTGGGATAGGCACCAGATTTTGTGGGGAGCAGAGAGTAACGGGGTGTCTTTGTGGCTGCAGGTGCTTGGGACAACCTTCTTTATAGTCGCCTGTTTACTCTACAAACCCCCACCACTGGAGTCAGCTCCAGGCAGCTCGGATGCATCTGAAAATGGCAACAGTGACCTCCAGGAACACAAGCCTTCACTGCCAGCTGATGAGGATATATAGTGCTGCACTCATGCAAGTGACTTTGTCAACCTCAAAAATATGATGAGAAGACCTTATGCAGTCCCCAGGGGTTTTTAAATTAAAAGTAATATTGTAACTTTTTTTTAGCTGAAGATAAATAATTTAATTAACCACTGGTGTGCTTTGCTATTTTCTTAATGGCAGAAGCACATTTAAAATTGTGCGCTGGTGCCATATGCAGTTATTTAATTTTATTTAAAGAAAGGGCTACCGTAGCTTTATTCTATGTCTGTGACAAGCGAGGACCGTGTTCTCCACTCGTGGAAATAAGCACTGGTAACTCCAATGGAGCATGTGGGGTTTAAGCCACCAGAGGATCTGGGCCCTAATATCTCAATTGTGAAGCCAACTGTAGCAAAACTTCTGTTGGGACTTCCCAAGCCTGGAAGGAGCACTGCTGTCCTGCAGTCTGCATTGCAATGAGGACAACTGGCCCTTAAACTGCTGTATGCAAAGCAGACAGCTCTGGCAGTGTCCTCCTCCTTCCTGTGACACACAGCATTGCTCTGTTTGTCCAGGAGCAGGTTCTCTCATTATGCAAGTTCCTATTACCATGTGAGGGGAGGTGGGTTTGAGAGGAGATTTGATTAGCAAATCCATCAGCACACTACGGGCAGCCTTCCCCAGAGCTGTCGGGCACTGTACACTCACTGCCTCACTCATTGCAGGGTTTACAGCGTGGTGACACTTTGGTTTTTTTCTTGTGTTGTTTGAAAAGTGATGTCTTTTGTAATGTACTGTGCAAAACTTGAACTCCTTGCTGTTGGCTGGGTGTGGGAAGATGTGAGATACAGATCTATGCAACGTTTCTCTTCTGTTGTTCTGTAAAGACATGGGGTTTGAGTAACTGGAAAAGTTAGAGTGGATTTAGTTTGCCTCTAGGCCACTAGTTTAAGGGATAGCCTTGTGGGAAGGGGATGCTGACTTGTAACTGGCCTGCTTGCAAGTAGAGAGGGCAGTGTTCCCAAAATGATGTTTGAATGTACACTTGCAATATTGACCAGGACCCTTTCTAAAGGGCAAAAGTAGAATCTGGGCATTTTTATGTCTGTCTTCCCTCTCAGTCCAGATCAGGCAAGGTTAGTGGTTGATCTGCCTGTATCTGCACAGCCACATGATCCGGGTACATCTCCAGGGGAGGCTGTGGCCAGCCCCTGGAATCCTACATTGTAGAACCATGTTCACAGGGGACGGGACCTACATTACTGAGCTGCAAAAGTGGTGCTTTTTTTTTTTGTGCCAGCTCCTACTTAGAATTACTTTGTAGATGCTTTTGTATATTTTGTGTATTTATGCTTTCATAAACACAGGATGGGCATTTTCTTCCTCTGTTAGCAAAGGACCGACTCTCAGAGCAGAGGTGAAGCTGTTCCTGTTGCAGACAGGGATGGTGCTGCTGGGAGTGTGGTCCATCTTCAGGTCGATGGTGGTCAAGAAAGCAGCTTCTTCCATTCACGGATTCCCTTCCACCAAAGCCAGGTAGTGACATTCCCACTTCCAAAACATCCCTTGAGCATCTCTGCCTCATCCCTCTAAGTGCTCAAGGCCTGGTTGGGCAGGGCTTTGAGCAACCTGGTCTAGTGGAAGGTGTCCCTGCCCACAACAAGGGGTTGGAGCAAGATGAGCTTTAAGGTCCCTTCCAACCTAAACGATTCTGTGATTCCGTGATGTTGTCTCCAGTAACTACTGAAAAACCTAAAAGTGCTAAGATTGAGATGGACGGTGGCTTTTGGCTGCTTGTACGTGGGGAGCTGCTGCAACTTCGTTGGGGCATAGTGTGCAGGAGAGCCCTATTTTACCATGGTGGCAGGATTGGACCCACTGATGCAAGAGTTAACCACAGCACCACCCAAACACCTTCACAACCTCTGCCTGGGTTTGGAATCACCTGCAGAGACAGGTCTCCAGGCCTTGCCCTTCCCAGCTTAGACACTTTGGGTACAAGCAGGGATCTTAGATGGGGGAAATGCATGAATGTATTTTGGGAACATATTTTATGTATTATGTATTTATGAAAGGTAGAAGTTTTTCTTAATATATATGGATATTGCAATGCAATTTTAGTGTTTATAAAGTGAGTTTTATCTGAGTGTGTTGTTTCCAGAGCAAAACAAAAGCTTGTGGGATTCTGGGCATTTATTTTGTTGCTGTGGGACTAGTAAGTCACAAATTTTAGTAAGCAGCAACAAGGCAGCAACCATAAACAGGTTGTTTAGGTCTACAGATAGCTTAAAAAAAATGGAAAGTTTCTTTCCCTGTTCATTTGAAGTATTATGTTGCTATAAAAGCATAGTAATACAATTCGTATTTCACAGGTATTTGTGTGTGTGTTTTTCATCAGTTATGATCTTTTCCCAGCTGCTGTTCTTGGCAGGGGTGTATCTGTGGTGCCAGGCTTTGCTGTGGGTCATCATGGTGTCTGCAAGAAGGAGAGTTTGAACTCAGGTTTGTGTTTAAATCATAGTGTTAATAAAACCAGGCACCAGGTGACATTGAGACCCTGTTTGTTGGTGTCTCCTACTGACTTACCCTCTCCTCCTGAGGCAGAGGATAATTGCTTTGGAGGGCAAAAGGAGGTTTGTGGTTCCTGGGAAGAAGAACCTTCGTTTCCTTTCTTCACCCACAGATCGACCCTGTTAAAGCCATGGAGTGTCTGCCAGACCTGCACTAGGTAAATGAGGTCAGAGTTCTGTGTCACCTATGGTTTGCTAAGGGTGATTCACACTGTTAAAGAATAGGAACAAACAGTGGTTGGTGTTGAGGAGACACGTCAGGGGAATGAAAAAAAATGAGTGCCTGGAGGGAGGGAAAGCAGAAGGAACTCATAGTTATTTACTGTAGATAAAATCTCAGGAAGTCAATGAGCTGGTGTTCTCTGGCGAGGCTCTGTTTGGAAGCTTCCTGGAGGTTTTTAAATACCAGCAAATAAAAGCTTTGAAAGATACATAGATGGTTTTACAGAGCTTCCTACCCTTCTCCAGCTGCCGTGGTCTCCCCTATGCCCAGATGTGCAGAAGAGCCTCTGCCTCCCTGTCCCAGCAGCTGCACCCTTCAGCTTCCCTTGCCCCCATCCCTGCAGCCCACCCGCAGACAGGAATGGGAGCAAATATTTAAGTTTAATGTGATACAGGAAGGACATAGAAGCAAACCCCAAACAAACAAAAAACCTGATTGTCATGATTTGATTTAATCAAAATTAAAATCCCTCCTTCTTCAGCGGGCCAGGCTCTGTTCCTGGCCTCAGCCGTGGCTGTGGGTCAGGATTTTGTGCAGGACCAGGTGGGACTGGGGATGGTGCCACTAGATGGCAATGGAGACGGCAGCACGATGGCATGTCCAGAACCTCTGTGTGCTGGTGAGAGTGAATTCTTGGTGCTTTATAGAAAAGACAAAAATGAAATTAGTGCACTGGATTCCAGGTTTGCAACAGCAAAATCGCAAAATAAAAACACTTTCATGAGATCCAAATGAGCTCCAAAGTAAAGATTTAGTATCTAGTAACACATTTTTTCTAGGGAAGGTAGATATCATTTGTAATCACAAAGCTATGCACAGGTGAGGGTTCAAACAGGGCAGCTGCATTATGTATAAAAAGGCTGATAATTTGATCCATCCCCTTCCCAAGCAGGGATGGAGGGCTCTGAGCCTAAAGGCACTTTTTATATTTTGATTCTATTTCTCCAGATGTGATGATTTGGGTTGCTATTAGCCTGATCCTTTCACCTCACTCTAAGAAAAGCCTACCTGTGTTCTGAAGTTACAAAGGATGCTTGGTTTGGAGCACAGGAATAACCCCAGATGTTCTGACCCAGCTGAACTCGATGGCAAACCTTATACTGAGCCCAGTGGCCTCTGAGTCAGGCTCATAATTAGTAACTTCTCTGACTTTAAAATCAAACAGCAAAGAAGAATAGTGGCAGGTTAAGGGAAAGCTGTGTGTTTTACCAACCTGAGCAGCCTCAACCCTGTGAACTTGGGGGTGGCCAGGAGGTGTGTGAAGTGGCTGTGGCTCTGCTGCAGGAGAACTGGGTTTCTATTAGGCAGCTCCAGGGGATTTGAGGGAGCAGAATGTACTGGCATTTTCTGTAGCAAAAAATAATTTTCTCTGGAACAGAATAAATGCTAAGGTTTTCTTGTCTTTCCTGAAGTTTTCATATTAACCTGGAAGCAGCAATTTTAGAAGATGAAAATGAGACCATTCTGCCCCTTCTAATGAGGTGCTGCATGTCTTCTTCAGCCAGAGATCTGCCGTCCAATTTCCTAGAGACACAGAGAAGAAAAAATCTCACATTACATTAAAATTTTCAGTTGTATTACATCTCTCCTGCTTCATTGCTAAGTAACACTGTCAGTTAAGAGAGTCCTGAGAAAGCTCCTAAAAGCACATACAATGGGATGAACCCACCAAAAATTCCCTTTACAAACCTCCTCCTCTAGTAAAGGGGAAATGAAGCTGCTATAAAATGAATATTGCAGTAACTATAGAAACTGTAGCTGTAGACATGATTGTTCAACATACTAATGTGTCCTGGTTCAAACTAATAGGGAAAATGTGATCTATTACTATTCTAGCTATCTGGTTTAAAAATACAAAAACTGTCCCAAGTGGAGCAATGCTCTGAAAGTTGATAAAGCCTTCCACCTCAGGAGGGGGAAGAATTAAAAATTCTGAGCTATTTGAGCCTCTGTGGCATTACACGTGAAATCTGCCCAGTAGTTCATAGAATCATGGAACCATGGGATGGTTTGGGGTTAAAGGGACATCAAAGATCATCCCGTTCCAATCCCCTGCCATGGGCAGGGTCACCTTCGACTAGACCAGGTTGCTCCAAGCCCCATCCAAGCTGGCCTTGAGTATTTCCAGGGATGGGGCATCCACAGCTTCTCTGGCAACCTGTGCCAGTTTCAACTGCTTAGTCATCACCTAAATAGTAACTATGAAAAACACTTTTAATAGCAAATGTAAAGTACCCATCATCTTTGCATGCCTTCATTCCGAAGGATGGATTGGCAGCATATTTTTTATTGAGAGATTCAGATACTACTTTTTGTTTTACTCTGGGAGATAAAAAAAAATAAAAATGCAATAGGATTAAGCTTCATGCATCCAAAAAAAAGGAATTTGTGCTTTTTAACATCAAACAGAATCAATTGGGTAT
Source organism: Sclerurus mexicanus (assembly GCA_013396755.1). Taxonomy (NCBI): domain Eukaryota; kingdom Metazoa; phylum Chordata; class Aves; order Passeriformes; family Furnariidae; genus Sclerurus; species Sclerurus mexicanus. The sequence goes on from VWZF01000776.1 coordinate 199,897, forward strand.
TGTCCATCTACCTTACTTCTTGAAGACTTGCTGCTCCCTGTGCTTCTTCTGAGAAACAGCCTAAGCTGCTAAAGAAGCCCAGTCTGGGGCCTTCTGAGGTATAGTTCATCTTCCTTTCATGATATGTTAAAATTTCCTTTTTCTTTTTCTTTTTTTTTTTGTTCCCCTCATTATAATCCCCAATTTCCCACCAGCAAGCTGGGAAGATCATTTAGTTTTGTGCAATCCTTTTAAAACTTCATTTGGATCTGCTCTAAGAATATTCCCTCATTAATACATTGCAGTGCCTGTCTTTCATTTTCTCTGTGCTGGGAGCTGAGCAGTGTGTTACCTGCATCTGCACAAATCAGATAACCAGGAGGAAGATTGATGAGCACTCAAGACAGTTTATCAGTGTGCGTCAGGGATCTCACACTATAGGTCAGGGGACCTGTGAGCATTTCTGTCATCTTATCTACTTCTTGTCTTGCTCTAAATCTTACGATGCTCTTCTCTTGGAGATAAGGCCCATCTCATTTTTCCATAGCTCTGTTATTGTGCTATCATGGAGATCCTGGTAGGTCCATGTGGGATGGCTCATGGGAATGCCAAGCTGGGTTTTAGATTCCCTGTGAGTCTTGTGAACACGGGAGAGCATCTGGTCCTCCCTGAGCTCCACTGAAATGATGTGCTGCAGGTCTGTGGAATTTGGGGAGTTGGGGTTCCCTGCTGCAGCCCAGAGCAGACAGATGAGCTGCTAAACCTCTGCCTTCAGCCTCAAAAATGTAAAAGCTGTAGGGAGAACTAGAAATCTCCCCACATCACTCCCTCGGTGCTCTCGTGCCCATCCCCAGGGTAGGCACGGGGAGCTGTGGGCATAGGCAGGACCCAGCTGCTCCCGCTCCGCTCCGGGGGTGCCTGGGGAAATACTTCCCTCCGGAGCATCCTGAAGGGAGCCAGATGGGTGGTGCTCCCTGGGAGCACAAATCGGAGAGCTGGAAGGGAAAAACCAAAGTGGCTGTACTCGTGTTTTGCTAATCTAATTAGGCAAAAGAACATCATTACTACTCTGTGTGTCTAATTGATTAACATTCCTGCTAAGCACGAGGTTGCTCTCATTAGCAGAGGTTCAGAGCTGCAAAAGCCTCTTGCCTGAAGTTGCAAATATGTTGTGTTATCTGGAAGGCACATCTCCTTTCTCTTTGTGAAATACTTTGCATATTTACATGACTATTAGTGATGAGGGGAAAGGCAGGAGATAGGGGAAAAGCCTCAAGTGCAGAATAGCAAAGGTTCTTGCACAGTGAAGATTTGTTATTTTTCGTGCCTCATTAACAGTGAAAGGGAGAAAGATTTTTTTTCCCCCCAATCTCATAACAATAGCATCCTTTTTTTTCACATCCTGAAACATAACAAAATGATTTTACATCCTGCATAGGAAAAAAAAAAATTAATTGGGGCCCCAGTGAGATGAAAAACTGGAACTTCACAACTTGTTTTCATCAAAAAGAATCAGGTCTCTAAATTTTCATTTTGCATTCCATTCTTTTTTTCTCCAGTTTCGCAAATATCTAAGCGAAAAATTGGGGGTTTTTGCTTATACCAGGAATTTACAGTTCCTAACAGATGTGAGATGATTTATGTGAAATAACCCCCACCATTTCACAAGTGCCTTTTCTACTTTAGAATGGAGAGCAGTGACATTGTTTTACCCCATCCCAACCCATCCCACGGTTTATTCAGCATCAGTGCCAGAAGACAGCAGAAACAGCCACATCCCTCTTTGCCCATCTCCTTGTCCCTGGCCACAGCTGAGCCCCTCTAGAGGCAGGCTGCTAATAGCAGATTAATCAGACTGATGCCCTTGCTATCTGCCAATAACCCCAGTTTTTCTTCCTTGATGTCTTTTCCACCATCATTTTCATGGAAGCCAAATGCACTGGCAATGGGAATTTGCAGCAGGTTTCCCAAGTGCCCTGCCTGCCTGTCCCAGGGCTGTCTTATCCCATAAAGTCTTTGCCCAGCTGCCCCTCCAAGGGCCAGGCAAACACCAGAGTGATTTCCCAAGCTCCAGCAGCTGGTCTTGGTGTAGGAATAGACATAAATTTAGATCATCAAATTATTCCTTTTACAAGCAACAGAATGCAAATTCTGGTCTTATTTTCCCTTTTCCTTGTCCTACCAGAAGGATAAAAGAGGTTATAAAAATATGAAGACCTCAGGACTTTCTTAGGGAACTTATCTATAAATAAATTTATTAGGAGATGGGTCTGAACTTGCAGGTGAACAGTGTGAGAGGCTATTTTTCAGGTCCTCTTTGCCCTGTTTCTCAGAGGGAAAACTTTCCCAGGTTTTTTTCTCAGCTGTATTTACCAGCCCAATTTCCCCCAGAAGCAGGAAACAGTCTACAAGTTATACATGGCCCAGTCAGGGCAAATAAAAGCCCAGAGCAAGGCCAGTGATATAAAACCTCCATAAACGTGGATCGGCCACTGCCTTCCCTGATCGTGTTTGGTCTCATTCCCCAGAGTGATGACAAATCCCATGTGAATCTGGGTCACACCAGGACAATGACAAAGAAGCTGCACAGTCTGTGTGTGCTGCAGCTTTTGCTCATAGCCACCCCCTTTCCAGTTGGGAAAAACGGGTTTATTCTTCAGGAATGTACATTAAAAACTTGTGAAGCACATTAATGCAACCAATTGAGTTTCATGCTCACTTCCTATAGAATCGTTGTGGAATTTTGTTTCTATTTATTTCCGGGAGGGGAAGGGGNCCAAGAAGTATTGGCAAATCACTGTATTTACAGAATTAACCTTGTGTTCACGGGCTCAAAGAGGAAGCAGTGGGAAAGGCATCAGAGCTGGAAACTTTGTGATCTGACTCACAGAAAAACTGCTCAACGGATCCACTTTCCAGGCTGCTGCTATTTTAGTTTGGCATTTGTTTGTTTTTTGTTTCATTTTGCTCATTTCCTCTCCAATGCCCGCCCAGCATTGCCCACACTTGTCCTTTCAACAGCACAAAGCATCCGAAGGCTCCACAGGTTAAGGAAATACCCCATCACAAATGCTGCCCTGTGCCAAGAGGCAGCTACAGGTTATTAAAGTTTATTCTTGTCTTTTCCTGACTTCCCATTTGCAAAGTGACAGAGCTCACTGCAGTGAACCCAGAGCTGGGTAAACAGTTTTCCTACCTGGACAAGGAGTGCTGGTAGTGCACTGGGAGATGGGGACAGATGGGCAGCAGCTTTGGGAGGTTCTTTATCAAGCTTCTTACCCTGAACAGCTGCCCTGGGGGGTTCTCCCATCCATGTCCCCTCCTGCCACCTCTCCATAGCCACAAGGCTCAGCCTGCCAGGGAGCAATCCCAAATTTATTCCAACAAGCAAATTTCTTTTATATCTCAGCATTCCAGAATAAAACACCCATCCCATACCTGTAATCCTAGTTCTTTTAAAACACATATTTTTTGCATGTTTTCAGCCTAAAATAGAGCTTCTGTGCATCTGGGGGGCCCTGCCTGCATCTATGCCAGATTAGGTTTTTAAAGAAATACCATCTTAGCTTATCCCATCCAGGACCACAGCAAATCCTCTACCTCTTGAGAGCTTTAGTTACCGGCTTTCACGGAATTCTTATACAAATCCTCTTGGTTGATTAAAAGCGGGTCTGAACAGCTTATACCCCCCACGGCTGCAGGGCCAGTGCCCCTGCTTCCCCCTGTAGCCCAAGGTGGGGGATGATCCTCCCCCCAGGCATCTGACCCCCCCCACTGCAAAAGAGGCTAATAGCTCTCACCCTCACCTTCCTGAAATCCCTGAAAGAGTTAAATCAGGCAGGAGATTTTCATCATTGCCCAGGTTTCCTCAACATCAGGAATGAATAATTGCTGTGACACTGTGATTTTCTATGTGCTCTATTAAGCCAACCTTGGGGACCGGTCCCCATGAGGATGTGGTGTCCCAAAGGTTTTCTGTCACATCTTCTAGCCCTTCTGGGGAAGCCTCAGATACCATAGGGGGTTCCAAAGCAGCACACGCTGTATGTTCAAGCACCTGAACCCTTCCTCAAATGTCAGCCTCCTTCAGAAATTTCACACTGCAAAAATTCCCCTCGCTTCCCCTCTGGCATTAAGGGTTTGTTTTATATTGTGTATTGCAAGAGCCATGGACAGGAATATGCATACACAGGGGTAGAGGAAGAAAGAAACACTTTAAATGAAAGATCAAGTTATGAATTAAAGATAAAGGAAATGTGATTACTGTAGAAACCAACTGAGACCAGGCAAATGCTGAGGTGGATTAAGGAGGAAGCGCTCACGGAGCGTTGCCACATTTGCTTCCGTAATATCCTGTTTATCGAGATAAACCCAAAAACAGTATGTAGTTTGAAAAGGGCAATATTTAACCTCCCCTAAACCAAGTGTTTTGATTTAAGCTTCTCTGATGTGCCAAATGTAATTAAAACGCTGAAACAGCTTTAGAAATAGCGAAAATACCTCCTTTTCTATCTGCAGCAAATTGAAGGTTGTGGTTGGAAGCAGGTGGTTAATAAGGCACCAGAGAGAGATGGCTCATGTTAACCTTTTCTCTGACAACAGTAATGCTGGGGCTTCCCTTCCCTGCCTCTGCTCTGCAGCATTTCCCATCTCACTGCCTGAAGCCTTTTCCCTTTGCACACCACACAGGCATGAAGGGAGGCCGTGCACTCGTGGGTGTCTGTGGGGAAATTCATCCTGTGCAGCCTCTCATCAGCAGAGCCACTGACAATATACAGAGCCCACGACTGCATCCTCTTGCTGTCCTGCTGGCTAATTAGGAATTACATGCCCTGGATAATGACATTAGATGGGTCCAGACTAGAAAGTACCTTGGAAAAGATTAAAAAAGCTAAATTTTGACGCAATATAGCATGAAAACCAGGTAGGTTAACTTAAAACTCTCTACCAGACCCAAACGCTGACAAACCTTGGCAAGTTTAGTTTTGAATTCAGATAAGATAGTGGAAACATTGGTGTAATTACTTAATTTTAGGAGCTTTAGGTCTGAATTAAAACCTGAGGAGGGGTAGATCTTGCATTTCATGGCTCAGCACCTGAGTAACCTGGCAGAGTTCAGCTCTGTTGGCTCTGGGTCTTGGTCCTCAGCTCCATCTCTGACCCCCTCCTAAACTGCAGTCTCTGCATAAATCTCCTGGGAACTAAGAAGTTTTACTTGACTTTTTAAAAGTTCACAGGAGAGACAGAGTTAACACAAGTCATACCACTCAGTCAACAGCACTTGGCTTCATTTCACTGTTTTTTAGAGCAATATCCCTGCTGAAGAAGATACCAGATACCAAAAAACATGGTAAAACCAGTAGCTGACAGAGAAGTGCTCTTATCTCCTTCTTACTCATTTATACCCTTAGGTTCTTATTGATCCAATGTCCATCAGCTGCTTTTCTCCTAATTAATCCCCTTTGTCGGGTAAATCTTCCTCTCACTGCCTTTCCCACATATAAGCTTCTCATAGGTGCTCTGAATTCTAATCTGCAATTACACTGTGGTCCACAAAGACTAAATAAACAGAGAATAGCCTATTTGAGGAATCTTGTAGCTACAGGGAACAAAGAGGATTCCCCAAATTCAGTGTGTTTTCTCCTCCTGGCTGAGACAGCACCTTGCCAGGTCTCAGTGTCATTTGTCTCACTGCCATCACACCTGATTCTGAAAAGGTTTTTGTTTCCCTATGAGTTGTGTTCTCAGCTGCTAATTTGGGTAATAGTATCACTGTAATTAGAAGAGGAAAAAGAAAACACAGAGAGAAAAGAATTCCTGGGGTGTGTAGGGAAAACAATGAGGCTTGTTTGTGATTCCTCATTGCTTTCGTGATCTGATCAGTGCTTACAGTAAATAAACACACATGTACATAAATTCACATAGTCTAGCTTTTCCCAAAGCTTACTCTCCACAGACAGAATATAAAAACCATCATTATTTGATACTCTAAGTGGCATAAAACTACTTGACATTTTTCATTGTGAATATCAAGATTGTTTTCTTGCCGCTGCAAATCCCAGTGGATGCATTATGCCTGGTAATCTCAGTTCAACACATTTCACAGGGGGACATGTTATAAGAGAGGCAAGATTGACAAAAATAAAAATTCACTTGAATGTAGAAGGCAAATCTATTTCTTGTTTGGCAGGCTCTCGCAACTGGTAGTTAAACAGCTCCTCATGCATATCAGATGCACACACAGCACTTCAGCTGAGAAATCGCTGCCTCCCAGTCTGGAGGAGAGACAGGCACTTTGCATTACCTGTCTGATCGTGGATCATCAGAGCTAAAGTTGCACAAAAGCTGCTTGAGTGCATTTCAGTCTGAGGAATTCAGAGCTGCCTTTGTGAACCAGCTACTCGGTTTGTATTGAATTGGTTTAAACATCGCGGCCACACGGGGTGTGAGCAGAGCAAGGGTTGGTGGAGTTCCTGAGGCCTCAACAAAGCAAAGCCAGTGGACATTTTTGAACCATTTTGGAGCAGAGTTGCTGCCATGGCGGCTGAAAAACCCCCTGTAGGACTCAGAATATTTCAAATTATTTTGCCCAGAATTTCATTCTGGTGGAAACTTGCCTTCAGCAGAAAAGAAAAACCTAACAAGAGCTGGATAAGAAGAAATAGCTGATGGGATGGGCTGAATGCCTCCAGGGTGGCTTGTGGGATTTTGTTTTAGTATTCCCTCTGGGTGTTTCACTGGTCTCCTCATCTGAGCTGGTCACAATGCCCAGAGATGTGGCAGCAAAGTTTGGGGTCCCAACCCACAGCCCAAGGTATCTGGGAGCCAGCTGTGGATGGCTCTGGGGTGGCAGATAACTGAAAATGGGCAGGAGACCTGGCTGACTCCCCTAGGTCTGGTGAGCAATAATTCCACTGCTTTGCACTGAGTGACTCACAGGAACAGAGTGTGCTTCGTTGGAAGAGCACCTCATAAGTTATTCATTATTATTTAGACTCAATACTAGACAGCAAAATTTAATCAGCCAGCATTGTGAAATAGCAGTGAGGAAAAACTAGCGAGCAGCTACACATTTTCAGAGGCATCAGGAAATGGTCCCTGTGGCTTTAGCTACTCATTTTGCCATATGCGTTAGCAGTCCTGCTCTTCCTGGTTTGTTGCTGCTAAGGAGAAGCTGTAGGCATTGATCCTCTCCATCATTCCCCTACTGCAGCTAGAAAGGGTCCTTGCTGACCTGCTGTGCCTCCAGACAGGACTTGGTGAATGAGACCTTCTGGTTGGTGGCTCATGGGCAGGAGAAGAGTAACAGAGACTTTTTGATGAAGGATGTACAGACTACACTGAGTTCACACTCCAAAGCAAGCTCACCTGGTCCTTGAACATTTAAAATGAGAGTGACTTTCAAAGTGACCTGCTCAAAACCACCACTACATGAATTATAATGCAAGAATATTCACGGTCCTTCCTCCCTTTCATTATGCCAGTTCAAACCAGCAGCAGAACCTGACTGCTGTGAAGAAGATGTACCTTTCCTCTTTTGCCATCTTTTTCTGTTTGTGTTTCAAATCTGTTAGCCTGTTCTCAAGGCCTCATTGCCTTGACAATAATGTTATATTAAGATCACCATTTACAGCTCCTCAGGTTTTAACTTTTCCTCTCTTCTGCTGCCGGGTGAACAGAGAGTCCTTTAAAGTGAAATGGTGATTAATTACCATCATTGCTGAGAGATGCTGAATTTCCCAATTGTGACTTGATGACTAATTTGGTTTGTGAGAACAGTAGAAAGGACCACTGGGCTCCTTTCACTTGCTTTTGGAAGGTGACCTTTTAATTAAAGTTAAAGACACCAAAGAGGATTACCCTGTCTGCAGTGCCAGCTCTGAAGGGTGAGCACAGCAGATGAACAGGCAGGGGGATAAGCAGAAGATCTCTGCTAAGCTGGGGGCAGAGAGCACTGAGGGGTCTGCAGGAAGGGAGACACCCAACCTGCCACCAAGGGAAAGCTTTGCAGCCAGACCTTGCTTACTGCAATCCTTACTCAAGCAAAACTAGGAGAAATCATGAAATAAACCCAACTTGTGGATTTCCCCTGGAGCTCAAAGGGATGCAATTGCTTGGGAAAAGCTTCTTTTCTGTTCAGTAAAAGTGAGGCCCTGAGAACTGTGTTTGAACTTCCCATTATATTAATACCAATGGAAGATGTCACCAGTACCACCAGGACTCATCTGAAATCCCAACAAGAAGGAAAGAAAAAGGTTCCAGTAATTGCCATCACTGGCTTGTGGCTATTCCCAGCATCCTGAGAGGCAACATGCCCTGTCAGAACACTTTGTGATCCTTTATCCAAGTCCTCTTCAGTAAAAGTTGGAGACATTCCTTTCTCATTTGCCTGATGTCCTGGGCAGACAGCAAAGCCACATACTTTTTAATACCTGTTGGTAATCTTGATAACAGAATTTCCAAGTCCCCTGGGAGTCTGTTATTTTCAAGTGTCTTTTTTAAATGGAGGAACTTGAACAGTCTTGGGGTTAGTTCTCACATTGGATCTCTGTGATACAAGGAAAAGGAGGGTAGTAAAATCATCCAACCCTGAAAGGCTGATGCATTAGCTTATTGCCTCTCCTACCCTCAGTAATGCCATAATCTGATGGAATTAGGAAAGATGGTCCAAAAAACAGGAGGGTGGGATTATTCCCTCCCAAGTCATAGGTACCCATGAACTACTACAGCACATCTCCATCTTTGCTGAGTGTCTTATGTATCAGAGAACTGAAGCTGCTGTATCGGAGCAGATGTGGAGGAGCAGAGCCATATGTTTTAATGGCTTATGGTTCCCAGTGGGGATTGCTGCAATCACTGGCCTATGGACAGCAGCCTTGTTTGGAAAGATAGCACAGAGGCTGAGGCATAGCATGTGTCTTGACAGGAGATGATTTCACAGATGTAAGAAAGGAATGTTTAAGGGCTCTGTGAGTGCATGGCAGAGGTCCCAGGGTTTTCTCACTGGCTTGGCCCATCTTCCTTTCTCCTATCAGCACTTGGAGGGGCTCCATCCTGCAGCTTCATCTGCTTGGCTTCCTTCAGCGAGAGCTCCACTGCTTATTCACAGCCAGCCTTCTGCTCTGCTTGCTGTTAATGAAGTAATACAGCGTCTCTGCCAGCCACCTGGTGCCTTTGTTAAAAGGGGAGTAAACGTCAAACTGTTCTCATTTCATTTCTAACTAATCATGTACAAACTGACAACTTTTCTCATGTGTAGAGTCATGAATATGTAGGAAATTCACAGACCACATCAAATGCCTGATCCTAACTTAAACCTACCTTCAGAGAAAGACATGTCTGCTCAGAAATCATTTGTTCTGAACCATAACTATTATGCGGTCTCTGCCCTCTCCCCTGAACTTTAGTGTGTTCTCACTTGAGTTCTCACTGAATGAATGAACTCATACCTTTTAGTGCAAATTGGGTAAGGAACACTATATCAAATGGAGGAGAGATTTCGTGAATATTTAATCAAATAATGAAAAGTCACAAAGCATACACTGTTTCAGGAGGTGATGGAAAGCAGACTCTGCTCATGGCTGGACTTGGGTTGATACAAAGGATTCCATGATAGGCCATCTGTGATGCAACAGTCTGGGGGGAAAGAAGTGGTGGAGAACAGAGCTGGACCACTCTATCCATCAGAATGCAGAGGCAGTTCCATGTACCACTAGTCTCATGTGTGCTCGTGTTTTTTCCCAACACATATTGCATTATTCATTGCTTGAAGCTACAGCTATTTGGCTGAGGAAAACACTGTGGAAGGGTCCTGATTTGGCTCACACCGCACAGGTAATGGTGTTACTCAATTGTCTTCACCTGAGTAAGAAACATCTGAATGTGGCCAGTGTGTTTTGCATGCTGGAACAACATACATATACTTAATGGAGCTTGTCAAAGGTCACATAATGATGGAGTTGGGAAATTATAAAAGTACCAGAGAAACATTAGATATATCACATCTAAAGGCTCAGAGGACTCTTAAAACATTACCCCAAACCATGACAGCATGTCTATGCTTTGTGATTCATTGGCTTTGGGGGTAAAAAGTTATACCTAAAAACCTGCAGGACCTCTTGAACTACAAGGACTTTCACTAAAACATGATGGGGTTCCAGCTTTCCCTTTTCTCCATTTCAGGAGCTTCTTCAGAGTCTAAGATGATATTTGGAGGTCTAGTTGGAATTTTGGAACTAATAAATAAAGACCAAGAAACGAAAAGGAAATGAGTTATTAACTGCATTACATACCCAGGCTAGCTCTTTCTGCTAGACATGTGGAGAAATTGGCTGTGTACAGATTAATTAGACTTGATCTTCTGGTTGCCAAAGAAATATAAATTTGACATGCTATGAATTTGCCACTCTTTTTTTTTTTATTTAGTTTTTATTTTCATTTGTCTTCAGTAGAGTTTTAAATACTGATTCCAAATGTAATATGCTTCCAAAGCAGCATTAGTGCTGAGTCTAAACCAAACATGATCTGATTAAATCTTGACCCAGATGAGTTTGTCTACTTTCTGTGCTTCCAAATACATATTTACCATATGTTTCCTCATATGCTGCTTTTCTTTTTTATTGATACTTTGGTCCAAATGTTGTACTAATCATATGTTCCTTTTAGTCAGGAGTCAAACAAAGTTTCAAGTTTGTAACCACTTCTGCAAGTCTGAAAATTAAATAGTATCAACATCCATGGTCACTCAACAGCCTGTTCAATCCTGTTGCTGTCACACCTTCCCTTCTCCAGAACCAGTGGACAAACCCTTGGTGGACACTTGCCTTTCCCTGTGCTGAGTCTGGCCAAGCACACAGCACCTCACAGCCACCCCAGGGCCCCTTCTATGCTGCAAAGTCCTGTATGGGTTAAATTAATCTAATTTTGAAACAAGGAGCAGCCCATGGGTCCAAGCAGTCCTTGCTGCCCTGCGCTGGGTTTGGCTGATCTGCACATCCCCTGCACAGGATAAACACTCAGCTAAGACCAGGTCCCCCGGCTGGGTGATGGTGCTGCCACAATGAGCCAGGGCAGCCAGCAGTGGGGGACCCTGAAAGCAGAGCACAAACCATGGAATCATAGAATGTCCTGATCTGGAAGGAACCCACAAGAATCATCGAGTCCAACTCCTGGCTCTGCACAGGACAACACCAAGAATCCCACCATGTGCCTGTGAGCACTGAACCTTTGCTTTCTCAGAGTTCTTATACGCATGTGCCCCAGGATGGGGATGATGCCTGCTCCTGCCTTGTGTATCTCCCCCTGAGGTTTCATCTTCTGTCAGCCTTGGGGAGGGCAGGGAGAAAGCTGAGCAGCTCCTGAGGGCTGGAGTCCACAGGTCAGGAGACTCCCATGGGTGGTTTTCAACGCCCTCCAGCTGCGCGGTCACACCACCACAATTGTTTTAACAGCTGAAGTGCCTCCAGCCCCAGGTCACACGTGAATTTTCAAAAGAATCAACACAGAAATGTGTCAGATTGGAGTGAGTGAGGGCTTTGGTTGGACTTGGCTGCTCCCCAGCTCCTGTTCCCCATGCTCCTGCAAGGAAAATGTGTCTTATCTGCTGGGGAAGGCTGTGTTCTCCTACTGCTGCTTCAGCACACCCAGGTTTTTACCCTCCCTGCACATTCCCATGCAGCGTCTCTTTTGTGTCCATATTTCCAGAACAATCATGAGAAGACTTGTGTGGATCTCATTTCTAGTCTGCTGCTTAAAAATGTCTTGCTTTTTTAAGCGGGACACAAGGCTTGCTAAGCCGTATATGTATACATAATATTCAGACTTTTTCATCGACTCCAATCAAATTTGGCAGTGCCAACAAAGCCTTTGAGCACGTAGAAAATCTAAATCTTTTTTAATGTATTTAAGTATTTGCACTGCTGAAGTGAAAGTGAACATAAATGCTAGCTGAATATTTATCCCAGTTTGTTCATGGATTTATTTTCAGGGTTCTACTTTCTGTGACAGTAACATAAATGTAAGTTATTGGTGATACATATGCACACTTAATTCCTCTTTCCCATATCTCTTTATACTCATGCTAGTTGTTCCTGCTTGAGCTCTTCCTTTTATTACCTGTTTCCTAGCAAACCGTAGTTATAGGTGAAGCACTTTCTTGTTCAAGACAATTTCTAGAATTATTCAAGCATTTAATTTAAAAAGAAGCAGGTAATTATAGCAAAGTACTTGAGAAAATTTTAATCCCTAACTAAGAAGGTGCCTTGGAGTTTCTGGGAATTGATACACATCACCTCACCACAGGCTGAACTGGGACCCCACAGCAAAACCCATGAGCCAACACACTCCAGCTTCATCTCTGTGGTCGTGTTGTAGCAGCCTCAGCACTGATTTTGGCTGCTACAAAGCTGGTCCCATGAAACACACCCACGAAGAAGCATCTCAAGGGAGTGGGTTTCTGTCTGAATAGCAGAAGTTACTATATTTAATTTAAACATTTAACGTTTAACATCCTCTCACCCCACGCTTAGAATTTATTATAAACGTAGGTATTTATGTCTTCTTTCTGTGGAAGAAAATCTTCAGTGGGCAGAAATGGGGAAGGAAAGCAACGTCTACTACTGTGCTCATGGACCCAAACTCACACATGCTGGCCAAACCATACTATGTGCAGTATCTACATATATTATGCATCCCATCCATAATGATATGCCTTATTGAACTGCTGGTACTGAGCCTGACACTGAGCAGGGTTATTGCAACCTGTGTCACTAGATCTCTCCTTGCTTTATTCCAAAGCAAGAGAATTTCTCTGCATACCATCACATAAATTTTATTTCACTTATCTGTGCCAGGGTAGAAATTACACTCCAGAATGAGGTTGCTCTTGGAGCCATGGAAAAGCCATCAAAAAATCAGTAATGTAAGCCATGCAGGACCAAAGCTCGCTGACATGGTGCCCTGGAGGACAGACCCAAGGGCTGCAGGAACCACATGATTTCAAGGGAGGTTTGTTTGAAGTGCTTGCTTAACACCAAAACCAAGCATGAGGATTCACTGCTATTTCATAGGTTGGCTAAAACCCCACATAAACACAAGCTGCAATAATTAGCTGTGGAGCCCTGCTACTGATCCTGGGTACAGGAAAGACAAGGTGCTCAGTGAGGCTGTGTCTCCGTCCTCTCTCTGGCAACATTAAGCCTAATTTGCCTTGTAATGAGTTTCATCCAATGTTTTTTAGAAACCGCAGCAAAACTTGTGATTTCATTGAGAGAAAATCAAAGATTCTTAGACGGTGTTCCCGTTATTATCAGCACATTTTGGGCTCTGTCTATTTGATCAAATAAAGCAACAAGAATGACAATGGTTATCATTGTCATTTGCAGTTCCTCTCCAGCACAATCTGACCATGATCAATACCACTGTTTCTGGACAACCATGCTCCTGCTGAGCTCAGGCCAGTCCATCCACTGGGACAGCAGGATGAGGTGTTGCAGCAGGTCTGGATCTGCTCCAGCTTCCTCCTTCTGATGAGACACAACACGGGTGAGACACTGCAGCTTGCTGTGTTTTGATTTTGCATTGTTGTGCATTGATTTTGGCAGAGGACAGAGAACAGGAGTGCTGTATTCACCAGACACTGGAAGGAAATCCTCATTTTTGTGGGAATTCCCTCCTGATCCAGCTGGAGATGGCTAAGGCAGGGGCACTTCTGCTCATGGGGAAAACTTCATAATCCAGAACTACCACTTCAGATCCCTCTGCATGTCCTGGACAGTGCATCTCCAGAAATTTGGGGGTACATTTATTTGTCTACAGCTTTATCAGCTCCTTGGAGCCAACAGAATGGTTCCTTATGGCTCTCTGGTGTGTGAGCAGTTGAAGACCCTGAGTGGACCTGTGAGGGTATACCCTGGCTAGAAGGTTCATCTCCAGCAGCAGCTACTGTTTGCCATGAAGCTGAGCAGAGCAGCTCCCTGCCAGGTAGGAGAGGAAGAAAAGAATTGTCTCCATGAAATAAATGGTTCCTGGAGGAGTTATAATAGTAGGCTATCACATGGTGAGGCAGGTGGGAAGGTGGGCAGAGCCCTGTCAGTGAAGAGTGATTCACTGGATAACTGTTTTAGAGGAGAACTCACAGCACTAATCACAACTTCTCAGTTGCTAATGGCTGGGAAGAGTTAAATGAATAGTAAAAATAGCTTCTTGTCTTCTGAGTCCTCCATGAGCACCACACCTGTGAGGAAGTCTGCAATTAGGCAAACTAAGAATCTATAGAGAAATATTCCTTCAAATTCTCTCGTTGACTTTTAGTACTATAAGAAGAAACTCAACCTGTCAGGAACTGAACATGAGACTATTGTACCTCTCCTGGTTAAGAGCATCACTTTCTCCCAGACCCTTTGTGATTAAATTCAGAAGCCAAACAGGATTAGGATTCATGCCTTCATCAAAAGTACCCATTTGGACTCCCTGTTGTCTTCTTCCATTCTTCGAGGCTGGAGCCAGCTGAGCTGAGCTGTGAGCTGCCATTGCTAAAGCAAAGTTATGAGCTAAATACCCTGGGTCAGTTCTTGTCATGGGCTGCAGGAGGGAAGGGGCCAGCTGTGACAAGACCCTGCAGCTGGATTTGGTGCTGGGTTGGTTGGTTGGTGAGGGTGGGATTTGCACGTTTGCTGTCTCTATCTGCTGTCAAAATCTGTTCTAAACCAATTTTATTTAAATTTGCAAAATCACTCCTTAACATAATTCCTTTTACCTCTCAAAGTAAGCATGCATTTGATCAAAATGTTTCTTTTTATACTACTCAGAGCTCAGTCTGTGACATGTCACACAGCTAACTCAATACCCACACATGCCCTTTTATTCCAATGAAAGATGAACAGATAATGTGATCTCCTCATATTGCAACAGGAGATGTATTTCATTTCTCACAAGTCTGCCCTTTTTCAAGATATCTCAGATCTCTTTACACAGCAAACTATCGATTTCTTTTTCTATCTGGTGTATAAGGTCGGTAATAAAATGTGTTTGCATTCTTATCAAGGAAAGCAGAGAGTCTTGTAGAAGGTAGGGACATATTTCTAACTTCCTTACAAGGGCTTCTGCAAAATGAAGATCTCCATTAAGGTATAGATACAAGCTAGTGGGAGCTACACATCTTCCTAAAGCATCCGAAGGTTAGTCCTCACAAAGATGAATTTAGAACTTGCTGCTTGCTGAGCTCATTTGCCAGTGGTTTCATCAGTGCTGTTGGTTTGTTATTCTCCCAGTAAAGATCAACCACTGAGGTATCTCAGGTGCCTCTCTTCCTCTAGTGAGACACACAAATGGGACACCTCTCAAGACAAGCTGTTTGGGAACAACAGATGAAGAACACCTAAAAATCCTTAAAAATAACTCTCGATATTTATGATCAACCCCTCACATTTTGTGAAATGCCACGTATTGTATGCCCCAAATATTGGAAAAGCAGTTCCAAGTGTTCACCTTGCTGTGCAAATTAAACTAGAGGTGACAGAAAGTGTTGCCTGTGGACTTCTGCCCTCTAAAAGTATTACTTGCACAAAAAAAATTGGGCCAGATTCTGACACCCTGACTTCAGCTTGACTTTAGACTTTTAATTCTTGAATTTCATAGGTCTATTTCTCCTTGTGCCCCACTGGCAGAGGAACACTTATCCTTGCACTGAGATCAACCTGTTTATCTTGTCCGTATAGCTTCAGGAAAGGGAAAGGCTTTAAGCATCATTCTGTATCTCCACCTTACACAATATTTGTGCCAAGCTGACCTGCGGCTGCAAAATTTGCTGGAGGGTCAGAGCAAATCCTGGAGAATCAAGTCATTTGAAGAAATCTTTTGTTAATTGACCTCTGTTCAGCTGTCCGCTAGGTCATCTCACAGCTATTTTTGTAGCAGCTACTGTCATTGTTACTTCTGTTTGCCATGTAGTGAAGTATGACTTTCTCGATGACATAACTGTTACTGAGGAAGAAGGACTCCATCTAACTTTTCTAACCTATTTCACATCCTTGTCACCAGTGTGGTTTGCTGATGTTTAGCAATTTTTTGTATGAATGCACCCTTCTACCCAAATCATTCTCTAGAGTGTTCTTCCTCCAGCGTTCAGACCTGGATTCAAGGCTGGGTGGGCAGCTTTTTCTGTTTTGCTGTAAAGTCATGTACTGTACTAAAAGAAAATTTGTTTTGGTTTCAACACCTGCACATGGGCTTTGTAAGCAAAAGAGAAAAACTGAAGCTTGAGCCTGGAAAAACAAATGCTTTGGGGTGACCTAATTGTGGCCTTCCACTACCTGAAGGGAGCTGACAAGAAAGAGGGATGCTATTTACAAGAGCCTGGAGTAACAGGACATAGGGAAAGGCTTAGAACCAAAATAGGATAGGTTTAGGTGAAATATTAGGAAGAAATTCTTCCCCGTGAGGGTGGTGAGGCCCTGGAACATGGTGTCCAGAGAATTTGTGGCTGCCCCATTCCTGGAAGTGTCCAAGGCCAGGTTGGATGGAGCTCTGAGGAACCTGGTCCAGTAGGAGGTTCCCCTGCCCATAGCAGGAGATTGGACCCAGATGATCTCCAAGATCATCCAACCCAACCCATTCTACCATTCTTGCATAGATGCATGAGCTGGAATATACCTTGTGCACACATCTGTTGTGTGTCTCATTGCAACACCTACTCAATATTCACTCAGTTATAATCTTACCTGCCATGCCCCCTTTTAAAGTCTCATGTATGAGATCTCCATACTTCCATGTGTTTGGGGAAATATGAACACAATAATTAATTACTGCTAACAGAGTAAATTTTGGGATGAAATACATTCATGTATTTTCCTTCCTCTCAAGAAGGCCTGTGCTCTGCACTAAGCCAAATCCCTTCCTGTGGCTTTTCAGTGCTATTAGACTGTGTAAGATCACAGCTTGGACAAGGCTCCTCCTGAAGAATTTAAATACTGCAGAGTCTGAGCTCGAAACAAGCTGGTAGTTTAAATGGTCTTTGCACCACTGAAGGACTCTTTATTTCAAGATAAGAGCTGGACTGTCTTCTTTAGCAGGTATTCTAGAAGAACCTGAAAAAAAGCTTGTATCATATTTTCTTTGAACCCCCTGGTACAGCCTGTCCCAAGAGAAGCTTTCCCTTGTCTCACAGCTACAGCAACATGCTCCAAGGAGCAGATTATCAATTCCAGCAAAGATACCAAAGATACTCTTTGCTTTGGCATTAGGTTTTGGAAAGACATTCACAGTCTGGACAGGACAAGAACCAGAGCAGAGAAGTCTCTAGAAGCAAAAAGGAGATGATGCTGCAAGAGCAGACATTGTTTTCTGCAAGATGCAAAAAAAAAAAAAAAAGTTATTTTTTAATAACAAAACAGTTGGAAATATTTGTCCTTGGAGTCAGAACTGTTTGTGATTTATGAGAATCTTTAGAATGATAGCTATTGTCCAGAGAGTTTCTCTTCTCAGTAAACATCTTTCCACTAAATCAACTAAAGATTTATTTCACACAAGCTGGGTTTTTTCTTTTTTTTTAACACATTTCTTTAGTACCTGCATTTCCCCAAACACTTCTGATCAGACTACCAAAAAACATTCTCAGACATGGAATGCAGCTACAATCAAGCCTCAGTATCACACTGAAAGGCACTAAATGAACTCCCTCTCTAATGCAGGCTGAAATTAATGAACCTCTCTGGTAATTTTTTTGGTAGTTTTTTTCTTTATCTCCTGCTTCCTTTGCCTCTGTTCTTACAAATTAACTCAGAGCAGTTTCAGTGCTGCTCTACATTATGGAGTCCCTGGGGTTAGAGCTCTTATCTGAGCATGGGAGCCCTTCCCCTTGGGTTGGCTGCAACAACCACTGAGCCATAATAGAAGAAGCAAAGGAAAATTCCTCTCCAGGGATTCTCTGCCCTCTCTAACAGGGTTTAAACTGTTTTTGTCATCTCAGGGCCAAGATGCTCTAACTGAGAAATGATACAGGTAAGTCTGGCCAAGGGGAGGAAGGAAATCAGGTGTGAGATTGTGTTTGGGGGGTGTTAGGGTGGGCACAGGGTTGTGAGCTGGTGCCTCTGCTGAGGTCAGTGGGACAGCTCAGTGAGTGCCTTCAGGTAAGCTCATGGACAAGTGGTCCCAAAAGTTTCCTGGCCACAGGAGTGTGAATAAACCCTTCCTCTGGATCTCACATTCACCATGAGAGCAGCAGGTCCTGCAGTAAAGATTAGTGAGGAAGCAGCAGGACAGAAACTGCAATTCTCTGGGCTTAGGTCCGGCTGTGTCCAGGCAGCTGTGTGGCAGGGATGGAGCTCAGGAGCCTCAGCAACCTCTTGTTCTTTCTCCTGGTGATAATCAGGAGGCACCTCCTCATCATCCTCAGAAGCTACAGAACAGCCTTAGCACACACTTCTTGTACAGAGAGAAGGATTCCAGCACGGGCTCGAGAGCAGTTCAGGCTCAGGCAAATCCAGGGTGTCAGTACCACACGAAATAGAAAGATATGGGCTCTGAAAGGGAAGAATAGCAGGAATGAGCCAGACTACAGAGTACCAAGTAATTTGCAGCAGGTCACAATGTGTTTTGGAAGACATGAAGTGCCAGGTTTTTGAGCCTGTTGAAGTGGTACAGAGTGACTTGAAGCCAGTGTAGGGTGTCCCAGAAAAATTTCCACTGGGAACATTTCTGGTGCTGAGCCTGTTCCATCCTGCAGCCCTGGTCTCCCTGGAAAAGGAAAGAGACTCTCTGGGTGTAAGGCGACCAAGGCAGAGGGGTGTCTGAACAAATATCCTGTTGTTTGGTGACATATGGCCAAGAAGAAAGCCCTACCAGCCCATGGCATTTCCAGCATTTAATAAAAAGACTCACACCAGGAAAGAGCACAAAACATGCCTGGTGGTTTTTCTGTTTCCTGAAATCCAAGGCATTTCATAAGGATTTGAGAGCATTTCAAACCTATGGGAAGGTCACTAGGAAAAGACATTAAAAAGCATTTGGCTGCCAGGGACTTTTGCCGTGCTGCTTTTCCATTTGCATTTTACAACTGCCAGGCACACTGAAAATTTGGAAAGTGGTATGAATTATTGGGAGGAAGGCTGAGAAAATGAGGTTAATCTGTGACTCCAGAGATTTCCTGAAAAATGTTGCTGTGGTGTATGAGGAGAAGGGGATGATGCTGAGCCGGAGGTGGAGTATTCCTGGCAGCGAGGGCTGTGCTCCAAGCCGGCACCGCTGCGAGGAGCTGTTGGAAGCATGGTTGGCAGAGCTGCTGCCAGGGCTACAAAAGCAGATTAAATCCCTTAGGAATAGAGTGACAGCCCATCTGCATGCGCTGCGCTTGGGGCTAAGATGGAGGGTCCTAGCCACAGCAAGTGCAAACTCTCCCTTTGGATTCCTCTGTCCCTTCTCTTTTATGTTTTTTTTCTGGAAAAAAACGGATTTCCAAAGGGAAATCCTGCCTGCAGCGTGCGGAGCATGACTGTCTGTGTGTTGAGCACTTATACTGCATATATGAAGATAAAATGCATTTAATGCCATGAGGAATCAGATTTGGGCTTGTTGTAGTAACAACTCAAGGGACCCAAAACCCCTTTATCTCTAAGCTAAAGCAGTTGATATCCCCTGTGTGTGTCCATCAGTCTCTGATCTTTGAGACAAATATTACAGGGTATATCAGCCAGCACATCACATGCATTATCTTTTAAGGAGTTTTGTCAAAGGACTGAATTTGACCACACAGCATACAGAAGACAGGAGCTGTAAAAGGTGCCCTCACTTCCTTGCTTTTCAAGCACAGTATGATTAAGAAAAGCCCTGCACACCCCAGAATTTTACCTTCCTAACACACCTTACACACTCCTGACTTTTAGGGAGAGCCTGTCCGTAGCGAGTCCACTGGGAACTGATTTTAAAGGCTTGAATTAATCCAGCATTACCTGACCAAGAAACCTACTCTAACAGGTATTTGGAGCAGGGTGCTTGTTGAGAAAAAGGTTGATGCTGGTGTCTCTTAGCACCAGCCTCTTGCAGAACTTTCTCTCTGCTGCTTTCCGTGCCCTTCAGAAAAATCCCACCCAATGAAATCAGACAGGAAAAAGATTAACATGAAAAATTCCTAGTGACTCCCAATTGCACCTGGAAAAAGCAAAGATGAAAAACACTTGGGTCAACATAAAAGGGAGTGAGGCATCCTGTGGGCCTTGTATCTCAAGCACTGTGGGACCCTCAGCTCAAAGTCCAGGCATTTTTAATAGATGAGGTCTTTGGGTGACATTTTCTTCAAGATTTTAAGTAAATGCCTTGCTGTAACATTTGAGATCAGGCATCTCTCGGTTTCCATGATTCTTTTTCTTTTTAAGCCATGGGCACACACATACAAAGTATATTAAAACGAGCCCAGATTAGTTAAAAGGTCGGCCAGTTCCGAAACAAACAATAGGGATTTATGGTGGAGGCTTTGGGGCACAGCAAGAGAGTGGTTCAGCTTCAGCTCTGCTTTGGCTGGAAGAGGAATATGGATTAAAACCTTGCAGGGAGAAGAAGTGAAGGTGAGAAGAGATACTTTTGCCATTCTTTTCATTACCCCACACCTGGAAAGGGACTTTACAGATCCTCCAGGCCATGCACTAGCAGTGGGGAGGGAAAAGAAGTGCTACACAGAGAGGCAGGAAAGGAGTGGATGTCTTGGGTGTCTTCCCTTGGCAGGCTAAACCTCTGCCTGCTTGGAGACCAGGGTTGGCAGGGGCTCAGGTGTGGGCCATCCATAGGTGTCCAGCTTGGTAAGTGACATGAGGACAGAAGGTAGAACCTGCCTGGACAAAAACTGTTGGAAAAGTGAGAGAGAGATTGACCCCTGCATGGGGAATGCAAGGCTGCATCCCAGGAGATGAGGTCTTTGCTCATCACCCTGTCTATGAGAAACAGAACAGAGCAGAGCTCTCTGCCTGTGAGAGTGTGAATGCTTCATGTGTGGCTGAGACAGATTTGTCAAGGAATTAATAGAATTTATTAAATTAATTAGCTCATAGAAATACACTGCTGAGGCTTTTCCTGATGGGAGGATCCAGCCCATTTTTGGAGTGGTGCCTATCAATTTTTGGGGTGGTACCCTAGCAGTACACTTTTAGGAAAGGAGAGATTTGGCTGGTACAAACTGCGCTAGACTGTTGAAGTGTTGATTGTAAATCAACAGCCACAGTATTTCCAGGTACCCGCTATTGTGTAATAGTATGTAATTAGAATTATTTTCAAACTACGTCTCCTGATATTCCCTGCCAGTACTTGGCATGGAGGGAAAGTGTAGGAGGAGGCAGCACATGGAGCACCCAGGAACAGCTGCTGGGGCAGAACAGAGAGGCAATACTCTCCTTGTTAGCAGCCGTGCCTGCACACTGCCTGTGTGCAGAAACATGAGGCAACAAAATTCAAGCCAGAGCATTTCTACAGACAGTTATTGATATAAGCGTGCACATCCACACTGCAAAATTAGACCAGCAGATGGGTATCTTGTTTGTGGGGAGAGCAATTGCTTTTCACAAGGCCAAAATGAAGTTACAGCATCAGAAGGGACCATAATTCTTCATTACAGACAAAGATCCCAAAGGAACTCACTCGCTGTGTCTGTGGGAGAGGTGCGTTAGTCCAGAAGTGTGGGTTTGTGCTTGGATCATGGGAATATAGGCTTGTATCCAAATTAGGGGTTGAGCGATAGGGGCAGTGGGCACCCAGGAGGAAGTTTGTATCCCAGCTGCAGCTCCCCTTCAGACACCAGTACACCCTGCCAACTTATTTCATGTTCCACTTTCCTTCTTCAGGATAAATACCCTTGATCCATACCAAGACCTTGTCCAAGGGCCAGGAACAATGGGTGAGACCAGCTGGGAAAACCAACTCTGACAACTCCTCTGAACTAACAGAAATTTAATAACAGAAGAGCTCAAAGGAAAGGAACATTGGTGTTAAGAGATTATTAGTCATTCTTTAAACTAGTGTGGGATTAGGTCTGGAAAATATTTCTCTCCAAATTTGTATGAATAATACAATTAAATAAATCTGATTTTGGTTAGTCTTCCATGGTGATCCTATTGGATGGATGCAAGATGAGCAAAGTTGGGGTAATATTGAGTCTTGGTGAATAGCTGTGGAAAGTTTGCTGTTTATATACAAGAGATTATTTGATTGACTGAAGGGTTAGACATCTTGCATCAGAAAGTAAAGAATCTGGGTGAACACAGAACCCACTGGCTGCTGGAAACCAAGTACTCAATATCTGCAGATGAATGGGACACATTACGCTGTCTTTGCATAAACCAGTGATGCCCTGAACTGAATTTTCCCTGATTGTCTGCATTTGTAAAAATTTTGTCATGAAGACAACTGAGTGGACAAACAGCCCACTAGAGTTTTACAGGGTGGCTGAAAGGGTAACCCCAACAAAGACTGCTCATCCTTGGGAAGCCCTTCCCTGTGGGGGATCCCCTTGTCACCTTTAGCATCACCATGACACCCCCACAGCCCCTGCAACAGGGTAGCTCAGAGAGGACCCCACATCCCCAAATCTGAGGTTACGGGATTAAGGGAAAAGTCACTGATAGGACGCAAAGTAAAACAGCTTTGCTGTCGCTGCTATGCCACGGTGCTGAGGGCACTGAGGTCAGGGCACAGGTATTTTTGGGTGGGTTTTCCCTTCTCTTACACGTATTTCTTCTGGCAGCAGCAGGTGGGTAGGTTTTTGGGGACCAGCAGGACATACGGATGCACACGTGTGTTGGAGCACCCCTGGCATCTCTCCTGTCCCTGGGCGAGACAAAGGGGGAGGATCGGACCCACTACCAGACCCCTACCAACCCTCAGCTTACAACCGTGCCTCTATGTCTGACTCTGCGAGGGAAGGAGAAGAGGGGGGAGTCCCAGTGGGGAGGGGCTCTGCAGCCCAGCCCGTGATCTTCTCCCTCCCTCCACGGGCCCCAGTTTGAGGACCGAGCTGGGGTTGCAAAACCCCTCTCGGCAGCGGGTCCGAGCCGGCGGACCCCCGTGGGCCCGGGGGGAGGCAGCGGTGACCGGCGGCGCGGCTCTGCGGGGCGGGCGGGTGTGTGTGCGGGTGCGTGTGTGTGTGTGTGTATACGTGTGTGTGTGTGTGTGTGTGTATGCGGGTGTGTGCGTGTGCGTGTGGGTGTGTGCGTGTTCGGGGCGGCTCCCGCGCCGCCAGGGCACATCTGGGCGCCGGGGGAGCGGCGGGGGGGGGGGGGGCGG
>VWZF01000776.1:223312-299804 GCA_013396755.1 Sclerurus mexicanus
GCCCGGCCCCGGGGATGCACCCGAACGCCACGGCCCCGGCCGTGCCCCTGCACCCGCACCCCAGCGGCTATGCCAACGCCTCCAACCGCTCCGACCTGCTCCCCAAAGTGCCCGACGAGGAGGACCTGGACGTCAACACCGACATCTACTCCAAAGTGATGGTGACTGTCATCTACTTGGCTCTTTTCTTGGTGGGCACCGTGGGCAACTCCATCACGGCGTACACGCTGGTGCGCAAGAAGTCGCTGCAGAACCTGCAGAGCACCGTGCACTACCACCTGGCCAGCCTCGCCTTCTCCGACCTCCTCATCTTCCTCCTCTGCATGCCCATAGAGCTCTACAACTTCATCTGGGTCCATCACCCCTGGGCTTTCGGGGGGGCTGTTTGCAAGGGCTATTACTTCCTCCGGGACGCCTGCACCTATGCCACGGCACTCAACATCGCCAGCCTCAGCGTGGAGCGCTACATGGCCATCTGCCACCCTTTCAAAGCCAAGAGCATCATGTCCCGCAGCCGCACCAAGAAGTTCATTAGCTGCATCTGGATCGCCTCCTTTCTCCTCGCCATCCCCATGATCTTCACCATGGGGCAGATCTACGTCAAGGAGCGGGATCCCGACTCCCTCGTCTGCACTGCCATCGTGGACACCTCCACGCTGAAAACGGTGATCCAGGTGAGGGGCCGGGGGTGTCCGGGCGGCCGGGGCCGGGCAGCCGCCTCCTCCCCGGGTTGGCCAAACTTTGAGGAGGCGGGCGGGGCGGGAGAGGGAGGCTGGAGCGGGGCACCGGCTCCGGAGTGAGGTTTTTCCCAGGCAGCCCTGACGGGACGGACGGGCGCAGGGTGCGGGCAAGAGGGATTTGGGAGGGGGTCTGGGCTCCGCTTGCTGTGTCCCACCCCGCAGCCCCTCCTGCCCCGCTGCGCTGGGCTGAGATCGTGCACCGGGGTAAATCCTGTTCCGTGGTCAATCCTGCCGGCGCAGCCCTCTCCGGAGCTTCTTCCCGTGCCCGGACTGACCCTCTGTCCCGTCCCGGAGCCCACGGTGCTGCAGAGCCCGGGGCAGCAGAGCCCGGCTCCGCCGTGTCGCCCCGAGGTTGTTCAGGTGCACCTCAAATGTGGGAGTTCATCGCCAGGAGAACCCAAATATCTCCCGTTTTTCTGCATCTTCTGCATCTCCTTCCCTTCTGCTGGAAAGCGGCCAGCAAGATCAAGGGAAATAACACCATCCCTCCCTCTCTCCCAATTCCTTGAGTTGATCCAGAGTCCCTATCCTCAGTGTAGTGACAGCTCCTAATTTCAGAAAGTTTTGGGCACCGGGTGTAGCACAGACATCTGAAAAGGAACTGCATCGTCAAAGCCAGAGGCTGCTATTTTTGCTGGGTCGGGGAAATCCATAGCTGGTTTAACTAGCAGCCACTCCTGACTCCAGCGAGGCTTTGCTGGTCTCCACACGCTGCTAAATCCAACACGCCCATGCGTGGAACGGATTTCAGCATCAACACTTGCTGTGTTCCAGTGCTCTGACGGGTTGAGGCATTTGTTTACTGGAGCATTGGGCTTGAAAAATGCAGGAGACACGGAAGGAGGGACAGAAAGAGCAAGACACCAATCTCCATCGTCCCTTTGCTGCCAGGCTCGCATGTGATAGCTGCTCAATCTTTTATTTGGAACATGAATTTCAGGTGGGGTTAATCAGCGGGCAGCTGGAATTTAAAGCTGCATGTGTACTGGAGCCGTTGGGATATTCCCACATTTAAAGGGAAGGAACTTAAAGACAAAGGAATCAGAACCTTTTCTTCCACTAAAAGTAGGTGAAGGTACATGCCCTTACATTCAAATCCAGAGCCTGTAAATGTTTAGACATGTCTCTCCCAGTTTCCCTGTGTACTGCTCCAGTAAACCAAAATCAAGCCTTCACAGAAGCCCTAGATTCCCTCTGCATTTTGTTGTGATCCCTAACTTTCATATGAGGTGGTGGGGGATGCATTTCTCCTGTAGATGCTTTGAAGGTTTTGTCAGCAGCAGCCCAGCGTACTTAACCCAAATTCTCTACTCTCTGTGGAGACGTGAGCCATCTGATTTGAGAACAATGGGACTGAAACGCATTATTTCCACTCATCTTCCTCTTAGGATTAAACTGATGCTCATTGTTACCATGGTAGGGCTAAAACCAGAGGATTATTTCCTATCCATATCTTTGGAGATTACAGTTTAAACAATTCTCAATGTATTTTACAGTCTTGCAATTATTCAGGCTATACCTTATCCCATTAGCCAAGTAAGAAGTAGGCAGACATGAATGCACAGTATTTGAAGTTCACCTGTGGGCTTTTCCTCATATATATATATATATTTACTTATTTAACTAATGAAATAATTTAAAAGTAAAAAGAAAGAGGCAGCTGTTGGGGGAGAAGAAGGAATGAAACACCAAACTGTGCCAATCTGTTCCTCCTTGGGGGATCTGGCTGCACAAGTAGATTTGCCAAGACAGGAAGGTTGTTTAAGGGTTTCACTCCATTCCTCTGAGCACAGGGAAACAGCACACAACATGATGCAGGGCCCTGGGCTGGGGAAGGCTCCCGAGTGAATAAGCAAAGCAGCTGCAAGTCAGGTTTGAAGTGCGTTAATGGAAACCATCACACAGCATGTGAGCCGGCGTTCTCACGTCGTAAGCTGTGCAGAGGTTTAAAAAAAGACAAACTATGGGAGGTCTGTGACTGAAAGGGCAGTGGTGATGCGGAGAGTGACGTGCAGAGGTCTTGCTGGTTGGCAGTCTGGAGCCCCAGTTTTTCGTGGTGGGTTCAAGCTGCTTTACAGCCAGTTTCTGCATCTCTTTGCATTCATTTTCTGTCTTTAAATTAAGCAGAGCAATGATGCACTTGCTCAAGCTGGCAAATCACTTGTAATAAATCACTCAACATTTTTCACTCCTCTTCCTGTTTGGCAAACTGTCTAAAGTAAATTGGGTTGTTTTGGTTTTTGGTGTTTTTTTTTTTGTTTGTTTGGTTTTGGTTTTCTTGTTGTGGGTTTTTTTGTTTGTTTTTGTGTGTTTGTTTTTGTTTGGAAGCCCTTAGTTCTCCAAGTGGTTTTATTTGTTGACTGATTGAAAGGCAGTCCCAGAACAGAGCAATTGTAACCATTTATATCCTCAGAACCCAGTATGAGCTATGGTTCTGCTGGAATCACTGCAGGACAACGCTCCTTCCTGGATTAGAGCAAGCTTCCCAGAATGAATATTTCACAGAATCACAGAATATTCTGAGTCAGAAGGGCCTATTTGTTTGTAGCAATTTAACATCTCTGACTTTCAAGAAGTTCCTCTGTGTTTGCTTTGAGTATTTAAGTTTTAATGGGCATTTCCAAGTGAAACTAGACTGAGCGAACAACCAGGTTTCCGTGTAATAAAAAAAACCCCAAGTAATTATTCAAACAACATCCTCATATTTGATTTTTGCACATATTAAATTGCACTACTTAAGCTCCACTACTGATACTCTTCCAGGAATTACAAATTGTTCATGGCAGCACATAGTGGTAATCAGGAAAAGCGGTAAGTGAGATGATCTGAGGAGTGACAACTGTGTGTCACCATGATCTGTACTCTGGGCACATCCCTCCTCATGCCATTGAGATGTAAACTGTGGGGCCCCTGATATGGGATTCTTTAGAACAGTACTATTTCTCAGCTTTGTTTATCACTGTCCCTGCAGCTGCTTAAATCAGCCTGTGAATCTGCTTTATTATATATTCCTCATTGCCAAGCTCGCCTGTTGCTTCTGTCAGTCAGGGATGTCTGGTTTGGATATTGGCATCCACATGGGATCTGGTAACAGGCATAAGTCCATTATAGCCACATTATGTAGGTCTAGTCATCACTTTAGCTGGCAGACATCCTCTGGAACACACTGCAGCCAATTTTAGGTTCTTTTTCCACATAAATTAAACACCTCTTAAAGCCATACAAGTAAATTCGTGCTTTCATGGTTGCACTTAAAACCTCCTTCACTTCAGCTGGAGAGATTTTTAAAGCTCCTTGTTGTGGTAGTAATAGATAAGACAATTCTGAGGAAGGATGAGATGCTTCCCTTGTTCACTTGTGGGTCGGTACCTGTGGTTTTGGCTCTGGGACCAGCTCCCTTGAAACAGGAGCCCGCTGAGTGCCATTAGCATTGTACACTCCTAGCCCTGATTTCCAAAAAGGTCTGAATTTTAATGACCAGATGCTGTGCAATTTGATTTTGCTTTGTCACGTGTTACTTTCTTACCTTCATACCTCTTTTCTGAAGAAAAAATAGCAGAAAACAGGGAAAGCTGAAAGAAACACCTACAGTCATGGTGCACTGTCAGCCCCAACACACAGAGTCAGCAGATCCTCAGCCTGAAATTCCAGGGTTTTATCTGAACCTGGACTGGGCACTGGTGTGAGGGGAGCCTGGGTGTGGGCAGCACTCTGGCACCCCACAAATCACAGGGGAGAGAGGAAGGTGTATTCCCACTGTCATGGGACAACCTGCACTTGGATGGCTCTGCTGAAAAATGCCCCCAGAGTTACAGCAAGTGCCTGGGTAGAGTGTCTGACACATGCTAATGTTTTATTTGCACAGACAGCTGGTGTGAACCCATTTATTAAAACACATGGCAGCAGGCCCTGTGCCTCCAGAAACTGCCACAGCTCCAGCAGCTCCAAGTTGCTCATTTGCTTGGGCAGCACATGGGGAACTGTTCTGGACCTCCTCACCCAGTTGGAAAGGCTGCTGTTCCACTGCAGTTCTGCTCTGCATGAGCCCACCCTGAGTGGCTGCAGCTCATCCATCCCTCCAGATCCCTCGTTTATTATGTTTTATGAAGCCTTCTCATAGTTTGGCCGATTTGTAGGATAAATAACCCTGCACATGAAACAACTGCTTGCCCAAGGGGCTCCTCTGCTTTATTTCTGCCTACATTTCTTCTTGTGATGCCTTCAAAGTAATGTGCCAAAACCCCTCAGCTCTGAAGGGGATGGGAAGGAAGGACCAGTTGTTGGAGCTGGGAGACAAGCATCTCTCCATAGTACACAAAAACAGCAACCCATAAAACCAAATGGATGAATTCTCTCCAGGTTTGCTGGCAAATCCTCTTCAGGATTAATGAATGGCTTCAGTTCAGGAATCCTGTGTTTATACTGATATTGACTACAGGAACTGAAGTTGATTTCTTTTTCTTAAGTCACAGTCTATTTCCTACTATGGCTTTTAATAACAGGGCTGTTCTAAATCACTCACTACACCAGAGAAGTCCACGCTTGGGTGCCACTCACCCCTCTTAGAGCACCACAAACTGGCACCTTTGTGGCAGGACTGTGTCCCACTGGGTCATGATGCTGCTGCACCCTCAGATAGGCAAAAAAATTAAAATATTGGTGTGCAAATGTGTCTGGATCCAACCCCACAGTGATGGAGAGAGATCCCTGCCCCAGCAGCACTGCCCATCTGTGGTGGTGAGAGCATCCCTAAAAAGCTGCCTTTTTTTCATGGACTATTCAGGGAACCCAGGGCTTCAACTCAGCATATGCACGACAGCCCAGCCTGCCTAATCCCAGCCCGTTTACACTCTGGTCTGTCTCGCAGCTAGATCTAATTTAAATAAGCTCTTGTGTTCATTGCTTTACATAACCACTTGGCCTGCTGTGTTTTGCCAGTTCTTACATAATTTCTTCTCTTTTTTGCCCCAATTGATTTTAATTCACTTGATTTCTTTTTCCCTCCCCCTTCCCAAGATGTCAGCTGGAGGGATAATAAAA
The DNA here is from genome assembly GCA_013396755.1 of Sclerurus mexicanus. Taxonomy (NCBI): domain Eukaryota; kingdom Metazoa; phylum Chordata; class Aves; order Passeriformes; family Furnariidae; genus Sclerurus; species Sclerurus mexicanus. The sequence continues at coordinate 229,093 of VWZF01000776.1, forward strand.
GAACGGGGAAATGTGGCTGATCAATTTAGCTCTTAGGCTTTCCTCTCAACAGCAGTTTGTAAAGGCAGAAGAGAAGAAGGTAATCCTAGAGAAAAGAAAACCCCCAAACCTGCAGCTGCCTTAAATCTTGTTCCAGATCATTTAAAACAGCTATTTAATTGTCATCTCCCCACTTCCCCCTCCTTTCCCTTAAAGGCTTTCACTATCGTCTCTGTGCAGCAGCTGCTCAAGACTCACAGATGGCACTCTCGCTTCCTGACATTTAGAAATGCTTCTGTGTCCCGCCCGAGGTATGGGCAATGGGCAGCATCCCTGTGTGGGACATGGGGGTGCCTGGGTGGGGGACAGAGAGGAGTTTTGGCTTCTGTGGTGTCCCCGTTGCATTTTTCCTACTGTGAAATTGGCCCTTTCTGAATGGCACAGGACAGCGGGTGAGCAAAGGTGTCTGGAGAGGCTGGGGAGTGTGGTGGGTTCCTGGGCTGATGAGGTGGAAAAGTCTGAGCATTGTGACCATCTATCCCTGAGGCAGAGAACTTAGATGCCAAACCCATCACTCTCTGTGCTGACATCCCTCCTTTCCTCCACATTAAGCAAATGAATGTGGTATTACGTTGCCAGTCTACCTGGTTGCTCTTTCCCCCTTTCCCCTCCAGTACAAGCCAGTTGCACCATGTGAAGCTGGAGACACTTCCAATGCCCATCTAAGTCATGGTGCTCCAAAAACATCACCCTTGTGTCTTGCTTCCCATAGATACCATTTTTTCTATCCAATTTCAAAGTCTCTTAGGTATGGGATTAAAAAAAAAAAAACAAAACTGATGATAAATTAGTTGAGCTGATGAGTTTTTTAGGAAACAGGTAGTTGGGGCTGGTTTAGAAGAGGTGGTGATGGTGGAGAACTAAACCTAACCAGGGTAGAAAATTTCTGAGCTGATGTTTCTTTCCCAGTATTTTCCTGCATTCAAAGCACCAGTTGTTGTTTTCCATGGGGGAGGGAAATAGTAGTGAGACAAATTTATATCCCTATACTCAAGGGCCTTCCTGGTATATCTGTGTGTGGAGGTCCATCCTCCTCCTCTCTCCCTGGGGTACCAGAAGCCCACCATCACCCCTGCTCCTGCCAGGACAGAGGATGCTGTGGGACAGGGCTCTGCCTCACCAGAGTGCAATTCTCATCGTTGCCTTTAGGAGAAGATGAACCTGGAGGGCTGGAGGAGCTGGTCACCTGCAGGTGGCTTCAGCATGTGAGGTTTTCTCCTCCTCTCCTGCGGCTTGTTCCACTTCAGTAATTCTCAGTGCAGAGTGCACTGCTGGACATCATTCCATGGGGGCTTTTCCTCTCCCAGGAAAAAAAAATAGAATGAACAAGGTCTTTTTCACTGACTTTTTCTTTTGAAAAAAAGTTCAGTGAGGTTCCTTTGAAGCTTTTGAGTTCTCAGGAACTAAAGACAATTGACAGTTGAAGACAGAAATCAAAGAGATGAGATTTTCCTGTTAGAAATGGGAAAAAAATAACAAGGAAAAAATGTAAACTTTCACAAAGTCTTTAGTACCTGAAAGAGAATTAAAAAAACATCTCATGCAAAATGCTCATGAAAAAGCTGGGAGTGCTTCTGAAGTGGAAAGCCACTCACAGAGGGAAAAGCACATTCAGTATCTGTAAATCAGAGAGGCATTGGAGGGACAGCTAAGCTGGAGGACATGCCCTGGGTTGAGTGGCATTGCTTGTGGCCATGTTGTCAGCTCCAGTGGAGCAGCCCCTCACTGTCCTGTACTCAGGTTTCTGCCTGCAATGGATGTACCTGTTACCTTCTCACCCCGGGCAGCTCAGCCCTGCTGATGGGTCCTCTCCTGCCCCTGCAGGCTCAGCCTCACAGATGCTCACCACTGCCTCGGCTTTGTGAGGTGTCTAGGAGATGAAGGAGCAATCTCGTCCATTAATGATCTAATTTTCTTCCTCCTTCAGCCTTGTAAAAAGGGTACTACCAACTTAGCAGCTTCACCCAGACCTGCAGAGCAGAGACCTGCTGCAGATCTGCTGTGAGCACTTTGATGCAGGATGACATTTAGCTCAGCAGACCCCTATTTTTGATCAGGACTCCAAGGAGCTAATTAATATAGTCATTGCAATGCCACATCCTGTTAATTTTAACTTAATCAAGAACAAAGCAGGTCTGCAGTGCTGAACTGAGTAATTGTGGTCTTAATATGTGATAGGACTGTCGTACCACCTTGTTCCCTTGGAGAATTTATTTGATAAGTCCGTAACTATTTGATTATGTTCAATAAGAAATTAACCCACTTCTATGATTTTTTTTTAAAACCATCTTATTAAAATGGAATTCACGCAGCTGCTGGGAACATTAGTTCGTTGTTCACATCACTATTGATTACTCTTGTAAAGACCTAACATTTTATCCTCACGGGGATAATTTATACATTTTAACATACTCATTTCATTCAAGAAAGAAACTCAAAGGATTACGTTTCCTTTCCCATAGCCCATGTTTCATTTTTTCATCACTGTCAAGTCATTGACTTGTGACTCTGTCATGCTTGTTCCATTAATCCAAGCGTGTTGGGTTTGATAGAGCATTGTAAGCAGAAAGAGAAATGTAGGTTCAGACTAATAAATAGGTATTTGACCTCAAGATACAATGATGGGGAGCTGTGTATGCCCCAAATGCTTATTAGACTGCAGTCAGTAACAGAACCAGCAGAAATTTGGTCAGAAAGCATATCAGAGTGCAGCAGTCCAGAAGAGCAGGGCACACGGCCGGCCCAGCAGAGTCCATCCTGGAGAACAGGTCATGCTGAGAAAAAAATCCTGTTGTACTTGAGGCTCCATGATGGCAAGAGGAGCTGTGGCAGAGAAAAACACTAAGGAAAAGCAGCAATAAAGGAACCAAGAAGTTCACTGCCCCTTTGGGTTAAGCCTTTTCTTTTTCCCTTGAAAATCTAATTGAATTTTCTTTGCTCTCATCCTCAGCAGCACAAGAGGAGGCTCAGTCACAGCCTTCTGACACCACAAACCTCACTAAGGAGATTAATTTTCCCCCAAAATGAGTTTCTCAGGGCACCAACATGCAAAGCAGGCAGACAAGCAGAGCTGTAACCAGTCCACTGTTAGCAGCTCTCACACCTGGGTCTGCAGTCAACAGAGGGACAGTGTTTGACTTAAATATGGCCTTTAATTTATTTATAACTGCATATCCAGCACTCAGTATCTTGTCTAATGCAAATAACATTCAAGTGAAATCCCGACTGAGAGGCACATTATGAAGATTAACAGCCTGGATTTTCTATTACTCTTATTTATACAGTGTTGATTTCTGTCCTGTGCTTTATAGGCAAGTGTTAACAATATTTGAATCCAGCAATCTATATCTAAGTCTGATGCTTAGCAAAAATCCGTACCTGAGAGCCTGCTTGTGACTCCACAGCCAAAGGAAAGGGCTGGAGGCATAAAAACCTCTGGGAAATGCTGACATCCAGGTAGGTGAGAATCAAGAAGGGCAATATCAGCTGGTCATGCAATGGGCCACTCTGAGAGGAGTCAATTTCTTTTAATTATATATTCCCCTTTTCTTTTAAGCAAACTGTCTGGAAAATTAATCTAGCCAAGTTTAAGATTGTACTGAACATATTTATGCCCTGCAATTATCTGGAGCTGTTTAATTTCTTTGTATCTTCATGCAGTGGATTTGTCAGATGTAATTCCATGGGCTCAACACTTCCTTGTGGATTGTATTAATAGGTTTGTGTAGGTCTGTGTCTGTTTTGGTCCTTCTCTGTCTCTCCCACCCTCAGGAGAACAGAACACCCTGCTCAGGTCACTGCTTACCTTTCATGGAGGAGAAATGTGACCGACATCACATTGTGAAATGTAGCCAAAGCCATTAGTTGCCCCCAGCCCCTGTACACTTGTCTTGCACAAACAACTTTAAAGGGCAGTGCATGAAGGTATGTAAAAGATGTGAAGATGTGGCACCTGGTTTGTGGTGGGATTGGCAGTGCTGGTGCAACAGTTGGACTGGATGATCTTAAAGGTCCTTTTCCATCCTAAATGGTTCTATGATTCTGTGTGCCAAAGAGCTCACAGTCTGAATAATCCCCAGAGTGATGCCACTCATTCCGTGTGTCACTGTACATACAATGGATCTGGTGTACTTGTTGCTTCCTAAGAGCTTGTCTTTTGTGACAAAGGGGAAGGGAAACCTCTTCCCCCATTTCTCCAGGAGGGAGTCAGGTAGTGATGAGGCTTTCAAGGGCAGCTATTGCTCCAGGAAAGTGTTGGGGTGTCAGAACAGAATAACCAGCCCAGCTTTAACTAGAGACAGGTCAATGCAATGGCAGCATGGCCAGAAACACTGCCTGATCTGCTTGTTCTTTTCCAAAAGCATCCTTGTGCCAAGCAAATATCATTTATTCTTTAGCATCTAGTAAGAAAGGGGGGTTGTGTGAAGATAGAGCACTAGCAGCTACAATAGCCATTTTTCTGAGTCAAAGAAAACGGCAGAAGCCTATTAGACCTTCTGTCTCACTGCTGAATACACTCTGCTTGGGAGCAGCAAAAAGCTCAGAGAATTTCTGACTGAGCTCCATTACAGATGCATTTTCCCTGGGTTCGTCACAAGCCAGAGCATGAGGGTTTCACTGACAGCGAATCTCAGGGCAGTGCTTACAGTGAAAACAAACTCACCATTATCCAAAGAAATGGACTTCTAAAAGGGGCCAGGGCAGAGAGGGGGTAATAACAGCAAGACACAAAGAGGCTGAGGCTCCCAGCATCCAGCTGCCTAAACTCAGCTCCCGACCACAAACCTTCCTTGCTCCTCCCAGATCCCATCAGTTCCCACTGGTGCTTCCCATGGTCTTGTCTTGTTTCTACAAGGCTTCAGCTTGGTGCATTCCCTTGTCAACCTGCTCTTTAAATTCCCCCTCTGTAGGGTGGATATGGGGCTTTAGGGTAGAGTAGCTGAGCTGTGCCTGAGGCAGCTGCTCAGCTCTTTTATAAGACCAGGCATCTTGTTCACAAGTGATATTAATGTTAGGGGGTCCTCTAGGAAAAAAAAGAATGATGAAGCATGGCAGGAGCTATTTCTTTTTAGAACGAGATGCCAGGTGCATTACTGCTTTCCAGCTCTGTCTCTTATAGCAAATGAGTCTCCCAGTTACTCCTGTCACTCCCTGCCCAGCCTGAGATTCTCTAAAAAGGGCTAGAAATGTGGTCTGTAAGGAATGGCTTTATCACAGGGGGATGAGGCAGAAGGTCTTCTCCTTTCATGAATGTTTTTTTTCCCCCTCTTTCCCCTGTTATCAGTGGAGATATTTCAAGAAAGACTTACATATATAGTGATGTTACAGCCAGAAATAAAGCTGGCTGGTGTCTTCAAACAAGTGTGTTTGGGAAAGGAAAAATTGCTGGGGATGCTCCAGAGGTTTTCTCATATCATGTGCTAAACTCTATCCCTTAAATATTGCCTAGGCAAAAGCTGCTTTTAAGGGCCCTCAGGAGCTGTCCCCCTCATTGTAAGGTTGTGTCTCTGTGGTCATTTGTAAATGAAGTTCAAATAATGTTTCTGTTTTCTGCTCTGAAGGTTGCTGATTTCTTCCCCATGAAATAATGAGAAACTTTGTTAAACCCATCAGCTACTTAGGGAAAAATGCAATTTACTCAGTTTCAATTAAAACAAAAAACTTAAAGCAATAAAAAACCCCACTGGCAGCCTGTAAGAAGTAGAAGCAAAGAGGCAAGGGCAGAAACAGGGCAAGAAATGACAGTTTTATAAACCTCCTGCTGGGTAGGTAGAAGAGGCCTTTGTGCCTGCAAAACAAAACTGTTTTCTTTGTAAAGCAACTGTTGACTGGAGCTGTACAACTGCAGCTGGAGCTCAGTACAGGAGCTGCACACCTGCGAACAGACCTATTTCCTCACATGTGCTCACCCTGCTCAGCCTGTGCCCCTGCCTCCCAGGTGCATTCAACAAAGACAGGGAATGCTTTCCTTCTCGGTGCTATAAATCGGAGCTGTACCTTCAAATTCAGAGAAAAATAAAACATTCCACGTGATTTTTTTTCCGGGAGAAGGAGTTGGTTCAGGTGATTTGCAAGACTTTTCCTATTTTCCAGGCTGCACCAGTGTGGCTGTGCCTGGTGCCTTTTTCTGGGGCTGTGTCTTGTCAGGGTGCAGTCACTGATTTTCCGTGTGGGTTTGCACTAACACCTTCCTGAGCCAGCCTCATGCCAGCAGAGAGCAGCTTGCTTAAAAGGCCATGGGTATCGATCCAGCTGCAGAGATTAGTTTGACTTGTGACCTGTGGCTACAGTTGATACGAGATTGAAACACAGCTGAAAATCTTCTGCTCATTAATTCAGCAACAGGCTTCTCTCCTCTTTGTGAGGCTGGCCCACGCCCCAGTTTCTTGCACTTTTGGGGGTCTGACATGTCCCCCAGGCAACTAGTGATAGGACAAGTGGAAATGGCCTCAGATTGCACCAGGGGAAGTCCAGGTTGGATATTAGGAAAAATTTCTACAGCGAAAGACTGGCTAAACATTGATGATTCTATGAAAGCATTCATAGCAGGTTTTTCTCTATTTCTGCCCTACAAATTTCACACAAGTAGACTTGCAAAACCTGCTCATGCCGCATGGAGCCATTGCATCGACTGACTGGATCCTCCTCCTTAGGAGCAGTGCTGCTCTCCTGCCAAGACCTAGCCCGTGACTGGGGCCTTTCAGGTCAGCATCTCAGCAGCAGGAAACCACTCAGGTGGAGAAAGAGTGTTTCTGCCTGGCTGCCCCCACTTATAAACAGACAGCAGCCCCAAATGCAGGGTTGGTGTTGCAGAGGGGTGAAGTTGGTTTCCTTCTTCGGTGCTTAGGTGATCCCAGTGCTTCCAGCAACAACCCTGTCTCACCTTACCAAACTGCTTCTGGTGTGCACCTGGGTTACACCAAAATATCAATTGTCATAAATCATGGGCACATGGTGAGTCAACCGAGATATTCTCAGGAATCAACCAGGAATGCGTTTGGCAGTCAAAGACGTCTTCGCCAGCAGTGAATCATAGAATCACAGAAGAGTTTGGGTTGGACGCGACCTTGATGATCATCACATTCCAATCCCCTGCCGTGGGCAGGGACACCTTCCACTAGACCAGGTTGCTCCAAGCCCCGTCCAACCTGGCCTTGAATACTGACTGTGCCAAATGTCCTGGGAGACTGATGGGAAGAAAATCCCCCAACCCTTTCTGGGAATGAACTTGATGAAAATTATTACCAGCAAACATCAAGGAAGAAGCCAGGCTGTCAGAGTGGTTGTTTTGACAGAATTTTGATGCCTTCATTTGATATTCCATTGAAGCTTTGGTGGAGATAAGCGATCTCATAGAAAACAGAGCTTTTGTGTCTGGTCACAAAGAATGAATTGCAAAGACTGCTGCAGGAAGTAGAGTAGTTATCCAGGGAGACAAGAAACTCAGCTGAAAATAATCACGGCTTTTTCATTTGTAATTCTAGCTGCAACTTGTCAGAAATCTCTCCAGCCAAGCTGATTGGGCTGGAAATGGGGCAAATCAGTGATGAAATGTGCACTGGTCACCCCTAAGAAAACAGCTTGTTCCAAGACTTACTCACAAAATGCTTCCAGCTTCTCCTGCTCACAACGTGGCGTGCAACAAAAAATGGGATGTTTTTTAGGTTCAAGTGGTAACAAAGATATGAAATGAAGCTGCTGTCCTGCCAGCCTTTCCCAGCTGTTGGGTAAAGTTTTGTGTTTAAATTGTTTTAAGGTGAAGGAGACAAACTTGCCTGGAACACCAGCATCAATCCCAGCAAAACTGTACTGATTAAATAAACAGAGATTTCCCTGTTATTGGTGCTGTTTAGATAACTTGGAAATGCTTATTTTTCAAATTAAATTAATTACATAACCTTTTTCCCTATTTTTGGCTCAAGAAGGAGTCAGTGAATTTTCTGTTTCAGAGCAGAACATTGTGCTTTTCACCATGATTCAGGGAACAGTTTTGTACTCTGAAATTGGTGTGTGGATGATTCACAGTGACACATTTTGTGTTGGCAACAGGCCTTGTCTTGAAAGCCTCAATACATCGTGTGGTCCAGGCTGTGCTTCTCCAAAGTTTGGGCTTTTAGCTGCAGTGGCTCTGGGAGAACCACGTTTATCCCTGGACCACTCTAGAGTGCGAGCTGGCATCAGAGCTATCTGTGGCAGTCTTTATTCTTAGAGTCATTCTTGTGAAAAGTTTTATGGATCACTTTATTTCCAGTCTTTTTACCCCCTATCTCATACATACAGTTACTCCATTGCTTAGCCCTGTACAGTGATGTGTGACCATCTCCCAGTATGACCCAGCTCCTCTTTTCATCACCGTGGCTCCGTGTCAGACCATGACTTGATGATCTCAGAGGTCTTTTCCAAACTAAACCGGTCTATGAATCTATGCTCCTGCACACACAGATTTTCATCAAGGTTTACATGTTGTCTTCCATTTTTAATTCTTTCTGGGCATCCTCTGGCTTGGAGCTGTGGGGCTCTTTTTTCTTCTTTTTTAAAGCAAGACAGTTAACATGGCAGGCAGGGTTGAAGTGTGGGCTGTGTCTGCTTCCCAGAAGGCTGTCTTTGTTGCACTGGAAGGAATGTCATTTCCCACCCTGGTTGTCCCTGGCCTCGATCACTCTAAGTGAGAAGAGACAGAATGGTGCAAAAAATGTTGTGGAAACTGTGCTGTTTAACTCTCCCTTTAGTGTGTTATCTATCATAGTAATTACACGCAGCTCGGGAACCTCAGACTGCTGCAACAATATCATTCTCCTGTAGCTTTTCTATTTCCGTCTAATTAAAATGTTATTGTTTCATTCATGTTAGTTTGCATTTTAAATAAACGGATAGGGACAGAGTGTCTGATTGATAACTTATTCTCTGTGTGGGTAAAAGTAATCAATTACCCTGTTATGATCATGCTTTCCTTTTCCTTATGCATCTCATATATCAAATTGCAAACAAAAAGAGGTCTTGATGATACCTGATTTTCTTCCTCTGCTGGGTCTCATGGAAGGACATGCCCTTGCCTGCTGCCTGCTTTGGAATTTAATGGGCTTCCACCTCCTATGGCCTTTAGGTTTTGTTATGTTCTATCACCTGCCTCTTCATTGTGTCAAGGGAGGCCAGGGAGGAGAGCAAGACTGGGCGTGAACGCAAACATCCTATTGGAGACATAACTTGAAATAATCTTCATTGCAAATAATGTGGCACAGCTCAGCAGCCTCTCAGAGCCAGGATTCACTCCCAAAACAGCCAGCAGGCAGCAGGCACCATCCTCACCACTCCTGGGAGGCTCAGCAGCTCAGGTTCCATCAGCCTTTCCCACTCCCCGGACACAAAGCGCATCAGCCACAGCGGAGACGCTCGGTGGAGATTTGGGCACATTAGATGAGAGGGGAGTTGTGATACCCAGCACAGCTGGGGTTTGAGATGGGGAGCTGGAATCCGATCATTTAAAAGCTGCCTTGCCCCAAGTGTTTCTGCAGCCCTGAAAGACGTGTGCTTTTGTAGGGTATTTTTAGCAAACTTCAGTTTATGGAGGGTCACAGAGAAGTAGAACATCAGCATCTGGAAGAGCTGTCATTCCGCTTCCAGTCTTGCAGGAGTAACACATTGACTTATTTATGAGAGAAGTCAGCTCCCTTCTCCCTGTGTGTAGCAATCTGTTTTACCTCTCCCAGCACAGAGAAATAATTTTGTTGTCAACCATTCTATGCCCTTAATAAAACCTTAATACAAGTTAAGCAAGATTCGAGGGAAATGGAAATGTTCCCAGATTTTATTTTGTTTTATTTTTTTTTCGTTCTTTCCAAAATAACCTGTTCTTTCACTGTCTAAACCAGCGAACAGTAATCACTGCTCTGACCAAAAGGAGGGGGAGGAAATTGCTTATTTTGCAAGACAACATCTAAATACTTTGTGCCCAGTAGGAGACGTTTAATCTGTTAGCTGGAAAATGCCTGTGTCAAGAATGACTAATCTGAGACCAAAAGACACCTGGAAAACAAAGATATTCAATGCTCCCTGCAGAGAAAGATCCATCAAAATGGCAAGACAGACTGTTTCCTCCTGCTTTGTTTCAGTCCAAATGAACTTTCTTCCTTCCAATACTGTATTTGTATTCCTAGTGTGGTCTCTCCACAACAGCAGGAGAACAGGAGAAGCTGATCCTCTCTACTGTTCTTATTCATTCCTGGGTGCTTGTCACAGGAAAACTGGGATCAAAGACTCTGGAGGTGCAAGATGCAAGTTCTTGCCCATGCAAGAGGAGCATTCCTGCTTCTAGTGCTCATGGGCTGGAGCCACTATTCCTCCTTCATCCTCCCACTCCACTAGAGATGTTCCTTCTGCACTTGGAAGAATGATGGGATTTGTGGTTTCATAGTGAAATAATTAATTTTCAAAGGAAAAAAAATGTTTGGGTGAAACCAAGAAGAATGAATTAAGATATTTATTAGGGATGAGATAAACAAAGCAGTTAATTTGGGGTTGAGCTACAGTACTTTGTGTGCAAATAAAACTTCTAGTTAGAGCTGAGGTGGATCACTTTGCTTCATTTTGGGCTTATAACCCATCTTTTTCATCTTCCTTTTTTAGCTTAGGACAATTCTGAAATAAAGCAGAAATTCAGCATATTTTCTTATTTAATATTTTGAAATGAAATATGTTAGTGTTTCCAGGGAGAAAACAAGTGTTTATTTGAAAACACTGAAATCATTTAATATTTCCCTCTTTTTTTTGTCAATACTGTACATTGAATTATGACAAACAGCTTTTGGTTTCCTTCCAAAAATTCATTTTTCATAAAATTCAACCATTCTCATAAGAAAATCATTTGTCTATGACTGTTGCATAGCTAAGCAAAGTATATATATACCTCTGTCCTGTACCCCCTACTCACAGGTCACAACACAAATACAAGAGGCTTCACGGAGCACAAGATTTGCTCTTTCATTTTTTCATGGCAAATCCAACTCCTTCAACCATTAGAAACTCCTTACAGGACAAAGATATTATTAAGTTGTTTTTATAACTTGTATTGTTGCATCTACTCAATCCCTGTGTTTTTCATTGCTTTACAAAAAGCTTTTAAGTTCTCCAGACAGATTTTGCTGGTAGTATTTGTGTGGGGCTTTCACTGTCTCATTGTGATGAGTCAAAGTACATCTGATTTGGCTTCATCAAATCCTGAGCCAAGCTCCACTTCTTTTAAGCATTTTAATTAATGCATAATAAATAAGTAAAGTGATACATAAATTGTCCTCTAGAAGTTATGCACAATCTTCTAGGCATTCTCTCTTGCTTCATTTTGTAAAAAGTATCTGTCTTCCAGTGTGTCTTTTGTTTGGTTTTTTTTTATTTTGCTCTTGCTCCTTCACTGCTGAAGATGAAATGTTTTTCTTTGTGCCAGGTATACACCAGGCAGATCCTGGAGTAAGTGTGTTTAATAAGGTCTCTAATTGACTCTAAATAAATTCGTCCAAATAGCACTCAAATGGATGGTGCCTCTCCCTCTTTATGTTTGCTTCAGGCTCTTTCTTTTGGTTCCCAAGTTGTGAGACTGGCTGTGCCACTAAAGATTAGACAAATGCCTTTCTTAGATCTGTGTGATCCCTGCTTCACCAAGAGCTGTGCAGCAAAGCAGGATTTCTGAATGCCTTTGCAACAGGAAGGTCCTCACCTGGGAAACATTTTGACACACTCAAATTAGGCTTGAACTCTACCTCTGAAATTAAAGCTGATCCTGCTATCACATGCAGGTGTTTATACAAACAGCTATTTCTTCATGCCAAATGGCTTTACAATTACACTGAAAGGGCTTTTGCAGAGCCAAAAGCCTCAGTTGCTTGTAACAACTGCACTTCACAGACCGGTCTGTACCTGGATGCCCACGGGTTTGGGGTGAGTGAGGAGTGACCTGCACTTCTCAGGCCCCTTTTATAAGCTATGAACCTGTTGTGGTCAAAGTTAGCATTACCTTGTCATTGTAGTTCTGCAGTGCCAGGAAATAGAAGGTTAAATGAATAAGAGCTGTATGTAACAGAGAAGAGAGATATTTTCAAAAACAGGGTGGGTACCCTCAGAGGGGGATTGCAGTGTGGCTGGGGATAGAAAGTTGTTCTATGAGCAAATTAAAAATAGAATATCAAACAGAGCTGGATCTGAAGAGGGAGAACGGAAGGTAACCAATACAAACCCTGAAAGGTTCAGAGAGTCAGAGAGAATGCAGGAGAAATGCACCTTGGTGTGGAGGTGTCTGGGTCTGGGCGAGGGAGCTGTGGTTCCTTGTCTGTGTAAGCAAGGAGAAGCAGCATGTCTAAACCACCCCCAAAGGAAAACATCCACAGTCGTGATAAAGGGATGCGCAGCAATTCCTCTGGGCCGGCTGAGACCTGGCTTTGGCCATTGTCCTTGATTCTGTCTTACTCACATGCTCATTGTAAACAAAAGCTCAGCAGGGAGCTGAGTTTTGGGAACGTTTAATTACTACTTTAAATAAGATCAAGTGATGCCTCTGAGCTGGTAATTCAATATAAAGTAAATGGAGGGAATGACTCACTTCATGAGGCCCTGGCACGGATTGTCCAGAGAAGCTGCCCCATCCCTGGAAGTGTCCAAGGCCAGGTTGGACAGGGCTTGAAGCAACCTGGGCTAGTGGAAGGTGTCCCTGTCCATAACAGGGGGGTTGAAATGAGATGATGCCTAAGGTCCCTTCCAGCCCAAACCATTCTGTGATTTTGTGATTCCCACCATCTTTACCTGCAGTGCTTTACCTTTGCCAGCTCCATTTAACTGCAGTAGACATGAAAGAAGCATCCTTACTTACATCTGTTTTTGAAACCACTTAAAATATGGGAGACAATCAGAAGGAAAATGTGCCACCACTCTTCTTGCTTTGTCCACAATGTCACCTTTGCTGAGCCTTGCTTGCCTGAAACTTTGTGACCCGTTGTTACATCAGAGAGCTCAGAGTTCATTGTAAAACAAGCACTTCTGCTCCTGCACACTGTGCTTTAATATCCCTCCTCCTTCTTCTGCACTTTCAGTGCCAGTGGAATAATTGAGAATACGGATGTTTTAATTTCAATTACTCAATTTCTAAGTTGGCAACACAAAGCAACTACAGGAATTACTTCTCCAAGGTGCCACAAATTCCTTTAATCAACCACGTCCAGGCCAAATTCTCTCTGCATTGGTGAAAAGGCAGGTTTTGTCCTGAAATCTAAATTTTGCTTTATTCATTTATAATATTCATGCACTCAGTCTGCCAGCCTGGCTTTTCGGCTCCCCTGTGGATGTTTTTATTGCCTTTAGTCAAGGCAATATTAGACAGTAGTTAGATTGAGGTATAGAAAGTCAGACTCCCCAGGGTCACTTGAAGGCTTCATTTAAAAATAAACCTTGCTAGAAAACAGAGAAAGCCACTGTGAAAATGCTTGGGGTGAAGAGGTTTAGACTAGATGTAGTAATTTGCTGCCTCCATTTATTTACCTGAAAAACCTTCCTGGATCCAGAAGGGAATGGACAGTTTTGCTTAATGAATCACTTAATGTCTTTGTCCATAAAATGATGGATAAATTCATCATACTGCCACCATTTCAGCACTGTGTATGCTATTCTCTCTCCATGAAAATTCATTGCTGTACCTGAATGCTGAGCACTAATGAGAATTCTCTGCACTTAGAGGGCTGAAATTAAAATATCGCAATTACCAAAGTATCTTCCATTAGACAGAATTATTTATGAGAAGTTATCACTTAAAAGACTCTCAGGTTTTACTGAATCAAAAATCAAGAAGTTTCAGGCTGTTGTCCTATCATTTTTCTACCAGAGTGAAACAGGAGCATCTTTTCTACATTGCAATGAGTTATTTGGGAGAACAGAGTCCAAGTTTTCTTACGACTCTTCTGTAACCACTGTGGTTCAAGTGGAGTCTCTCAAAACAATTCAGAGCTGAATAGCTTCATCGCCACCAGTTTTGATGCTCATCCTTCTCATGACTGGCTCTTCATGGAAAGTGAACCTGGAAGGACTTCAGTTTCTTGTCCTGGCATTAATTTTAGTCCCAGATGTTGCAAAGATGCCAACACAACAAGACAGGGACACTCCTGGCAGCTGGAGTGGTACATATGAGATACATACAGTCCCTGGAGTGGTGTGAGCTGGGCTATCTAGCGTGCCATAAAAACAGTATGTGTTGTATTCCATCCTGTGTTAGTTAAAGCAGTGGCACTGGCTTGTCTCAGAAGTAGGTTTCTATGCTTAAAATACATTCCTCGGTTTAACGGTAGAAAGGAACTCTGTCTAGATTTTTTATTAGTCTTTTGTAAGTAGAAATGACTTTGAGAAGTGAATAGTGATAGTGCTGGTTCTCCCTGTCTGCCTTATTGTTGAAGGGAGAAAAAAGACTGGCGAAATTAATTACATTTGAAAGGTATCAGATATTAAAAAAAAATTTAAGAAGTCATCAGTCACCGAAATTAGAGCAATATTTCATTTTGATGCCAATTTGCACTTTATTGAGATTGACATGTGCAGGTGCCTGCCTGCTGTATGCCTCAGCTTTTGGCTGTGGGGCTCTGAGTCGTCTGCCCGACATACAGGCTGATCCTGTCCCTCTTCCCATCCCACTCCAACCCACGTTCTCACAATATCCTGGAGAAAAACGGAGTATCTTTAAAACATGTTGAGACAGAACTCAGCCACCAGAGAGACACACCGGCGATGGCAGGGGCTGGAGCACCTCACCTCTTCTGCTTCACGCCTGGGTTTCTGCTAGCAGGTGACCCTCTGCACAGGAAAGGTGAAGAGGTTTGGCACATCACCCCTGGGAGGTTGCCAGCCCCTACGTGAAGGAACGCAGCTTTCTCCTTGGTCACTGAAATTGTGTCAAAGACAGAATGAATGGCAGGTCTGGGGAAGAGCAGCAAGTGGACACCTTGCTGTCATTTCCATAGGGGACAGGGATCCTTCCAGAGCCTGGAGCCTCCTGGCTTTATCTGGGATAGTTGTGGGCAACATGCTTAGGCTGACACGCTGTCACTCTGGGCAGGGAAGGATCAGTGAGCTCACAGTGTGAAAGCCAGGAAGCACCAAAAAGGCTCTTTTCCCCCTTTCCCTGGGCATCTTTTCAGCGGGCATCTTGCCCGTGCCAAGCTGGGGGTCTGTGCCCACAGGGACAGCGTTCAGGGCAAGCCAAGCATGTTCTGTTTGTATAACTGTGAAAGCCTAAATGCTCTGCCTGCCCGAGAGGAGAGACCGGGCACAGCAATGCCAACTCCAGCACGTGGCAGCGGATCGTGCTGGCAGCTCGGCCGCCCACAGAGCCGCCCCTGTGGTTTGGAGTGCCCTGCCCTTGTTTCCTGCAGAGATGGGCATGGCACATGCCAAAACAACGGCAGTGCTGCGCGACAACTTCCACATTGAAGGAGCTTTTTGCAAACGGATGTAGGAAAAGGATCAAAGGATGATTTTGCTGTCAAATTATGTTCAGCAGCATCAAACAGAAGCGTAATATGTTGGTTCACTGTTATGTAGCAAAGCCATATTGCTCCCAGTGCTTCAAATGAAAGGTGCTTCACTTAATTTCTTCAGCTTGTTCCGAAACCAGTTTTTAGTAGTGAATTAAATATTTTAAAAAATCAAAGACTAAATACTCAATTCTTGGCTATGAATATTTATAGCACTATTGGACTTGCAAATCAAAGTTAATTTAAATGTCAAAACTGGTGTAAAGTCTTTCCTTTGGAGGATAAGTCAGAAAATTAAACTTGATTACAAGCCATAACATTGGGAAATTAGCATCTTAGGGCATCAATGATAAACACTTCTGTACATCCCCTTTTTAAGTCATATATTTTAAAAAGATGAGAATTAATTTTAATAAAAAAAAATAGCCCCTTAATTAACAGTGAGGGAATTAAGAGGGAAATCCTGGTTGCATTCATGACACTGTGATTACTTCATCTTGCTAAATCACTTCCTCTTCTGCAAGGAATCTGCCTCCACAACTGCTTGGAGAGGAATGACTTTAACCTGAGACAGTCTCGTGTCTGGGTAGCCTGCCCTAGGGATAAAAGCAGCGATTTTTTCACTGAAATTCTTGTGCTTCAAAAAGGAAATTATTTTAGATAATGCACAGCAAAGGCCAGTGTAAGTGCCAGCAACAGCAGCTGCAACTTCTCTGCGAGCAGAGGATGATGTTACCAGCAGCCACGCTCAGATCCTTCAACAGGACCATGAGGTGACTTCAGAGATTTAGCTCCTGATCCTGGCATTGCAGAAGTGAGGACACTGGAACCTGATACCTGCTCCAGGTCGATATTCTCAGCCATTCCTCCATGGATCTTTGTGGTTTTGAGAAAGGTAAATCTCAAAACCAACCCTACTGTTAAGAGGCTGCGAATTGCACTCCAGGAGTTTGAATTGTCATGGGGAAATAGAGATTCTTCTAAACCTGCATTCAGAATTTTGATATCAGGAATAGCTATTTATAACTTTGCAGGCAGCTACAGCTCCATACATAATCCAAGGATTTATTTAACCAAACACCTCAGACTTCCCTTAGCCATCAGATTTTTAGCCAGTCTCAAATGCTGCCTACAGGCAGATGGGTACCCCTACCCTTTGGGGTAAGGTCCAAAGAAATTTATAACAAGCAAGAAACCATTCCACAGGCAAAACATCTTCGTCACGCCAGTCATCTGCTGGCTGGATTATGCCTTAGAGCAAAGCAGGTTACATAAAGTCTGTATTCAGTAATGACTCCTCAGCAGAAACAAACCTGACATTTGGCCTATTAGCCTCATTTGCAGTCTGATCCGATAGCATTTGGTCTCACATGTTCATTTTGCACTTTAATTTGAAAAAAAGAAAATCAATTTTGAGAGATGGGAAAGCATTCAGCGCTTGTGTGTGCTGTGGTTTGCAGCAGAGAGCCGTGACCTTCTCGATCTGTTTTGCCTTGGGTTCATTTTCTGAAAGACTGTGTGGATTTGGGGTTATGGTGCCTTCCAGCTGTCCAGTCACCCTTTGGACCCGTAACTCATTAGGACCTGACCTGTTCAATGCAGTGGGTTTTAATTAGCCCACAGAGACACTGTCACCAGGGACAGATGGCTCATATCTGCTTTCCTCTCTATCAGTGCTGGATTTAGTCTTTCTCTCTCTGCTTGTTACTTGAGCCAACATGCACTTCCATACTGTCCCCACCATAGGCGTGTTTACCTGCTGATTTGTCCTCACAGCTCGGTGAGGTGGCAGGTCAGCAGCCTGAAACCAGTAGATCCTCTGGGCTCCTTGGAGGTGCCCGGTCTCTCTGCAGCCCCTCTGGCTCATCTCCCTGGCAAAATGGCTCTTCTCCAAACACATGTTCTCCCCCAAAGGATGACACCTGTAATTCTACAGTAAGAGCAGCAGAGTGCACAGTATTACTGTAAAAATATTAAATAGGCCCTCTTAAGTAGTCTGAAAGACTGTGTATGAATAATCACCCTGGTTTCTCCTCAGGAGCTCATGGCTTTCCATACAATAATGTTTCGAGACCTCAGGTGAGGTCTCCACAGCAGTCCTGTGTGCCCATTGCAGCGCAGGCAGATCCATGTGGCAGGTGGTGCTGGCTGTGGATGAAGATGTCCAGGATGACTTGTGTCCACGTGGGAACCTCTCACAGCAGCTGCTGTTTTCCCTGAAAGGCCCCCAGTTGTAGTGCCAAGCTCCCCAGACCAGGACTCACCCTCATGTCCCACTGAGGCTCCAGCACCTGGCTGGTTCGTCCCTTGTGTCCATCTTGCATGGAGGACAAGCTGTCCCAAACCTTCAGGCGTGGAAATTTCTCCCTCAAATGTAAATGCATGATTTCATCCAGTTCTTAAGCCTCCTTTGGAAAAAAATAACTCTGAGCATCTCTGGGCATCTCTGGCTATCAAGCTTTCATTTGTGTCCCTTTCCACATTCATCTGAGTTGTTTGTGTTTTATCCTTATAACACAGGAGAAAAAAAGAAAAAAAAGGGAAAAAAGTGATAGACACATTGACTGAGAGTGAATGGACTTTTTTTTCAGTCCTCTGGATCGATTTCTTTACTTTCCTCCTCCAGCTCTTCTTATCCTCAGCTCTCCATCTCTCTCTTGCTGTAAATATCCTTACCAATGGATACACTTAGAAAATGTTCTGAGGAACACGCAGTGCCTTGGAGAAGCCACCAGCCACACTCAAACCACATAGGCTGGGCTAAGAACACACATTAAAATGATGCAGATTTTTAAAGGTCCTTCCCAGAATGAGAAGCTGTTCACGATAGAGGCTGTTTCACAGCCAAGATCTGCTGAGAATGCTGGGGATGCTGGAGCCAAGAGCAGGACCAAGCAGCAGCTACCACCTTGAGTAGGAGCCCTGAGAGGTCAAGGGGACGCAGTTTCCTTCCGACCTTCCTGCCTTCCCCCAGGAACAGTCCCTGGATTTGAGCACAGTGATTAGTATGTGCACTAATTTTCAGCTGGTCTATTTTTTCAATAACAGCCACAGCAAGTACCCTGCCGGAAGAGGACTTCATTTCAGATGCTCCCAAAGTCAGCAGGAGCAGACCTGGAAAACAATATAATGGCACATCTGGTGATGCAAGTGGCATGACAAGAGCAAAAGTACCGACATACTCCCATTCATGCTGGGAGCACAAGAGGACCAAGCTGCTCTCATTTCACATTGTATTCCTACTTTTTCCACACTGGCACTCAGCTTACAAACTGAGGGTTGAAATGTAATTAGTGGGTGACACACACCTAAGTGTGCGATAAAGACAAATCTGGGTTTGTGTTCAGTTTATGTCTTTCCCAGTGCAAGAGTGAAGAAAGCACAAAAGGATTTGGCCAGCATAAAGGAGGTGCTCCATGAGATACCAATGCGCTTTCTGACTTCAAAAATAGAAAAACGCAGGGAAGTGACTGAAATTTTCTCAAGTTTAGTAAGATCATAAAGAACCTTCATGAATAGTCCTTGATGATAAATCAGTAAAAGAAGTCTGTAAACAAAATGTGCTTCCTGATTTGCCTTGGTCACACTGCTCCAGTGCAACAAAGGGAGGTAATTTTAGTTCTTCCTCAAGACACTACGTAGTCAACACTCTTGCTTGGGAGCTCATCCAGTCATCCTGATTAAGAGATGCGTAGTTGGGTCTCTGAGAGAAGCAAGAGAGAAAATCAGGGGAGAGGAGCCCACACTCGGCGCTACTTGACATCACTTGTTTTTGAGAGGTCAACTACATTTCCAAAGCAGAACATCTTGAAGGAGACATGCAAATCTCTCCAGCCCACTTCAAAGCCTGATGAGGTGAGGGACAGATACTGCCTCCTGGGAAGGACTGCCATGGAAATAGGGACATCAAGAGGGTCCTACAGCATTAACTTTCTTGAGAGAAAGCTAAAACCTCACACTGCTAAATGTCACCACCGTATTGAAGTCTTTATGTTGATCAGATGTGAGAACAGGAGAGGTGCTGGTTGATGCCCCAGCTGTGGGGCACTAATGAACTGTAGCATTTTCTCTGTAAAATGAGGAATGTTCCAAACTTCAGCTTTAAAGTTCAGACCCCCAGAGATTGTTAGATTTTAATTGCTACCTTAATCAACATTTATTAGTGCTAACCAAAGCTCCTCATGGATTTAAAATTCAACCCAATTGTCAACTACTAATTACTTAAAGCAGACAAGCTGTTATTTTACCAGCTATATTAATGATACTTTTCACCATATGTGAAATATTACAAAACGCTTCAGAAAATTTGATCCTGAAATGTGATTCAACAGATAAATCTTTGTCATGATGTTTCCAGTCTTTCAGAGACCTCCACCTCAAATGGCAGAAATGCAAACCCAGAACTGGGTCCAGTGCGTTTTTCAATAGGAGAATGATTTGTTCTTTCCATTTGTTTGGGCTGGTGTTTTTCGGGTTGTTTTAAATTGATTCTCCTTTGAATCGTTCTGCAGGGTTGCCTCATGCATCAGGCTGAAGGCTGTAGTTGCTGGCTGGTTTATAACAAAGTCTCTATCTTAAATCTTCAGTATCATCCTGGGGGATGGAGCTGATTTACTAATTACCCTGTGCTCTTGCTCTAATGAGTGTGTGCTCACCCATCACCCCACTGCTGGTTGCGTCCCCAGTTTTTCCCCACAAAGAGCAGGATGGGGGCACTGCAGCTTCGCCCACCCACCCTCTGGCCCCAGGGTGGGACCTGGCGTGGACACCAGCAGCAGAGGGGAGCTCAGAACCCAACTTCTCCATGTTGTTGCCACAGTCCAAGTGTAGAACTGAAGTCTGACAGGCACCACGTGAGCCGCAGACCCACAGTTTTCTCTGTCATGATCCACCTACCAAGAGAGCGTGGGAAGGATAAAAGCAAGCACCACTTGATTTAACTGTTTACTGCTCTTCACAGTCATAAATCACTGATTATTATCCTCCCATGCTTGTACCTTTGGCTTTGTTTTACTCCTGAAACAGACTGCCTCAGTTAGGCTCCTGAAACAGTCACTGTAAGTGATTTCATATCCATGTAGGCAAAACCCTTCCATTTTGATTACCAGGGATGAAATTACTCAATATTGGCAGAACAAGAAAAGTTGGGGGATAATTGACTGTCACCATGGTTTGATTATTTTTTTTTGATGTTGCCTGTGAGTGAATCCAAGTGTAACAGTCTCACTCATGACAACAACTATCCCAAACAGGAACCAAAGAACTATGGAACAACAAACACATGTTAGAGAAGGAAGAATCTGGGTATTGGTTCACAAAATCAGCTGCTGTGATTTGTTTACATGATGGTACAGCCCTCAGACTCATGTGCAGCCTGTGGTCTCCCTAAGGCTGTGGTGGCTGCCCCTCCTACACCCATGCCAGGCTGCCAAACCCACACAGCAAGAGCAGGAGCATCCCATGTGCTGAGCACTTGCAGTTGTGCCCAACAGCATAGGGAAAGAGGATGATTTTCTAGGTTTGGGCAAGGACATCATTATCTACGCTCAACACAGAGCATCAGCCTTCACCATGGGAAGCACCCAGCCATGGAGACACTTTGGATGAATGTCCACCACGTGTGCCCTTTGTGCAGTGCTCAGTGGGAAAGAAGAAATAGAAGAGGAGAGACAAAATAACTGCAAAATCTGGATTAGGATTACTCAGATGTCAGGACCATTAGGCACTGTATGAACATTTATTAAATTATTTAGAGGGCTGACATGCAGCAGAACTCGAGAAACCCAAATATATTGTGATAGGTGATGGGCAATATCCCTTTGGCAAAAACAAGTAGGAACCAAAATACCAGCAGTTAGTGAGAACTGAAGTCCAACTGCACTGGTAAATTATTTAAATCTTATTTCCAACCTGTCATTTGAAGCTGAAGTATTATTTCCCCTTCAGTAGAATATAGCTGCTGGGGAGCGTGAGGGGGAAATAGTAACAAAGATCTGTGTGTTCAGAGGGCAAATCTAGAACATTATTCACTGAGTTTTTGTTCAACCAAAAATATTGCCCTAAATAGCGCAATGGATAACTAGATCTGAGTAACAAGGCTGAGGCCAGCAAACTGACAGCATACAAATTGACTTTATTATTGTTTGCAAGCAAAATTGGGTAAATTGAATTAATTTACCTTGTAGCTCAATGTACGACTCACAGGAAACGAAGAAGGGAGATTTCCTGAAGGGAGAAAGGGGAAAAATTTGAAGCTTTTGGGTTAATGATGATGTGATGGGGGATCATCACTGTTGCTCTGTCGCTTCTGTCCTCCTTCACCAGGTACAGGAAGGCAGCAGCCAAACTGTGCCAAAACCCTTCCATTTTAAGTTCCACATAACCCTCTTAAATCAGTGGCAGAAGGCCCTAAATTAGCTGAAGTGAGATGTGCAAGACCTCAAAACCATCATCTTCATCAACTGTAGACCTAGAGAGACCTTGGGTTGTTTTGGGTTTTTTTGTTTGGGGTTGGGCTTTTTTGTGTTTACTCTTCCATTTTTCTAAATAAATATTTATCCTTCAGTTCTATCAAGTGAAATAGCTGAATTTTCATGATATACAAGGCAGTTGCAGTGCACAGTGGTAAACCTTAAAACCTTCCCATTTGCCCGTTCTCCAGCCCATTATTTCCAGGATTTCCTGAATTTCACAGCTTTTCTTTCTCTTCGGAAGATGGAATCAGCAGAACCATTCAGGTTTTAGATTGGTGGCCTAAGATCAGGAAAGGAGGAATTTTTCTCTTAAGAACAGTAAATTCTCTGGCATTTAGGGAGGTAATTAAGAGCTCGGAGGTGCCCAGGAAGTTCGGTACTTAGGTATTACCCTTGTGTACAATTAGGAGTAATAAGCTTTATATCAAACACTTACGGATGAATCATACCTTTTGCTATTACTTATGATAAATCTGAAAATATTTTAGGCCACAGGATTGTAACCATGCATAGAAATGAGGTTAAATGATCCTTCAGGTATCCAGTCAAGCTCAGGAATGCCACCACTATTCAGTGCTCTGACATCTTTGCCAACCCATCATGAGCAAGAGACCCATTTAAGTTGTTCTGCATCAGATGTTGTTTTTTATGTACAAATGTTTTCTCCAAGGAGGGAAGTTTATGAATGGGAAAGTTGCTGGAATGTTTTTGCCATAGATATGATGGATTTTTTTTGTCTGTATGCAATTTATTTCCATCTGCTCTGTATCTGATTAACTCCTGCGGAGTATGTGATTAACTCAACTTCTCAAGATCATTAGCTGCTCTGCTTTCCCATTATAGTTCATCAGTGTGGGACCACACACAGGCTTGAAAATGTTGCACGTTGGTTATTCTCAACACCTTAATCCACACTGCCTGGTCATTTTCTGTGATGGCCTTGGACCTGAAGAGAGAAGCCAGGAAAACATCACTACTATGCAGCAGGCACAAAATGCTAATGAAAACAGAGTTTAGGCAGATCCTCCTTCTGCTCTCAATGCTAGAGCTAAATTAAGCCCTTTGGAAGAGTTCATGACTGGTGTTATCCAGCTGGAGACAGCTCCAGAGGCATCCAGCCAGCACAGAGGGAGGAGAGGATAGGACCACTGCCCTGTGCATTGCCATTTTGTACTGAGCAAGTCCTGCTTTTCACAAGGTTGCAGGTACTTGCACCTTGTAGATCTCAAAGTACAGCACAGACTGCACACAGTGCATGCTGTCACCCTAAGCCTTGTAGTAACACGCGTTTTCTTCTGATATAAATATCTACCAATACGAAACCAGAAACACCTTCATAGCATCCAGCAGCCAGAGCTCAAGTACAAGGCTTTTGCATTATCCTCGGGGTTGTCTTTTGAGGGGTTTTCCCATAGTGAGCAAGGCCAGTAAATGGATGTGTCAGTAACGGATGCTCATGTGTCCTTGCCATGCAATTAATTGAGCTCCAGTCTCATTGACATTAATGGCTGCAGGGCAGCAGCATCATAGGGGCATGAACTAGTCTGGTGACTTGGCAACATCCATCAGCTCCATCTGATAATTTATCTGCAGACTTGTCTGCTCTCTTTCTTCACCTAAGCAACAGCACCTGCAGTCCCCCACTCCCAGACTCCACCCAAAACAAGAGTAAAACTGTGACTCCTGCAGAGGTCTGAAATACAGAGATTTGGCCAATTCCAGCTCTTGCGACTGAGGTCAGAAAAGCCTGCTGAGTTATTTAATCAGTGATGGACAGGATGTGCCTGTGTTCCAGGCTTTTCTTTGGCTTTTTTCCTCCCTGGATGACACACATTTGATGTCCTGCTCATGTTTGTATTTAGATCAGGCTCACAACACATCACTGCCCCAGCTCCCTGAGATTTAGCTGCTTGTGACTGCCATCCATCCCCCTGCCCCCACACAGCTGTGTCCTGGCTTCCAGCTTTGCCTCTGTAATTTGTAGCTGATCACACACTTTGACATCAATACTTGTGACCGTGAACAACATTTCACATCCTCGTAACCTTTCTTTGACATGTCTGGGTTTGATATTCAATGCTTTTGGAAAGGTCTCCCTGAGGCAGGGGGAAGGTATTCACTCTCTCTGAGCACCTACAGCTCCTGGATGGGAAGGAGTAAGGTCTTTGGGTTGATATTGGAGCAATTCACATGACCACACTCTGTTCCCTTGGATAAGATGTATGGAACGTGTACTCACCTCTAGCTGGATAGAAGTGGTACGGGGCATACTGTGAGATAACAACCAGAAGCTTTTGCAGCTGTTTCTCAGGATGTTTTAAAGAGGAAGATGTCAGTTGGGTTTTGGTGTCTTGTCTTTGGTTATCCATTAAGCTAAAGATGGGATATAATATTGCATCACCTGGATCTACACATATATTTGCATACTGTCCCTGTTCACGAGGCAACGGGAGGGTCATTTCAGTCCTTCCGTATGTCAGGGCAGTGGGGTTTGTGTCACACTGTCTGGTGCTGGCAGAGGACCCAGCAGAGACGTAAGTTTTGACCATACCCTCATGCAACCACCAAGTGAGTCTGGACAGGGCATTTAGTGCCACCCATCCACGTCACCAGACAGCCCCTCTCCAAGGGTGACAGCTGTGTCACACCGTATCACGCTGTCAGGGCTGTTGGAGATATCTGCCACCAGAAATAAAACATGACAGGAAAACATGCCTGAGTGAAAACTGGCAACGAGTAAAGGTCAAGACTCTGCTCAAACACACTGTTAGAGCTCCAGATCCACACACAGGCTTTGGCACTTGGCCCTGTTCCTGTTTATCCAGGATTTGTGTTCTCACACCAATATGCACTAACCTGAGGTAAGGGCTGGCACCAACACCCTTCAGGACAGCTCCCCTCAATTTCAGAAGAGCTGAATTCCCTTATAGGCTGCAGTTTTTCTGCTTCCACATTTTCCCCTGTACCAGTTACTGGCTCCAAAAGCAGTGGTTATTTTCTTCCACCACATCACCTCTCCTGTCCCGTTGTATCTAAGGAATGGCATTTACCTGATAACCACGAGATAGTTGGCAGGGAAATCTGGAGAGCCATGCAAAGATGGAGTTTAATTAGATGGTAATTTATTTACTGGGGAGAAAAAAACCCTTTGTTTTTTTCATCAAACACATCCTGTGGACATCAAACACGAGTGCCATTGCCAAATGCCCCCTTTGGCATCCCAACGCTATGCACCTTCCCCTTTCCTGCTTTGTCTTCCACAGATTGCTGTATCCTGGAATGTAGTACTGTGCTTATTAGCAGCTGAAATTATCCACTGGGTGGTTAAAAAAATGCTAATTCTGGCTACTGAGTGAGATAACTAGTAATTTTGTAAAGTACATTTAGTCAAATAAGATTTTTTGGCAGTCAAATGTTGTTGTAGCAGAACGTGCTTTCCTGATTGACATATGCTAACAATACTGCCTCCACAGTCAGGGGGAGGACAATTTACTTTCCATTTCCATTGGAAATGAGGTGAACCAGAATGTGGTAGATTGTTAAAATGCAGCTTTGTGGTTTAATAGATTTGCTCAAAACCACGAATCAAATTATGCGCTGCATCCTCAGTCCTTTCCGTCATCTCTTCCAGGAAACCAGCAAGGACACATCTCCTCCTGAGATACTTTTTCACTTCTTGGGGGTTTCTCAACCATTTTCTTAACCATTCTCAGTCTCTGCATTGAGAACCCTCCCCAGCAGAACAGGGAAAGGCTGCAGCCACCTCACAACATTCCCCAGGTGTGTCGCAGGGAAATACGTTATGAGAGAAGCTCATTCAGACCAGGTGAGGTTTTACCAGCTCACCATCATCCACACTTCTCTCCCTTTTCATCGTCCTTTCCATAACCCTAAAGAGGAAGGGAGGAAAAAATCACTCTGAGCATCCCAGCTCGCTGCTGGAAGGGACTGTGTCTCCAGAGAGGTTGCACTGACAGAGACCAATGATTTGGGTCTGCTGTCACCTCATTTATCAGGAAACAAAGGAACATCTCTGGTCTCTGCCACAAAATCCAGGGTTAAAACCATCCCTAAATCTTAACTGTCCCCCATGCCCACTCCAGAGGCCTTGCTCCTGCTGGCAGGCTATCCTGGCTGCTGCTCCGTGGGATGCACCACGCTGTGCTGCTGCTGCTGGGACTGGCATTTAATGCTGCATCGGCTCTGGAGGGTTTTATTTACTTATTTAGAAAAAAGGCAAGAGGGAAAACACAAGACACATGTTCAAAAATCTTTTATGATCTCAGTAATGGAACATTTTCTCATTAGAATCCTCTCAATTAAAGTATTATGAGTAGTTCTGTTTCTTGGCTGTTTTTATCATAAATACTTCAAGTGTTGAATTTGCTACTGTATCTCCAGAAGAGCCTTTAGCCTAATATTTTACTTTTAACCACTTAAGTGCTCCAGAACCTCACTCCAGTTCTGTGCCTCAAACTATGTGCTGATGGACCATGGGAATATTCAGCTAGTAGGTGGCTCAGGTGATGGAATTTTGCTGGGAGTGAAGGTGATCCATAAATGCCTGTAACAGGTGTAATATTTGTAAATTTTCCCCTCCTTCTCTCCAGACACATCTAAGCCAAAAGTCCGGGCTTGTAGGAGGGCTGAAAAAACCATCTTCTTCCAAAGCAGTCTTTGAGGCTGTGTTTCTCCAAAAGCCACATTGGAGCACAAAAGAATAAATCTTCACTGAAAGAAGAACACAAAAGAGTAAAACTTCTGATTTACTGGACTTATTTAAGCCCTCCTGGGAGTCCCCATGTGAAGTTCTGGGCTCATCTTCTCCATCACGGTTGTGAGTGAGCTGATGGCTGTGTTTAGTGGTAACCCAGGGAAACCACACAGCCACAGAGTTTGACGGACAACTTGACAAAAGTGAATCTCGTCAGCGTGAAGCTCAGCAGAGCCAGGGGAGCAGTTTTCTGTACATAAGATTTAGGAAGAGTCACAATCGTGAGAACTGGGTTCTGGTTTTGTGTCACTTGGTTTTTTCTGGTCTCTCCCCACCATGTCTCTCCCATATTTCCATTTGGAACGAAGAAGAAATCTCACATCATGCTGAACTCTCTAGTCTCATGCAAAGTCTTATTTTTGTTGAGCCGACTGTGAAGCTGATAGCTGCA
The DNA here is from genome assembly GCA_013396755.1 of Sclerurus mexicanus. NCBI lineage: Eukaryota > Metazoa > Chordata > Aves > Passeriformes > Furnariidae > Sclerurus > Sclerurus mexicanus. The sequence goes on from VWZF01000776.1 coordinate 256,267, forward strand.
TTTTTTTTCCCTTCCAGAAGTTTGACTTAATTTCCATAAATTTCCATTTCCCGTGAGCTTATGAAGCCCCATTCCCAGCTTTGCTCTGTCTCCTGTGTCCTCCAAAACCCCGAGCAATGTTAGTGATTCATATTTCATATTGAAATCACCTTTGGCAATAGAGGGCTAAGAGGAAGCTGGCATGAACAGTGCATCATTAGAGAGGCAGGGAGGGTGGGGCTGGGCAGGGCAGGACCCTCAGGGCCACCAAGATGGGGCTGGGAAGGTCAGTGTCACTGCCTTGGGGACAGTGAAGGTGTTGTACCTCTGAGGACTGCGTGAGTCACAGCAGGAGTCTCTGCCATGTCTTTGCATCCACCAAATGATCAGATATCTCAGCGATACCTTTGTGGGGACACGGTCTGGGCAGAGGTTTCTGCTGGGAGCTCACCCCCAGGTGACATCAGTGTTGTCACCATCCTGCACAGTGCAGCTGGAGAAGAGTGATTTGGGTCTCTGGCTGTCACTGCTCAGGCAGGGCTGGAAGGGAAGGTTGTTGTTCTGTACGAGACAAAACACAATTTGGTCCCGAGGACTAATCCCATCCCACAGATGCTGCCAGCCTGGTGCTTGAATTACATTTAGGATTGCACTGATTACAGGAGTGACAGCAGCTTGGAAGTGGGTTAGTGGTTCATTCTGTCCTGCCAGTGGCGAACATTGTAGTATTGGATTTTTTTATTTTTTTTTTTTAATGAGGATTTAACACAAAGTCATGGGGTTTGTGGTGTTGTTTTTTTTAGACTAGAGAGCAGCCAGTGTTAAGCCTTTCCATGCACAGCTTTGGGCTTCTGCACTGAGCTCATTCTGCACATCCCTACCTATCGTGGTGCTGGGCAGAAACCTTCGATGTGGTGGATTCACGGTGGTGGATGCAAACACAGCAGTTTTAATGGGGGAGGAGAATCAGACTGAACTGTGCTTGGTTAGGGCAAAGATGAGGCCAGACCCCTGTGCTCGTGCATCCAAACAATCCTGAATAGAGAATTATTGTGGATCCAGCATCACACAGACTGTCCTTTCTGTGGTGAGCCAATGTAGAGCCTGAGACTTTGGGGTGAAAAATGAGCCTGCACACTGTCTAAATCCTCCTTCCTGAGGACACAGTGATCTGTAAAGATATATAAGGACCAAAATGCTCCCATGCATGTTCACTAATAGCCGTAACCACTTTAGTCCACTGATGTTAGGAGTCATTGTAAAAAATCCCATTAAACACCTCTACAAGCCTTCCTGCTCCTGAGCTTTTGAAAATATAGTCCTGGGATCCCAGATCAGCTTCTCTTGAGAAAGCGGGAAATTTTTCACTGGCTTTGAAGAGTTGTTCGAGGCATCAGCTCCAGCAGTGCGCAAAGTCACCTGAAAATGAAGTGTGCTGGGGTCTGGGCTCATGCAGCCCAGCAATCAGCTCAACAAAAAACCATGGAATACAAGGGGTTTGCAGAAGGGATTGGCTTTTCTAGCCTTTATGGCCTTCAGGAGTTTGTGTTTGCAAATAATTCTCTCAACAAATTAAAGCATTCTGCCCCTGGGGAAAATACTGATTTTTTATTTATTTATTTATTTTTTACTATATGAGAGTTTTGGTACAAATCAAGACAGGGTAAAAACGTCTAAATATAGCAGTTGATAGAAAGGATGCAATAGTCACACTTTTACCATTACAATTCATAAAAGGGAAAGTCAATGCTATTCTAGACAATTTCCCAAGCTCCTTAAAGACCTCACAATCCAATTATGGAATGAATTGAGGCTTTTAAGAAAGCTCACAAAAGGCTTTTTGAGTTCTGCAAAATTATATTAAGCAAGACTAATTTATATCTAGGGCAAAGTTTTTTGAATGAAAACCAATGAACTCTGAATCTCAGCTGACAGAGGGAAGCGTTTCCAGAGTTAAGTGTTGCATTTTGCTGATGTGCAAACATTGCTCAGAAGTAGGAAGGAAAGGCATTCAGCAGCTAAAGGCACAGAAATAGGAGTGAGAACTGCAAGGTTCATTTCTCAGTCTGACCTGGTAAGTCTGGTAAGTCTGAGCAAGTTGTTTCACCCCCGTGTGCGCCAGCTCAGCCCAGCTGGTTTGTGAAAGTTAAATAAACCAAGGAGGTTCTTTACAAGCACAAATTACTCTCTTGTTTGTACCAGCTGAGAAGCTGGTCCTTACTGCTTAATGATCTGTCTTAGCCTGTGGAGACGACTCCAAAAGATAACTCTTCTTTATATGCAGGAGGCTGTGAGATCTGTTAGAAGTGTAGAAAGCTGCTTTATGTTTAACAAAAGAGGTCATTAACAGCTTGCAGTAGTGGGGTGTATCTAGGAATTCACTCAGTCCACAGAGGAGCTCTATTGTTATTACCAGCATAAACATGAAATGATGTTCTCACCATGTGGGTTGTCAGAGACAAAACCCAGCTGGTATTTTTGCTTAACACATTGAGCTCTGGAGAACAAAGCTGTACAGAGACTTCATCTATCCAAAGAAAACTTTGGCAACAACAACACCGCCTGTCTTCACCAAAAGAGGAGCTGCATCTTCAAATTTATGGACAAAGAAACTGAAGTGCTTCTGATTGTCAGTGCACCTGCTCCCATAGGCTTATGTGTTTCTTATTTCTTTTATGGAGATCCCCTGTAGCATCTTCGGGATGGGGGTGAATTCTTTCTGTTCACCTCTGGCATTTCTGAATCCTTCCAGAGCAGACACCACAAATCTGCACTAGACACTGGGTGTACAGCAGATCTTGTAGGCTCTGGTGATGGACCAGTGGGGTTGGGTGAGTGGAGAAGGGATGTCTCCATCCAAGCAGATGGAACTCAGTCTGTAGATGAGGTTTTGCAGTCTGAGGAGGGACATGGCATTGGCTTGGAGTTCAGGGTCGCTTCTGTGTTTAGATCACTGAGGTGCAAGATGAGTGGCTTGGGGAAGAAGTCGGCACGCCCTGGAGCCCTACCACCAGGCAAATTCCCTCCTGAGTTTAGTAGTTTTATCATTTTGTCATTTTATCACTTTTAATACAATTGCTTCAACAGCAATTTGCAGCACAGTTTTATTCTTGCCAGTATTTTTAATTTTAAAATATTTAAAGGGCTTTTGATTTGTCCCACACTCAACTGAGTGATGTGCTAAGTCTCCTCCTGAGCTGTAGAGCAGAGAGGATGAGCCCCTGGGGTCAGCAGAGCAGCTCACCATCCCACCATGGCAGCCTTGCCACAGATGTGCAGGCAAACCCTACATGTGCCTCTATTTCCCTGGGCTGCCATTTGTCAAGCTCAGTTCCACTGAGGTTTCTAGGCAGCTCAAAAGGCCCCCACAAAGCTTTCCCTGCATTTGACATGAGCAGTGACTTCTACTTGATTCAATCACTGCTTAATTTGATCCTCCATTTAATTTTATCAAAACTGCAGTAATCAAATAATTTGTACTAAAAACATTACAACTTCCACTTGTTTATTCTCATCAATTTTAATCCTTTAAGGTACAAGCTTTATTGGATAACTTGTTTATGAGATAACAAAACGCTGTCATTAAATCTACAACGAAAGGACAGATCACAAAATAAATAAATAAATAAAAGTTAAGAAGATCCAAAGGAGTGCTCATAATGCAGGAAAAAGACAGAAACATACTGTTATTTAGAAATCACACTATGCATGATGAAAGCTAAGCAGCATCCTGCTGTTTGTGAGATGAGAAGATCAATGGCATGTTTCAGTTGAGACGTTTCTGGCAATGAACTGCACTGAAAAGGGGAAAAGAATGTTATTGGATGTGAATGAATTTGTGGTTTCTGAGTGTTGACCCACATGAATGAACATGCGTCAGCGATGTTTGAGTTTTCTCTCTGCGCAATAAACCTTCAAAAGCCCATACCAGCTGAGTAAGAGGAAGGGAAAGATTTCCACTGAAGGCTGTTCCTCTGTTGCTTGGAGAAATAAAACACAACCCCCTGCCCCGCCAATCCTTCTCCTCCCTTGACTGTGCCGCATGTCTCCCCTGCAGGTCAACACCTTCATCTCCTTCGTGTTCCCCATGGTCGTCATTTCCGTGCTCAACACCATCATCGCCAACCAGCTCATCGTCATGTTCAAGCAGGCGGCCCAGGAGAACCAGGTGTGCACCATCGGTGGGCAGCAGACCATGCTCAGCATGTCCATGGAGCCCAGCCGCGTGCAGGCCTTGAAACACGGCGTGAGGGTCCTGCGTAAGTATGGACTTGTTTGGGCATGGAGCTGGCTAGAAGTGTCTATGCAAATATGACTTGGACAGGAATAGGCTGAAAATGCTTTCAACTCGAAACACCCTTTTCTTTGGTTTTTGCTGGTTATTATGCAAAGATAAAGAACAGACCCGCTCTCACACGGAGACTCTCTGAAAAAGCAGAACTAGCCCAGTATTTTAATGATTTAGTCAACAACAACTTAAGCCTTGCATGTATCACTTCACTCCTCTCACTTCTCTGCAGGGCTTTGGTTCAGACAGAGCTTAAATAAAGCATCCTGCACTCAGGAATTGATCTGTACTGCAAAATACTGGACAGGTTGATTAAATAAACTGAGGAAAAGACCAAAGAATCTGGTAGCTTAAACCTACAGATGATAAAACAAAAGCTGTTCCAAAGCAGTACCCAAAATAGCTAACAAAGTATGCCCCTACTGGTTTTAAACATTGCATGGTGAGATGTTTGTTGGCAGAAAGCTTTTTGACTGCTGTTTTTAGAGTGGCTTGGGTTGAAAGGGACCTTAAAGATCCCCTAATTCCAAACGCCCTGCGATGGGCAGGGACACCTTCCACTAGACCAGATTGCTCCAAGGCCCATCCAGCCTGGCCTTGAACATTTCCACAGATGGGGCAGCCTGGTAGCTGAAGTGTCTTGGTAAAGGCCATATTTCCAACAAGGAGAGAAATCCATAAAGAAGGCTTCAAGATCCTCCGTGAGATTTTTCCAGCAGTTTTTCACGAGGGATGCGTCCCATGCAGCCCTCCATGCCATGCCATAAGTGAGCCACCACGTGCATCCCAGCTTCAAACGCTGCACTGGGAAACACCTACTGAGAAAAAGGAACATTAAATTCCCTATAGTTATCCTGTTGGACTGTGTTTATTTACTGCCTCTGAACCCAAATGAACTGTTCTCCACAGGGGGATGAGGAGGGAACCTTGCTTCAGCCTGGAGCCTGCAAGGGCTCTGCTCCCTGCTATCCTTTTCTGTTTCTTAACACTTCTGCCTGCTGCCATTAAGTGAGAAGCTGCCTTTTCTCACTTTTGCTACAACACCTCACACCTCTCTCTCTTTTTAGCATTGTATACTCTTTGATCATCAAGAAGAGAGAGCTCTTCCTAAATAATAAGAAAGAAACCTAAATTTACACCTGGCATCACTTTGCAGTGGTGGAAGTGAAATCCTTGCTCACAGGTCCACCTGTCCTCCAAGGCACTGAAAAACAGCCCTTCTCTTTCTGATCAATGAGTGTAATTTTCTTCTTCTTCTTTTTCCTCTTCTTCTTATCCAGGCAATTTTTTGCTTTTATTGTGTACTGCAAAAGCTGAGAACAGTTGGCAAAAGTGAGGAGCCTGAAATGGTGCAGAAGTGGGCCAGATGTGGCACCGTGGGGCCCTCCTGGCAGTGATGCCCAGATGCTCTGAGCATCTCTGCAGGGCCACCCTGGCAGCAGGACTGAGCTCCCCTCCCTGCTGGGAAGGCAATGTGAGGGCGGCTGATTGTTGCTTCTCTGTGCTGAGGAAGATCCAGCAGATAAAAAATCTTAACTCAGTTTTGTCTGTGATTCATTCCACCGTGCAGAAAGGCTTTTTTTATCTAGCAACTGTGAGTGAAATCCTGCTGCATTTCATTTTTCAGATGCACTTGATTACTGGAGGTGCTTGATTCACATTTACTTTTGTCATCCAGTCCTCATGACTTTTTTTTTTTAATAACCCAGGATTCTGAGCTGTGAGAAAAGTAGCAAAAATTACACAAGGATGCACATGTTTTATCCAGGCATCTATGGCAGCCGGAACCATGTAGAGTCCAGGCTCATTTATGGAAGAGGATGAGAAAAGAAAAATAACAGTTGTCCCTACTAATAAAACTGTTGGCACAACATCAGAGCTTCAAGGGGGTCAAAGTATTTTCCATTTCCAAAAGTGAACTTTGGCCTGAAGTATGAAGAGGGTCATTTTGGTTTAAGGGTGAAATGTTTCAGAACTTGTAAAACTAATGCTTAGAAAAGAAATTTTTGCAGTTCATGGTGTGCAGAGCTGTTGGATGAGGTCAGAGCAGCAAAAAACTTCCTTGTTCCAAATCTATTGAGACTAAGTATTTGTTTACATTGAAACGGGAGCTAAAAGTGGTCAGGCTAACAAGCTTCATTCAAAACATCCACAACATCATTTTCCTCCTCTTTGGTAGCATTTAGGTATTTTCTTGGCTCTGTCTGACTTTAGTAATTTTTAAAACAATGAGGGTGATCAGGATCAGGGTGAGGATGAGAGTGATTATGTGTCAGCCCTGTTGCCTGGGAGCCACCTCATTAATTCAGTAAGTATGTGATTCCTGATTGTGATTCCCTCTCTGCTGTCAGTGTTCACCAGGTGTGAGGATCCAAATTCAGGGTGTTCCAGGCACTGGCAGCTTCCCAGCTCCTTCGTGAGGATAACAGGGCAACCAGTTCTGTCGTTAACAATACCTCTCTCCAAGAGATTTCATACCCTCCTCCATCCATTCAATTCCTTTCATTTCTCCAACTGTAGACCGCCTTCCATTTGTGTTACTATTCCTCGGCTATGTTGGAGTCCTGGAATGCTGAGTGTCTCAGGGTTGTGTGATGGTTCACAGAAGGTTGAATACTTTCTGATTGCATAGCCTATAAAATTCATAGTCATTCTTAAATGCTCCCCCACACCCCCAACAGAACAATAATAGAATCACAGAATAGTTTGGGTCAGAAGGGACCTTAAAGATCATCTCATTCCAACTCCCTACCATGGGCAGGAACGTCACCTTCTTCTAGACCAAGTTGCTCGAACCCCCATCCAACTGGCCTTGGACACTTCCAGGGATGGGGCAGCCACAGCTTCTCTGGGCAACCTGTGCCAGGGCCTCACCAGCCCCACAGGGAAGAATTTCTTCCTAATATCCAGTCTGACCCTTCCCACTTTCAGTTTAAAGCCATTTCCCCTTGTCCTGTCACTCCATGCCCTTGTCCGAAGTCCTTCTCCAGCCTTCTTGGAAGCCCCTTCAGGTACTGGAAGTCTACAAAAAGGTCTTCCCAAAGCCTTTTCTTCTCCAGGCAGAAAAAACCCAATTCTCTCAGCCTTTCCTCTTAAGGGAGGAATTCCATCCAACAAGCAGCCTTCAGTTGGCAAAGCCTCATTTACACTGCTCAGTCCATTGCATTCTGTATCCAGGCACAGAGAGCAATAAAAACCTTCTCCACCTCAACACATTCCAAACAGCTGCTAAAAAATGAGGGCATACTTGAATTTGGCTCTGGATGAAAGCACTGTTCAGCCAAAATGTCTTCTCAAAAGGGGACAGTTTTGTGACATGGATTTATAATCCCAACAAAACACCTGCCGGGAGCCTGTTCTCCTCCAAGCAGCCCTTGGCACCTCCCGGGTGCCTGTCAGATCCGTTCCCGTGTGGATGGAAGGAAAGAGTTATTGGATGGCACAGCTGAGCTCTGGTAATGACGTTGAGACAAATTGATGGACATCAAGGGGAGGCTTTGCATGTCCCTGGATGGACGTTGGCTGAGCCTGTTAAAATGTAATCAGTTCCAGGTACCATTTGCTCTGTTACAGAAGCTGCTTAGTGAAAGCAATTATAAAGCACTTAGTGGTTTAACCAATTAAAAGAATATCCTTCAGTCTCCCATAGCTGGCTGGGTGATGCCTCAGTAAAATGCTTTAGTTAAACCGTGTATTTTTACTGAACACCAGTGGATTTTTAAATTATAATTTTGGGACCTCTGCATTTCTTCAAGTAATACAAGACAAAGGCCATGCAGTTCATTACTTTTTGAATTAATAATTCCCCTTCTGAACAAATATTTTGAGCAGTTCATTCGTTTGTTTTCACTGATCTTCCAAGTCTGAGTTATCCATTTCTGGAGGAAAATATTGCCATGAGATTTAGTATAAGCTTCCTACAAACAGGAATAATAAATAGCTCATGCTTTGCAGCCACAATACACAGAAGAGCCCCAGTCTAAAAATCCTTAAACAGACGTATTTCATAATGCCTGTATTCTAAGGGAAACAGATTTATTTGTTCATGAATCTTTATCAGGAGAGGAACAAAATTCATGGTGGTTTGTCTCTCTAATAAAAGGTCTGAGCAACTCCAAGTGGAGTTCAGCAAAACCCCTGTGGCATTAAGTGCGAGTGGAAGCTGAATTTAACAGCTGAAGTGTGGCATTGAAATCTGGGAAGATAAATTACCTATTTAACATTTGTATATATTTCCCAGAGATGTTTGTACTTGTAGGTTTACTTTACAGCCTGCCAAGTGGCACAAGCGAGCAGAATTGGAGCGCTCTATAAACACCATCCAAGGAGCAAAAAGAGGGGTGGCTGCACCTCTCGGGGCAGGGAGACTCCTTTTTCCCTTCTCCCAACAACAAATTCTTCTTTGCTGTCACCACAGCTTGGGCTGGCACAATGTTCCTGCTGGGATGCAGGTTCTTGTGGCTCCATCTCTGCAGACAATTCCAAGACTGGTCATGCCCTGCAAGCAGATTTTCAGGTGTTAAACCTTGACAATATGAGTGTTTAAAAAGTTAACTAGTGTGTATTTTAACATAAAGTCTTGCCAGGGCCTTAGTCACTGCTGGAGCACGCAGTGAACACAGATCCAGGGTCCTGTTGGTGAGCAGAATCCATTCTGGGAAGAAAGAAGGAGATATGAAACTCAGAACTTGAGGGGAAAGAAGGGGCTGCAGACAAAGCCAGTTCAGGTTATACCTGATCTTACCAAAAAGAAAGAGCCTTGAACCTGGTGAGGAGATGGGACCCCTTTTCTATATTTCAAAGGGGAAATTTTCTTCCCTCCTGCTTCCTTCTCCTCCAAACATGCAGACATCCTCAGGCAGAATGGCATGAATGATGTTTAAATTAAATCAAGCAACTTTTTCTTTAAGTTCCAAAAATGTAATTACCTTAGAAGGAAACTTGAGAAGAGACCTCAGACTGCACTGGGACAGCAGATGTGCTGCTTTCTGGAGCCTGTTCTTGGGCCAGCTTTAACCAGTATTTTCTGCCTTGCTCCTTACGGATGAAACCAGTGCCAGGGCATGATTTAACCACCAGCATGAGCTGGGGCAGGAATTCACATCTATTTTCAAATCTGTCATCTGAAGCCATTGAAAATCAGGGATGGAGAACATAGTCTGAATAAAATTTGTTGATTTTGCATGCCAAAAGTTTTTTCCATTAACTGTGCTGTCTCACTTTCACTAGTAAAGAAGTACTTAGGGGGACGTGGCTCCTTTAAAGGAAGATAGCATCGTCTCCCTGTCAATCCAAAAAAGAGACAATCCTCCCAAAGGAGGAAAAACTGTAGGAAAAATTCTGGGAATGGAAATTAAGGAGGCAAATCTAATGTTTGCACTTCCTAATAACATGCTCAAGAGCACTGGGGAATTGTATCCAACAAATGCTGTAAGCTTTCTGTGGTGTCTAAAGGCGCTGAGGGCTCCCCAGGCTCGCTGCTACTCCCAGTTTCTTCTTCTTTGTTGCCCTGAGTACTGCTGGTGCATTCTGGTGGTTCCCAATCTCTGCTGATAGTTACAGACTTTTATGGAAATCCTTTATTCCACAGTCTTATGACCCAAATGCCATCATAAGTAGTTTTAAATTTACTGGGCTCGTACCTACCCTTGCAGCTCCTGCAATCCCCACTTTGGGGCTTGCTGATATAAATATTGCCCGCAGCCTGTCAGGTGGAACATCATGTTAATGTAAACAGTGCCTGGAGGTTTAGCTTGGCATTGCCAGCTGCATCTACACTTGGCCCAGATTTTAGCATCTCTCATATCCAACAGCACTTTGAGAGAGGTTCTCTTGTAATGGTATTGACTAAATAAGTATATAAAACCCCAGAGCTTGGAACATACAAGGAGTGTTTCTCGAAAAGTCAGCATTACCCTGGCATGAGCCCCATAACCTGTTGTCACCTTATTAGTACCAGCTGGTGCGTGTGTCCCTTGGGCAGGGTTGGAGACACATGGCCCTGATGAGCTGAAACACAGAAAAGGCTGAGAGCTGTTGTTGAGGTGGGTCACTACGTCCCCAAACAGCTCCTGACTTTGCTCAGGAATTTTACAGTGCTGTTCCCCATCTCTATCTGTCTCAGTTCCCTGTAAAATGCAGAGGAAAAGAAGTAAATTGGCCTAAATAATTTGAAAAAAACTATCAAAGAAAGATGGATCTGAACTTCTCTGGAGGTCTTAACAACAGCAGAGGGGGTTATAAGGAGAAGCAACTCTTTTCTGCCTCTCCTGGAGAGAAGGGAGCAGACAGAGGGATACCCTCACCAAGGGTCACCCCAGAGCCACAGGGCTGTGACTCAGCACGAGCCCAGAGGGGATAGAAGAGTTGAAGTGGGAAGGAAAACACCAGCCAAGTGCTTTCTTGTGCTGCAGCAGGTCCCTGGGGTCCCCTGTGAGTCAGCACCTTACCCGTCAGTGTCCCAGTGCTCTGAGTCACACCAAGCCTCACACAGCCCCAGAGAAGGGACAGGGGGATGAAAACCCCTCCAGAGCATCACTCCTGTGCTCAGTCAAACCAGCCACCAAGCACTGCTCTGGTTTTCTTACACGTGATACATTGCCCCATGCTCATGCTGACCCAGCGTGGGTGTTTGGAGACATTGGTCCTGGAGAAGGGCTGTCTCCCAGCCTTAGCCACAGGATATACACAGGGTAAAATAAAATACTCAGCGTGATCTAACACAATTTGACTCCCAGGATTGCTTCCATATCCAGTTTCGTCTGAAAATCAAGACTGGCACAGTTTAAGTTTTCTTTTGCACAGTGTCACTCCAAATTGATGTTTCCCTCTGCAGGACTTCCTGCAGGCTAAACAAACCAGAGCTTGTCCCCTGCTGCTCCTCCTTCCTCTCCCCTTCTTTCTTGGGATGTGGCTCAAGCAGGCAGAGTATTATAAGACAAATAGAAAGACACAGGATGTAATAATTCAGGATTTAATACACATTTAAATTGGTAGTTTGATTTAGAAAGGAAGTGAAGACGTAGATTGGTGGAAGGAGCACTCCCTGGCACCCACAACACACTGGGGCCCCCTCTCCGCTCCCCAGCCCTGAAATTTGGCACCTCATTTGCTCAAATATGGGAAATATGAGAAGCTCATGGAGCAGTTCTGCTCCTATTAAAACCTCATTGAATTAATTAGAAGTGAGGGATAGGTCTGGTTTATTTTTAGTTCAAACAATAAAGGCAGGAAATCTCTGACCTCACAAACACCATCCTGGACAGTCACCCCATCACACATTGGGATGAATCCTTCCCCTGCAGTGCTCAGCTCCAGCAGGCTGACCTGATCCTTTTTACTCCACCAAAAAACTCCTTTGTCAAGCTTTTGATGATGGGGAACACATCCAAGGAGTTGATAATAATAAAAAATCATTTTGGCAGCCACTTTGCGCAGCATTTGCTTTACAGCTCTTTGCTGCTCAGGGAGGAACAAAACAGCAGCAAAAGGCCCCAGGTATGTGGGAGAAAAAGACACTTTCATTCTGTATTAGATAAAAGCTAACACATTCCCACATTTCATATTCCTCCCTGGGGAGGGAACCCAAGAGGACAGGATTGCCACCCCAAATCTGCTTGATCCCTTGTATGATAACATGGAAACATACGGATTAAGGGCAACAAATACATGTCAGGGTCTCCTAATCTGCATGGCACAGAACTGCACAGCGTGTTACGCAGCTGGGACTTCCAAATCAGATCTTAAGTGTCTCCAGTGCACTTTCTACATGTTTAATAGAGTTTTAATTGCAGAGTGATTGGATGGGGTATTACAGAATTACCACAGATTACTTAATTGCTGAGGTTAAGCAGATATTTCTCTCAATATGTGTTTTTTGCTGCTGTGGATCCCTGCCTCCATATTATTTGGCACAGCATTGCCTGAGCAACTGGAGCAGCGATCATTTACCGGGAGAAAAACACTTTCAGTTAACGTGTTGGTAAATTTAATGGGCAGATGTGTGAGATTCTTAAAACTGGCTGTAGAAAGAATCCGGATCCTGCCGTTCTTAAAGAGCTGCACGCAGGGGTGAGCAGCTGAGAAGTGCCAGCGCATGGAGGTTTCAGCAAAAAATATGATATGCCTGAATGAACCTGTGTTTGGAGCCATTTGGGAAGCTGCTTTCACAGCCCGAAAATCCAACTAATCCTGTGCAGGCACTGGGAAAGCAGATGGACTGGAGCTGTGATGTTGGCTCATCCCTGTAGTCCCGAGGTTGATGGATGGAGCAGGAGAGGCTGGGGAGTGTTCCTTCTCCTGCAGCCCCTGGGAGGGATGTTGGGGAGAATCATGGGGGGACCGCTCCATCCAGGGCAAACCAACAGAGAAATTAATTTCTGGATGTGGCTAAAAGCAGGTGCTCAGCAATGTCAGAGAGCAAGGCAAGCATCCATGGTCCCATCGAGATTCCAAGTTGATCTCCCCCACCCCTCCTGTGCCCCACATCATGTAGGGCCTGTCCCATCAAAGCTCTGCAGGGAAGGATCAGACACAGATCAAATTCATTCACTCGATGGCATCTGAGGGGCTGCAGGCTGTCTAGTGAGGAATTATATCTGTGATCACTGAGACAATAGAGCAGCCACAAATACTCAGTTTGAAAAAATGAATTCACTTGGACAAGAGAATAAAAACAGACCCTTCTTTCCAAAACATGTCCCTTCAGTTGCTTAAATCTTTATTGGATAAATGGCTTTCGCAGCATTCCCAGAAGATGCTGTCATACATCATGCAGGCTGGTGCTAAAGGAATAGAACCCTCTTCATTGTAAGTTATGTGTTTAATAAGAGAGGGAGCATATGGCATAGAAGTAGGGCTCTGATCATGGAGCTGGACATCAGGAATTATTTAATTTCTGTAAAAATTAGTCAGTGACTCTGCTAGTGATGACACTCACAAAAATCAGGCACAAACTCTTCCCTCTCTACTCCACTACTGAAGCCTCGCCTGTGCCTCTTGGCTGATGGGGAGATGTGACCACAGCCAGACTTGTTCCTTCTGGACTGCATTCTTAGGGGAAGCACACCTTCTGCACATCTTCTCCATGAGCTACGACGTAGTCCCTGTGGGATGACAGCATCTGGGTTTGTGACATATCCACAGAAATATTTTCAATCCCAAGGCAGAAGGAAAAGCAGTCTTTGGTTCCACGTGCCAAATCCACAGTGCACTTGTGGTACCTCATGCTGTAGGAGAGCTTTGCTCCTTCCCAGCCCTTTACAGGTCACATAAAGGACAAGAGTTATGCGGCCCTTGCTGACTGTAGAGCAAATTTGGGATAAAAAATTACCTTAATTATTTTATTTTCTTCTTGCCTTTTATTGTGTTACATTTTAACTGAAATGTCTTTATTTCCTGCTAGGATTCTGCCAGAATCCTGCTGTTCCATACAGAGGTTGAAATGTATATTAAAAAAGGAAACAAGTCTTTCTCTTGATTGCCTGATATATCTACTTTTAATCTAGACTGACAAATGCACTCAATCAACAGCACTTTTACTCTTCAGAGTTGTTGCATTGTGTTTGCATTGTTTGACATCCCTCAGCTAGAATCTGAAAGGAAAAAAACCCCAGTGTCTTTCTCTGCTTATCCTTTAACTAATCATTTTTATTATGGCAAAGTCCAGACCCAAACATGTTGTAATCTCAGGTATTGCACAAATGTAGAACGAAAGGATGAGCCCTGCCACCAGAAAGGGCTCCTGAGGCTGTTTAATGATCCTCAGCACTGTGGGGACTGCAGCCAGTGGCTCCATGTAACAAGCTAATGGGATTATCGTGTCCCTGGCTCCCTGTCTACCTGGATGAAAAACATTCCCTAACTGTCTCTGCGAGTACTTTGGGCAAGATACCCAGTGCCACAAGCGCATGAAACACAGGGACAGACATGAATGGAGTTTCATTTAAGCTGGTCTCTCAGCTAGGCATTGGCAGTCCCTCATCTGCACTTTCTGTTGTTCGCAATACCGCTGCCCCAGTGCTTAGTGCTATTTTCTATTACTTCTGCTATGCTCATTTTTGCAGACACTTGCAGGCTGGTTGTCCCTCAGGGTTATTAAATTCTTTACACGATGGCAATAGAAGAACAACCGGGGCTTTAGGAAAACAGTTTACGGCAATAAAAACCACAGGGACAGGTCCCTTTTTCACCCTGATGATAAATTGCTCACAAAGTAACAGGCTTTTTTTGGTATCTTGCAGGTGCAGTGGTGATTGCCTTTGTGGTCTGCTGGCTCCCTTACCACATACGGCGCCTCATGTTCTGCTATGTCCCCTCCAGCCACTGGACAGAGTGAGTCACAACGTGGGGACAAGGTGGCCCATGCCAAGATGGGTTTTGGGGTCAGACTGGGGCACACATGGATGTGGAGGTGGAGAAGAGCATCTGGAGCAAAGACATTCTCCCTGACAGGGGTTAAAGCCTCAAACCCCTCATTGCTGTTTCATTGGTTTGTTTCTTTTGCGTTTCTCGGTGTTTAGCAGCCAAATGAAGAGCCTGAGTTTTACCATGTAAATCCCCCAGACATGAGCGAAGGGATCATTAGCTTGAACCAAAATGCATCATCAGCCTCTCCCTCCTCCTGTGGACTGCAGCCACAGGCTCGCCCCCCTTGGCAACAGCCAAGGGTGTTCACTTCTGACAGTCCTTGATGGAATGACATTTGGAAAAGGAGGTTTATGCATCCGAAGTGGATTTCTGTCTCTGTGCTGGAGATATCAATCCCCAGCCCTAAGATGGATCACCTCCCGTGAACACACAATTTAACTCCATGAAGCCACATTTCCTTAGTGACAGGAGAGATCACACAGGTGGGAGAATAGCTGCGCTGCTTACTGAGTCCGAGGCAGGATATTTACTGTGTTTTGCAGGGAGTGCATCAGAATTGAATACCAGCAGTTGCCACTGATTAGGAAATGCCCCGACTGGCAGGGAATTCAGGGATAATTGCATGCCTGTGCTGAACGCACGTGCGCTGCTCACAGATGTGCAGGGGCAGCCCAGGAGCTCCCCGGGGCCTTTCTGCAGCACCAGGCCAGGTTCCCCAGCAAAGCAACCATCAAACTGATTATTCCTTTTAAATAGGCACTTAATCACTAATGCTGTCTGGGATACACACCCAGGAAGCCTGAGTGGCCATGGGATGCACTCGTGTGTCTCCTGCCACAGTGTTACATCCCTGTTCTCCCTGGGACTGGGTCTGTTTCCTGCAATGAACAGGAAAAGGAAAAATAATCTACAATACTAAAAAGCAGAGCAACTATGACACATCAAAATTTCACAAACTCCTGAAACACAACATAGTCATTTAGGATATAGCAGTCTACTGAATGGAACTGTGCATTCATCCCTAGTAAAATCCAAAATCTATCTTCAGTCATGAAAACAGAGCTGTAGGCATGCACTGGGACAAACTGTTTCTCCTTTGCTTTCCTATATGAAAAACACTTAAAGCAGTGTTCAATTATGTAATGACTGCATTTGCTTTGAGCAAGAGGGGTAGAGAAGTCTGTCTGTAGTTAGTATGAATTTATGCATCATGGTTGCATTCCCATATTATTTTTTTCTTCCTATAAAAGCCATAAATGATTTTAGGAAAATTCTGATTTTACAGGCAGGTTACGAATAGTGAACTATCAGTCTGGTGGTTATCTGAGAATCTGCAGCAGCTTGACACGTTCGTTTATAAATGCATGCACCTTACCCCTGAAGAAAAGAATTTTTTCCAGTATTAATTCTTCACAACTACAGAGAGAAACTGCTTGTAAGAGCTGGATGGGCCATGTGGTCCTTGACAGTGCTGAGGAGGTGTGGAGGGATGGGTGATGAAGTCCAGCACACATCTATTTATCTTTTGTTAGACATTGCTCAGACTAACACAAAGGTCTGTTATTTCCACCAAGACAAATGATTCTGAGGAGTCTCTTCCTGAAAATGAGATCCATGCTGTTTATAAATGCTTTACCAGCTCAGGGCTGTTGATCCCAGTTGTATCAAGGAAAGATATTTTTAAAAGTAAAAAAGGTAATAAAGCATTTTCAACCAGTTCTAGTTGAAAACATTGTATTGTGGTGGTCAGGATGTGTTTCAAAAGCATGGTATCATCAGCTTGGCCCCAGAACAGGGAATGCTACCCCAGATTACAGACAAATCCAACCCAGGGACCCACCGAATGAGCTGATGTCGCTCTCAGTGCCGGGGGGAGGAGAGAGCTGCATCTGTCACTGGAGTTTGGCTTTTCTACAAGCTCTGCAGACCGGAGCTGCAGCCAAAAAAGTCAAGCTAATGTATATGTATGACACAGAAACAAATTTCCATCTGGCTTTTCAGTTTCCAGAATGTCTATTTTCAAGGACAAAATGAATGCATGAGGTAAATATCATCTCTGTCCCCAGGGCGTAAGTAAGTTTCTACCTGCTAGTGATTGGGGTAATACCTTCATGGGGCATTTGATCTATATTTGACCAGTTCCAGTTGCACCACTGATAAGCTCATGTCCCCAGCCTAGAAAGGCTAGCTGAAAAGCAGCTCATGTTTTATTCACCCTTGTGACTTTGAATTATTTCAGTTCTCCACCCTCAGATTTTTATCTTTCATCTGTTCTTCCAGTTTCCTTTACAACTTCTACCACTACTTCTACATGCTGACAAACGTTCTCTTCTACGTCAGTTCAGCAATCAACCCCATCCTCTACAACCTGGTGTCGGCAAACTTCCGTCAGATCTTTCTCTCTACACTCACACTCCTGTGCCTGCCATGGAGGAAGAAGAAGAAACGACTGGCCTTCACCAGGAAATCCAACAGTATCTCCAGCAATCACACATTTTCCAGCCAGGTCACAAGGGAAACTACATACTGAAGCCAAAGGAGGAAGGGAAATGCAACTCATCATGGAGTCAAAACTTCAGAGAGGCCTCTGTGACTTTCATGCATGGTCTCCAAATTCACGTAACACAAATGTGTTTAGCAAAGTCATTTTTGTTGAAAAAATAGGCTTTGTTCTGCCAGTAACTTGGGGGTTATTTTAAAGCATTGGCTTTGCCTCTTGTGAGTAATGTCTACACATATTGTAACTTCAGTCTGGCATAAATCCAGATGTGGTGTTAACTGGGAAGCCAAAATATGTTAAACTTAGGCAAAACCGTACTGCATTTCACCCTTTTCTCAATGCAGAGATGCCATGTTCGCATCCAAGGGTTTGAGATCACATCTCTTCGTGGCACTGAGCAGAGAATCCGATGAGGAGAAAGCAGTTTTGAAGAGAAAGGGATGTTTTTGGAGAATGGACATGCTTGTCTATGGGATGTTCAATGGACGAGGAGTGAAAGCTCAGGGAGCTGGGTGGTTATTTTAGAAAAATATCTACATTATGAGTAATATGACCAAGGTGCTCAAGAGAGCCACTCTGGCTCCTTGAAATTAAATAAGAACAGATGATGCCTTACCTAGGCTGGGGTGGCTGTGGCCTGGGGGAGTGGGGGGCACCTTTGACTGGCACAGCAAACCCCCTCTCTCGCTGGTTTTGGTCCCACAACACCAATAAATAGCAAAGTCTCTGTCAAAGTCAAGAATGCAGAGCCTGTGCCCAGCTGGAGTGGTGAAAATGAACAGAAATGGAAAATCTTACTCTTGCCATACAGCCAAATTCTATTTTTCACTATGGAGAACAGTTTGCTGGCCTGCATTAAGAGGTGAGAACACTTGAGGTTCATGAGGGCTGCAGGCTGCTGTGCTAAGAGCAACCTGCTCCAATTCTGTGGGACCTTCAGATTTTTCCCATTCTTATTCTTTCCTCACCATTTTCACAAGGCTGATGTCTCATAGTTTATATCAATTGTAGGCAGCAGGGCTTCTGGTTCTATTCTTTTTTTTTTTTTATTATCAGACCTGTTGGCACACTGATCTCTACCCAAATCTTCAGGTAGTGTAAATGGAGAACACAAAAAGGTCTAAACTGGGGAGTCTTAGCTCTAAAACAACTTTCTCTTAACAAGCCTGAAGAACAAGACCTGAAAATTCTCCTTGAAATGTCTCAGTTCAGGATGGGTGGCATGAGCTTTTCTCCCATATGGTTCCACCTCCAGCAGCCCTCTAACGATGTGATACAGCAAATTGCTCCAGTGTCTTTAGCACCAGAGGTCATAGGGCTCTGGGACAAGCTAAAGGGCTTTCCCTGCTGTCACATTACTAGATGTGCACAAAGCTGGAACCAACCAATCATCCTGTGCAGCCTTTGTTGTCAGTGACTTCGTGTCCCCTTTCACATCACACTTCATTAAGAGGGCAGAGCTTGTCTCTTTATGATGACAAACTACAAAAGTTGCTTGGCTCAATTCCACTTGCCAGGCTTTGCCCATCCAATGTCACTCTTCAGCTATCACCCCTGGTACCTAAAAGAAATCTCAGTGCTGTAGATGTGGATCTGGCCCCAGTGAACTGTCACACAATGATGGAGACCAGCTATTGAACCACTGGGTGCTTGTGACTTCTTTCTATAGATGTCATATCACAGAACATGTCAAGTGGGAAAGGACTCACGAGGAGCATCAAGTCCAGATCCCTGGAGTTGTGGTTTAGGTCCCACTGGGCTCAGGACATAGAGAAAACACCCATGGGGCATTTGCTGTGAGCTGTTGGTGATGACTGACTGCTTCTGAGGCATTTATAACCTGGCAGTGGTACAGAGCTGTCATGGTAGATCATCAACTAACCTGCCACACCTACCAGGGATGGGAGATGATTTTAATGCCTAGTACAGAATCACTCCAAAAGAAAGGGCTCAAAATAGAAATCAGTGGGGCTTTAGTTTCTTCTGATTTAGTCAAACTACAAGCTCTGATCTGTTATGCCTTCTTTTTGATTTCTTGCCCTAGTTTTACTAAACAGAGGGGCAGAGATTATATTTGACAAAGCACTTTTGTTGCTCAGGCACTGTTAACTCCTCTTTGACAAGAAAAACAGGTAGTGAAACATAAATAAATAAATTTGGGGGGGAAACGATGCAAAAAGGAGACTCATCTCTCTGGAAGGAATTCTGGGGTAAACCAGGAAATACTATCTCTGTGTGTGTTAGAAATGGCCTGGGCAGGTTGGAAGAAGAATCTTCAGACCTGTTCATACAGCCTTGTGAGTCCAGGTGTGATGAACAGGAGAGGGGAAGAGTCTTCCTTGAGAGGAAGAGGAGTCAATGCCACACACTTAACATTGGCGTTCCAGGCAAGACACTTCAAATGTTTCTGGACAGAACCCACATTTTTTAACTTCACCTCTAAATAGAGTCAACACCTGGGAGGTGGTTTCTGAAACCTCCCACGGAAGCTCTGTGTGTTACTTTGACTTTCATTACAATTTAACCCCCTGCATGTCTCAGTTGCTTTTGAAATATTAAACATTATTACTAGACTTGTTCAACACCCACCTACTGAAATATGCTTGGTTATCTTAGAAAACACTGTACAAAAGTTGTTGTTTCATGTATGATGCTTGGCTTAGATTTTAATTACTGGGATACACTGGCAGCTTACAGAATGTTTGATCACAACTCAGAGAAACTGGTAGGTTTATTTTTGGTTTGACATGACAATGGGAAAAAGCTGGAGTAAAAATGTACTTGTCATACACTCTTAAACTCTTTCCACAGTGTTTGTTGGGCCACTGGAGTGTTGAAGATATGAGAGAATTTGGGGGATTTGTTCAAGGGGTTCATTGACAGCTCTGATCCTGCAGTTTTACAGGAAAGCAGACCTGGGTCCAAGGCCTTAATCTGAGATTGCAGCTCAAAGCTACCTCTTCCACTGGCCAAATCTGACTACCTTGAGCTGAGAAGTGTAAATTGCAGCTGATTTCATCCTCTCTCCCCTCTCATCTAGTTTTGCTATACTCAACCTAGAGATGAGGTTCCCTTGAGCTCAAAGAAGTGAGGATAACTCACTGCAAAACCCCACAGTTTTCAGAGAATCATAGAACCTTTTGGGTTGGAAGGGACCTTAAAGACCATCCAGTTCCAACTGCCTGCCACGGACAGGAACACCTTCCACTAGACCAGGTTGCTCAGAGCCCCATCCATTTCCTTGAGAAGTAAAACATGATTCTGCAGAGAAGAAAAAGGTACAAACTGCCAAATGTATACCAGAAAAATGGTTCTTTACATGCCTTTTAACAATGATTGAACCACTAACCCAACAAGGTTTAGCTTTAAACCTAATCGGGTGTGAGTGGCTTTTGCCATTAGTGAGAACACAAACTCTCACCTTGTCTGGGCTGAGCTCTTCACTCAGGCAGAGAGGAGAGCACTGGGGTGGCACACTGTTCATCTATGCAAATTTCCTAAAAGGGTTTTGAACTGTTTGTTTTGACTAAAAAAAGAATAAAATCTGTTGAACCCACAGATGTGAAGTGCTGCCAGATGGATTCTGAGAAATCCCCCTCTGAAGAGAGTCTATTAAAGTGACCTCTTCAAATGTTATTTTGAGGTTTTCTTTCTCTTCACAGTGCTCTTGCCAAGGCCATCCATTCGGCAGAGTGTGAAATCAGGTTTATAAAGTCATTTTGCTATTCAGAAATTTCCCCCAGACAGGATTTTCTCACAACAGGCCCAGTACATCAGGGTTGGAATGCTTTGCTGAGCTTGTCCTTTTTGTGAAGTGTACGAGACCTCACTTCAGACACTGTGTTTCAGGAGAAAAGTGAATGGAAAATCGGTGAGGAGGGTGTCAGTAACCATGACAAGAGCAGGATCCTTGCATTTATAGCATCCAACGTTGGGTGAAATAAGGTGTGCTGCTGCTGCAGACAGCTCATGTGGCAGGTTTGGACCCATCCTCTGTGTGGCTGCATCGCTCCTGCCCTCGGGGAGGGACAGACATTCACAGGGAATGGGAGCACTGGAGCTTCCCTGTGCAATGCCATGAGTCTCAGTGTGATGTCCTCCTGGCTGTGTTGTTTGGTAGCTGTTTAACCAAAGCTGTATCTGCTAGAGCTCTGTCTGGTTCTTCACATTCCAGCTCAACCAGTTCTTCTGTTCTCAGTCTGGATTCATTTAGAATGAAAACAGAAATTGCTAATCCAAAATTTCATGATGCTGTGTCCTGGCTTTGTGATCCAGAGTCCTTCCCCAACTGTACCACCTGATAGTCCTGCACATATTGTATTTATGGCAAATATTTTTTAAAGTGCACCTTTTTTTTTCTTTTCTGAGATACAAAATGTTGATGTGCTTTATTTTCTGTGGCCTGTTGCTCAATGGGGAAAAAAATGAATGTTAAAAGTGTGTCAGTGTCTCCTTTGTAATATTTTCTGTGACAAAGGGAAAGAAGAGGGTGTGAAATCCTTTTGTGTAGCAATGGGAAACACTCTTTCAATGTAACATGCTATTATTGATACTGTACTGATACTGATCGAAGTGTAATGAAATGGTTAATTCCTGATATAGCCTTTGTACTGTATGGTATTTCATTTTATTTTGTTATTCATTGATCCTATTAAATAAATATCCAAATTTAAGGCTTGGGCTCCTTATGCTTGAAGTGGCAGGTGTGCCTTTATCATACATCATGCTTACCAGTAGAGGCACCCTGGTTGGGGTTTAAACTGGTGAAATCCCAGTGGCCTTGAACTGGACTTTGCATCTCCACTGCAGAAGGGCCCTGAATGCTCCTCTCTCTCTGCACACACCAACTATCCATCACAAACAGCATCCAAACTTCAGCTGCTGATTGTGTCTGCACAAACAAATGGGGGAAAATACTAGCTAGGTTTGAAGGAGACTCCCATCAGTGATGTTTGCCCTGAAAAAAATCCTTCCTGAGACTTGGTAAAAACACTGTGCTGAGATCCCAGTGGCACTGCAGGAGCCTACTGGTGCCTGAGTTCCTGCCTTGCTTGTCTTCCCTGCTTGCTTTTCCCTGTTGCAGGGCAAATGTTACAGATGTTGTATCTTGGCCATTATTTCTGCAGCAGCTTTCCCCATAAAACTGAGCAGATTGGGGCTTTATTGCCACAAGGAGCTGTAGGGACACAGGGAAGGAGGCAGCCCCCAGAGAATGTGATGCTGAAAAAGAAGCTGGTTTATTTTGTCTTAACAGTGAGATTTCCCTTCCTACCTTCCCATCTTCAGCATGATCCACTTCTTCCCTGGCACTTATTTTTCTAACACAGATGTATTTTTCTGGGAACGGGATACTTGGGTATTGCCCATGATATTAAAGTGTCCTTACACCAAATGAGCAAAAATCAGTCACCTTCATCCTCCCTGCAGCTCCTGGTTAATGTTCTGTTGAGAAATAACCTCAGCAGAGCTGTAAAATCTTCACAGTTTTTAGCCCTTTCAACCCTTTTGTTTTTATTTCCAGTAGAGGCAAAGTTTGCTTGGAAAGCAGCAACAAAATAAAATTTAAATATTTGGAATCATTCATGCCTGGAAAATTCATCCTCTAATACCTGGCTCAAACCCTCTGAAGGCTTTCAGGTGCTGCATGCAGACTAGAAGAGCAGGAGCCTCTATTGTCCCCACATGATCAAGCACTAAGTCATTTATTTTATGGATCCTTTTATTTGGTATTCAAGTCTACTATGCTAAAAGGTTTATTTTTCAGTCTGCTGCCTAAGGAGCTGCAGCTCATGTCTTCAGCAGTAAAATTCCCCAGCACACGGCAGCATCCTTATTTTCTGGCTGCAGGAGATTTCTGTGCTGGGCACAGTACACCCAGTGGAGCCCCCATGGCTTATGCAGAATTCCATGTTCCAGCTGGACTGAAACTCTGCTCATGAATTCTCTAGCTCAGGGCTGACTCCTTGAAAAAGTCAAACTCCTGGGAAGCAGAGCTCCTTGTTCCTCTGACCCAGTATCATGGCACCACATCATGCCAAGGAAAGCAAAAGCCGTGAAGAGTCAAATAATTCTTTTTTTCTTTGAGAAAGGCACAAAGACTGAGCCTCCAGCAATGAGGAATGCTCTCCATTTGGCCTTTATTTCTCATTTCAATTATAAAAGTAATTTCCATAGTTCACAAGGGGAAAATTTCAGGCACCTTTCGAAACAAATGTTACATTTTAGCAAATGGCTTCATAAAACTTAATAAACATCCATCCAGAAGTTAATTTATTTAAAATGTCTTTAAATCCTGCTCTGCCTTATTGAATTTGTTTGAACTGTAGATCAGGCTGGAGTATATTCATGAGGGTAGTTAAGCAATAAGGCAGCGCATCACAGTTATTATTACAGATCTCCGGTGGGCTGGGAAGTACAAAGTGGAATGTCAAGTGATTTTGGGCACTCGAGTGCAAAATCCCTCCAGAAGCACACAGGCATGGCCCCGAGCGCTGCGGGGTGGCCAAACCAAGCTGCTGGGGTTGGTTTCCAGGAGCAAAACCATGCCAGGGGAGCACAGAGCAGCAGCCGAGTTGTGGCTCACCCAGCCAAATGCCAATGGGAAAGGATTGTAGCATCACAGAGTCACAGAATGGTTTGGGTTGGAGGGAACCTTCAAGAACATCTCATTCCACGAGCCAAATCTCGAGCCAAATCCCTGCCGTAGCCAGGGACACCTTCCACTAGACCAGGTTGCTCCAAGCCCTGTACAACACTTCCAGGGATGGGGCAACCACAGCTTCTCTGGGCAACCTGTTGCAGGGCCTCACCTTCCTCACAGGAAAGAATTTCTTCCTAACATCTCATCTAAACAGAGAAGCAGCCAAGCGCAGTTAAACACCATGTCACTGGTGAAACAAGCCAGCCAAGCCAGCCAGCACTTTCAAGACAGAGGAAGAGAAAGACCAAACACTTGCAGTGAGTGTATGCACACGTGTGGGTGCTGTATCCACACCTGTGATGATGTTTTGCCCATCTCTGAAATGTTTAAGTTTCATTTGATTTTTTTTTGAGTCTTTGCACTTATTTTCCTTTCAGTAAGTCTGTCTTCAAGAGTTAATAATTGCATTTCTTTCTCTTTAGTAACTGTAGTCCCTGGTGGGCTCAGCTGACCTGTCCTAAATTCTCTATAGCCACCCTCTGACAGGCTGAGAGTTGGAGTTGTCAGTCTGGGGAAGAGAAGGCTCCAGAGAGACCTTAGAGCCCCTTTCAGTGCCTAAAGGGGTTCCAAGAGATCTGGAGAGGGACTTTTAACAAGGACATGGAGTGACAGGATGAGAGGGAATGGCTTTAAACTGAAGGAAGGTAGATTTAGATCTCACCAGCACCCCAACATGACATGATCATAATCCAGATGTAGCAGCCATTGTTATCAAGATTTAAGAGCACTGGCACACTGCTAACAACCCAGCACACTCCATACCGTGGTCATGGCAGCGATGCTCTTGTTTGAAGGATAGATTGCAGGCACAGAGAACTTCAGGGATTCACCCAAGGACCACAGTGAAATCTTGTAGACCAGAGACTCAAACCCCAGTGTTTCCAGCAGTCAGCTCTGCCTCATCTTTCTCTTCATTCAGCATAAGCAGGTAGTCCATGAGCGATATTAAGCCTTCATTCCAAGACACATATTAGCAAAACATGCCAACATTCAACCATTAAAAAGCAACTTCTCACTGGTTGTCAGCAACAGCAACAACCTTGTCACAGCACTTGGCAGCTTTCAAAGTGTTCCTGACGGTGCTGTGATCCTTGGTGTCTGCTCCGTGCAGATTGCAGGAGAAGGTGAAGCATTGTGTGTTGAATTTTAAAAATACCCAAACAGCAACAAACTCCATTAAATGGGAATGACCTTAGCGGAGCCATGGAGAACTATAACAATATCTGTGACACCTGACATTTTCCATGTTCTGATTCTCCTGTCCGATTGAAGAACAGCTACGACTGCCAGCACCATTATTAGTACAGCTCCCACACAGAGCATGAATTCTTACAAAGTTTCACATTACTGCAATAAATCATTTTTTTTGTCTTCCTTCACACTGGCAGTTGGAATAAGATTAATTTCTCTTTACCATCAACACAGGCATGAAATTACAAATTTTGCGACTGGTCCAGAAAAACACCTTATGTCACTGTTGGTGTTTTCTGACTCAGAACCTGAGACTTACACCACTCCTTCCTCTGGGCTTGAGCTGGACTGGAGAAACCAAATTATACAGGGATTTTAAAGCTGGTCACCAATGATACCACAGCAAGGCAGCCAGACTGTTAATTCTCTTGCCCAAAGAACTGAGCACCCTTCCCAAGGAGGCTGATCCAGCAAACCGTGTAAACACAAGCCTATATGCTTCTGAGATGAAAGAAAACACAATTTTGTGGAGCATTTGTGAGCCTCAGTGAAGGCCTACCTGCACAACTGGTATGAATCAGTTTGCATCTGAACAGAAACTCGGTTGGTGTTTGCAAGTGACCAAATCTAGCTTTGTTTGTTTCTCTTTCCTAAGGCTTGTATTTTTTTTAAATATCATTTAGCAGGGGAAAATGAAGCAGTTCATTATGTTCACAGCTCCAGTCTTAAATGCCAGAGGTGCTGATCAGATTAAAACAGAAATAAGAGTTTATAGCTTGTGTCTGGCAGGAATAAAGACTCTGGTCCTGATTTTGATTGAATACAGGACAATATCCTGCTTATTGTGTAAATATACAATGGCAAGGGTGAAGACTGTTTATCTCAGGACGCCTCAGTGCTTCTCAATATACTGTTCATCAGGTGGAGCTCACTGGCATTCACAGAACACCCTTGCAGATTTCACTTTGTGTCTTAATAAGTTTTCGTGAGCTTTGGGAGACAGAGAATAATCCATGCTCTTATGCTGCCAGTCTCACTCCATTGATGCACCATTAAATCAGCTCCTTGTGACTGAATCATAGAATCCCAGAATGGTTTGGGTTGGACAGGCCCTTAAAGATCATCCCATGGGTGGGGACACCTTCCACTAGACCAGGTTGCTCAAAGGCCCAACCAACGTGGCTATGAAGAGCCTCAAAGAGCAATGTCCTTGTCTTAGAATGGTTAACTGGTAAAAATTCCTCTCTCCTCGCCCTAGGGTGATATGATCTCTGTGAGACCAGCCATGCTGTTATAATCTCATCCCTGGGGAAGAAATGCTGTGTTCTAGTGGGAAAACATTTCAGTGGTAAGCTTAATGAAGAATAAGTGCAAGTGGCAGCTTTATACTTGTGCTGAATGGGAAAGCCAAAGCTACCCATAGCTGAACACTAAAATGGAAATTGGGGAGGGCTATCTCTGTTCCACTCCACAGTCTGGAAGGCAATGAAAAATTAATGAAAATTAATGTTCGGGGAGATAGAGACAGAAAAGGTTTCTGCAGAGAGTGGATCTCACTTTGTTTTTCCCCCTGTTGAAATTTGTGCCAACCCAAAGACTCTGACTTTTCAATGCTCTCAGCTTTGAGGAAGATTGTGCCATATCAGCTTACGATGTAGGATAAAAGGTACAAAGGATTCTAAATGCCTTTGGAAAGTGTGGGCGAAATAAGAACACAATGATAATTCTATTTGCTTTATGTGTTTCCATATACATCATGTCAAAAGGATTTGCAGACTTTTTCCAGAGAGAAGACAGTTGTATTAGCAACATCAGTGTGTAACAAAAAACACTAGAAAATGGAAAAGGAAAAAAAAAGGTAACCTTCTGCTCCCATCTGATTTTCGCATCTTCACAAATCAGACAGAAGCTTTTCACTTCAACCAAAACCTCACTTCCACTTGTTTACAACAATTCATCCCCCTGTGCTATTCATTTTCTTTGGAGATTGGCTCCAGGCATCAGGGTCTGCCTATCTTTTATATCTGTCTCTCCAGAAGGCACCATGGGGTTTGAAGATTGCTTGTCTCCATCAACAGAAAAAGGCTGTTTTCTCTAAGAAGGGGCCATGAGTCACATCCAGACTTTGATGAGCCAAATAGACTTCCTTAGAGGCTGGCACCAGAGTACTGGAGAATTAGGAGCTGTGGGACTGAAACAAAACAGTGAATGAGATGATAGGATGGCAAAGAGGTTTTGTTGGGGTGACAACTGATAAAGCTGAGCATATTGCATATTTATTTGAAATTGAGTCTGTTTCTTGTGATGCACAGGAAGCTGTTTAACCGTGCACAGAGAAATACAGAATAGGTCAAAAAGGTCAAAAAGGGTCAAAAGTAGGGGAAAGGGATAGTCAGGTAATGCACCTACTGCACTGGAATGAAGCAAGGGCATGGGTACAACCCTGTCAACCTGCTCAGTAAAGCATCCCCCTGCCAAGCATCAGAGTAAAGCAGAGAAATAGAGTTAAGTTTGCTCATGTCTCCCAGCAAATGCCTGTTCCCACAATCACTGTCTTTTTTTGGCCAGAGTTCTGTGCTTTTTAACTGCGCTCGACTCTCTTGTAGAGCAATTATTCCAAAGTGCAACTGAGGACATTTTCCCTTCTGCTCAGATGAAATTCACTTCTATTCAGTTTGGTAGTAGCTCCTTGTTGCACCTAAAAAAAGTCTCCTGTCTTTAGAGTCTTACCTGTAACCACCCAGCTATGGGGAGCTGCCAAGACACTTGGGAAGTCAGCAGGAGAAGAGGGCAGACAGGGAGAAAGAGGATTGAAGCTGGTGCTGCAGAGACTGAGGAACGGGACACTCACCTGGTTTACAGGAGAAAGAGAGAAGTGGCATAACAAGAAAAGAGATAAACATCAACATTTGGGAAGGTTTTGGGGATTTTCTGCTGCCAGATACAGCTCCAGAGCATGTCAAGCTGTATCTGTACCAGCACCCTACTTCCTACATCCACATTTTCAATCACAAATGTTTTCACAGTCATCCCTATTCTCCAAATATTAAATTTGAAAAAAACAATCACTCACAGACTCTTAAAACGAATGCGTGTTTGGTTTATTTCACCTCTGGTGCAAATATTTGCATCTTTCCAACCAGCTCCTTTTATTTAGGATTAACAAGTAGAAGTTTCACTTGAGCAGCTGTGGTTACACCTCATGAATGTTTAAATTGAGAATTTCTGTTTATGTTCATATCAAAATACCTGATCTATAAAGTATCTTGGGTCAACTCTATATTTTCACTGTTTGTGAGCAGAAATATTTCTGGCTTATTTGCATTGTGGACAGCTTTGTTCCTAGCTTTATTCTCTTTAATAAGACACGTAACCTTAATAAGATTTTAATACTGAGACCTACATGATAGAAATTTCAAGTAAATTTGTTCACTGGTCAAGGCATGAAAGCGAAGATATTTAAATAAATTGAATGTTACTTTCTGTCTACTATTCTTCCAGCAATAATGAATTGCAATCTGAAATACAATTCAACTCTAGCCATAAATATTCATAGCGAAAAGTCCTTATTTTCCCTTAAACTGTTCTGTGCTACTAGAAAATCTAATGTTTCAAAAGTCAAACACTGAGACCTCATCATAACCAGATGTACCCAGAAGAACTGTGATGCAGAAACGTGGATTTAATTTCAAATAAATCAAGAACTGTGGTGGGAGCAATGCTATGTACTGATGCATGACATTTGCATAGACGCAGAGAAAGCAAATCTGAGACAGGCAAAACTGGGATTGCACAACCAGCATTAGGTGAAAATACTGGGATATCACAGACAGAGAAGTGTAGCCCCATCGTGAAGACTGAGCAACTACACAGGGATGGCACTTTTGCTGCTTGCCTGAAGGACAACACACAGGTAAGCAGAGGCCAGCTCCTTTTTAAGGATCATTTTGAAAGAGGAACTCAATTTCTGAGTGAAAAGGTTGCTATTTCTACAACTCCAACAGCCTCAAATCCTTGTTTTCCAGACCTGACTGGCAGACCCCACTGAGTTTCAGAAGTGTCGCAACCGCCTCCTCCAAAGTACCTGTAATAGAGAATAAAAGTCATAGAAAGCAGGGAAGATGCATCAGTGATTTGTAATTAGCAAAAGAGAGGTTGATAGTTAACGTTCCCACACCTGTATGTGAGCACTCCAGACACGCTGTGCCAAAGGTTTTCCCCACTGCCGACAAACAAGGACCAGCCTTGCAAACAGTGCATTTACCACTGGCAACAATGGGGACTAAGCTGCCAACAGCCAGGTTTTTGGCTGCTGTACCCAAGGCTGGAGCAGACCTGCACCGCTGGGAACCAGGAGGTGTTACTGCCTGTGCTCAGTGTCTGCATCCAAGGGCAGCACAAGCTCCTGTTCCCTGAGCCATCCCTGCTGGCTTGTTTAATGCCCTGTGACAGCGGGGAGGAGTGGTGCCAATCAGGAGTGCCAACCCTGGCTGTGTGAGTCCAAGTGATGGAAAAATAACTGGAAAAGGCCAATTCTAGTTCTGTAACACTTCAAGAAGTGACCTAGGATCAGGTCCATGAACCTTACTTTTTTTCCTCTCTCCTCCCATCCCCGCGGCTGGCAGCTCACCTTTCCTTCTAAACCACAGCAGGAGCTTGCAGTCTGACATGCCCAGGAAGCAGGTAGCTGGAGACCAGGACATCTTAGACCAACGCTCCCGCCCTTAGATGCAGAGCCAGAGGAATATTAGGCTATTTGCTAAGATTGTTCATGTGCACAATGGCACAGGGAGGGGGAGAGGAAGAAAGGGTGTCTCATAAACCCCCTGACAAATGGGAAGACAAAGGTAATTCAATTACTCTGCACAATGATGTTACCAAAAAGGATGAAGAAACTTAAGTAGATAATTGTTTATCCTTTGTTTTCATTGTTGATTCAAAACTAATACAATTATTTCTGCAGGTGATGTCTCAGTTCTGATCCTCATGGGGAAAACAGCATTTCTTGTGCCTTGTGAACTGTTAATTCAACATGACAGGCTTGACCTGAGAACACTAATAATGTTGTTGTCTCAGTTGTCTGTTGGCACAAAGCTGAACTGATATGTTCTGTCTTACAGGCCCAGGGAATTTTGGGAATTTTGTGTAAGCAGGGATCTCTCCGGTGACAGCTGTGTACAAGGGGAATTTCTTTCCTGTTTCTCTTTTTTTGTTTGTTTGTTTTGTTTTGGGTTTTGTTTGTTTTTGTTTTTTTTTAACAAACCACTTTCCCCATAACTTTAAGTTGTGGTCTTCTTTCACTTTGGTTTCACCACCTAAGTCTTTCCTATATTATAGCTCCAGTAAGGGAAGTGATGTGAGCAGGGAAGTCACCTGCAGAGTGGGCGTTGGAGTTCAGATAGACAACATGGCGCTGGCTGGGTTGTTCACTCCTCTGCCTTTGCCTTCTAGTGTTGTGCTTCCTGGGACTTTCTGGGGATGGACAAGTCATCTCAAATCTGTGCAGAGCTGCAAAGCTGTTGTTAGAGCACCAGCACATCGCAGACTCAACTTCAGCCTAAAGGCTGGGATATGGATCACAGCAGATTCTAAACAGCATCCAAAGGATACGATTCCTGAAAAAAGATCAAACACAAAATACCACCTAGGAACCAGAGCTGTAGGATGCCTCTTCTCACAAACTCCTCCACTCCTGCTGACAGCGGATGCCAAAATAAACCTGCTCAGCTGTCACATTGGAGCCTGGAGAGGGGCCAGTGGGGAGGGAGGACATGTGGAGGTGGATGAGGGGGAAGGATTTTTTTCTCTGTGAAAACATCCAGTTTCACCACTGACAAATCTGACAGGTGGAAACCAATTAAAAAAAAAAAATCCTATTCACAAGTGCCTGGCTTTTTTGAAGAAGTTCCTGTTTCCCCCACTCCTCTGTAGTAATTGCTGGGTGCTGGCACAGGGCAAGCCTTGCCTCCCTGGTGTCACTGCCCACTTGCTTAAACAGGGCCTGGGCTGAGGTTTTTGACAGAGAATGGGGTATCATAGTCACAGTCCCTCATCTGCACACTTTGTGGGATCACACATCAGCCACCTTGTTTGGAACAATGCTGCAGAAAGGTTGCAGCCTTTCGCTCCCCTTTTCCCATGACATGCTAATAAAGTGTCTCAGAAAGACATAAGCTATTTCAGTTTGATGCTTGGCAAAGCGATGACAAAGATTAGTTTATCTTCCATGTTCCATTTTCTATCACATACTAAAAAGGTTCTAAATCAAAATATCTATATCAGAAAGGCAGGTCCTGCCAATTCATCACCACACAGGCTTGACACAAAAGCAGGTTCTTCGCCTCCCAGTTGAAAAGTTTGAATTTTAACATGTATATTCCTGGAAATCTGCAGAGATGCTAAACAGCTCAAATCAGAAAGAGCAAGATGGACTAACAGTGTTATTCCGCTAAATTTACAAAAACTCTGTGTAAAATAAATGTGTTCAATTACTGCTGCAGCATCTATGAATGGCAGGCACCTCAGTGTTTTAAAATTCCCTCATGAGCTTTGCTCCGCAAGCTACTAAGCAAGTTCCCTCCTGTACCCTGAAGTCAGTAAGGGTAGAGAACTGCCAACATTTTGTAGGATAAAGCTTTTCCCGAGAAAAGCTTTTGCAGAAAAGCAACTTGCTTTTTGTCACTTGCACTTCAGAAAGCCCTCAGGAGATCTGCAGGCCCAGACACAGGCAGAGCGGGTTTAATGTTCCAAGAACAGAGCAGGCACCAGGAGTATCAGCTGCTCTTCAGCTCTGCAGCTTTGGGAAACATCACCACGAGTTCTCTGGTTGTGCTCCATTTCCAAGCCAGACTACAAAGTGAAATGCAAAAACCATCCACTCTTTCCAAGAGAGTCTCCTCACAAACAGGGTAAATATTGATAAAGAACACCTGGATAACCTCAGTAAAAATGGACAACTGGCCAAGGCAGTGCAAAGGATTTGTTTTTTCAGTACTCAACATGATGGACTCAAAACCTTCAATGTCAGGAGAAATCAAGCCAGCATTTTGATTTCTCCTGTCTTTAGGACAAGAAGGACTTGCAGGTGTGACAGCAGCAACAACACTGTGAGTTGCTCCTTTGTGGGAAAGTGTTAAATTATCTGTGGAGACCCTGCTAACAGCAACCACAGCAAGCAGCCACTGGCTTTCCTTGGCTCATGGCAGAGATCTCACCTAGTCTCAAAATCAAGCAGAGGTGGCCCTTTCTCTCCCTTCAATGCTCTTGTCACAAGCTCTTTTTTTACAAGTGTTTGTTCAGGGATACTCACCCCTCAGGATTCTGCCCACTCATGTGAATCCATGACAGGTGTCACGCTATGGATCCTTTCAAAATGTTTCCCTCCTCATGAAAGCCACTTCTGTGCACGGGGCCACTGCGGCCCAGTGATCACAGTCAACATCCACCACCAGACAGAGCTGCACAGTTGTATAACCCCTCTCACTGCAGTGCAAAGATCATGAACACAACTTGCCTTCATCACTGGTCATTACATGAGGGCTGGCATTTGGGAATGCTCAGCAAATCACACAGCGAGGTCCTCTAACCCTGGCTTACCCATTTCTTCCCTAAAAAATGTATCTGCGGGGTAATGACTGACAGAAGGTCTTATTTGCCAATGTCTCTCAGCCTGCACTCGTGAATTTTCATCCCGACGCCTTCCTCATAGGACTTCCCAAAAGCCAGACTGATTTCATTGAATGTGACAGGAGATAATAGTGCCTTATAATAATTGTACTTTTTTTCCACAGTGAAAACTATATAATGCAGCAACCTCCAGCTCACTGACGAGGAAAGGAATACCTTCCTCAGTCACAGGCTGGAACGTAAGCAGCAGAGCTCTTCTTGCCCTCATTCCATCCCACACAAAGAGGATGACCCAGGAGGTTAATGCTGACATCCAAAGTATCTTATGATTCAATTAGTCCCCTTATGGGCAACAATGAAAAAATTAGGATAGGAGCAGAAACACACTGGAGTGCACCTCCCTTCTGAGGGACATCCTGCTAAGACGTAGAATGAATAAAATAGCTTACCCTACTTTGTTATTCTAATTTATTTCTGGAGACAGGCAATTAAATATTGAATAATGCCAACAAGGGAATCTTCTTCCATGGGCAAGAAAAAGCCTGCCTTCACTTGTGACACTCAAAGGAATCAGCTGAGAAAAGTTATCCAGAGTCAAAGGAAAGGCTTCCTGCAACATCTGTCTCTCAGATGGGCACCGTCACCATACATCAAAAGGACAGGAGATGTAGCAGGTTGGAACTTGGAAGTCTTGGGAACAGAGGAACTGGATCTACATGTGCTCAAGCTGTGTGGTTACACGTCAGGCTCTTGGCTGCACAGTGGCTCCCAGCAGTGACTACAATTCATTGTGCTGCAAACACAGGAAAAAGTGGCTGCACATTTTGCTAGAAGAAAATCAGGCAGTTTGGTTTAGAGACAGAGCATGAAGCAATATCACTCTGACTTTTGCTTTTTGCATAAAACCACTGGTACAGAGATATCAGTGTCCTAAAGAAATGCTCACATACTTAATTTCTTCCTTTCATTCTTCCCCATCATTCTCCAGTGACTCTCAGTTTGCTCCACTTGTAATGTTTTTCCTCCAACAATAATGCAATCTATGCTATTTTCATTATCCTTCCATTTGCTGCACATGCTAAGTAGCACTCTTGGAAACAGATACAGGGAACGTGCTGCTGTCGCCTGGAAGCAAGAACTGATTAAGGGGCCAACAGCCATCCTTCAGGTCTAGTCCTTTGCTTAGCACAGCCAAAATGTGACAATGGAAGAATTACATTTGAAAAAGGCAATAATGGATACCACTCCTACAACCTACAGCACTAATGCTGTAGAGGCAGAGGCATGAATTTCAGGAGATCATGGTAATGGTAACATGAATACTTCAGAAAAGACATGTGGATTCTTGCAAAGGCACGTGGCAGATTGGCTTTCTGACTTGTTGCCCATGTCAGACATTTGGCCTCTCTGCTCTTTTCCCATTCTTGGCTTGATATGGTGGAATTTCATCTTGATCTTAGGAAGGACTGGAGAGCTACGATGCCTTTTACTCATAACAGCTCCCTGCACCAGCCTGACAACACTAAGGCAGAGCAAAAGAGATGTAAAATGTTTCAGATATTGGGAAAATTTCAAACTCGCAGCTGATTGCAGGTGCACTCATCCAGCAAAACATTTTCTGATGCTGCACGTGAAGAGCACAGTGTGAAATTAATGGTGCTACATTTAATTAGCTCTGTCTTTCTTTCAGGTCTGCTACACACGTATTTCCTTTCTTC
Organism: Sclerurus mexicanus; assembly: GCA_013396755.1. NCBI lineage: Eukaryota > Metazoa > Chordata > Aves > Passeriformes > Furnariidae > Sclerurus > Sclerurus mexicanus. The sequence goes on from VWZF01000776.1 coordinate 290,637, forward strand.
CCATTCAATTACTCTACATTACTCTCCTTCAACTTGTGTTTTCATGTAGAGGTACAGCTAATTCTGTAGCTGGTTGTTTACTTAGAAAAGTGGAACTGAGGCCATTTGTACAAGAAAAAAAAAAGCCCTTCTGTCCTATAATATGCATTTCTAGTGGCAGTCACAGACATGGACTCTTTCTGCCTCTCCCTGCAGACCCCAAATAGCTAAAATTACCCCTGACTACACTGGATGAAGCAGAGCTGCAGCCCAGCTCAGACCTGTGCCGTTCCTACCCCCTTGGCAGCATTTTAAAATCAGGAGGAGCCAATGTCCATGGCCTTCTCAAAGTCACATCTGTCCCGCTTTGGATAGAGAATATGTCTGATTAATTTTCAACTAAATACTGTGTGTGGTGGAGCTGGTGCTAATCTGACTATTTGGGCATTGTATCCTGGTTTGGATTTGCAGGAGCTCTTGTTCCTGTGCTGGAATGATAATTGTTCTCGATACTTGTTTTTCAGCTGTGATGTGGTGTTTTTCACTAGACAGAAAGATACCTTGGAGGAAGCAGAAGCAGACACAAATATAAGCATTACCATAAATATACCACCTTCTCAAACTGATGCAGAGATTATTGGCAGCAGAAGGTCCAGTGGAGCAATAATCCAAAACCATCACCATTGGATGATGGTGACATTGAAAACAGTAACATATTGTCTCATAAACTGATGGCAAGGAAACCTACGCAGCTTTGGTTTTCCTCCACAGTGAAGCTGAGCTCTTTTCCCCTCTGAGTTCTCACTCTTTGAAAAGTTAATTTGATGGGACCTTGCCTATTTATCCCTTCTCTGTTTTCAGGACGTCTTGGAGATGCAGATACCACCACAACTGTCCAAAGCAACCCTCAGTGAGGTCAAATGTAAAGCCAAGCTTACAAAGTTGGAACATATGCACAAGGAGAACAGGTATTTGGAGGTATTTTTTTGCCATAATCTTAACTCTGATGTGCACAAACACAGTGTATTTATTGGTGGAGAAGTGAGTTGAGGTAGCAGTACGTGAAATTGCATTAACGCTCTCTTTTCTTTGCCAATAAGAATTAAAGCTTTGGGCCAAAGGTCTATTCTTCACCTGATTTTATTATGTGGCCTGGATTTAATTGTGAACATCCGTTATCAGCTCTGTTCATTCTCTTCATCAGACTCCAGCCACACATGTAAGGTCACACACAATTTCCTCTCCCTGCTATTCCAGCTGTCTCTGAAACACCAACACACCAGTTTACAGGGCAGCGTCAGTGGCTCCTGGGATGCCAGAGGGCAGCTTAAATGAAGCTTGGCAAAAACATCTCACCAGTTAAAACCTGCCACATGATAGTCACATAAATAAATGTTGATGTGGCTGGAAGAAGAACATGTCTAACATCAGGGTGTAGAAGAGAATTAAAAAACATGAGGAAAGGATCTGTTCCTGAAAAATCAGCCTGGGGAAATGAACATCTCATCTGTTTACCCAGTTTTACCTACAGAGCTGCTCTTTCATTGCTTATTTATTACTCAGCTCCATTATGTACTTCCTGCCACATCCCTGGAATTCTTCAAGGCCGGGTGGGATGGCATCTTGAGCAACCTGGCCTGGTGGAAAGTGTCTCTGCCCATGGCAGGGGAGTTGGAACAAGATAATCTTTACAGTCCCTTCCAACCCAAACTCTTTTATGATTTTATGATTCATTCTGCTGCCTACACACCACCCAGTTGTTCTGGGGTTTTCTTTCACTGTGCCCTTACCACCTGAAGTCCCCATCGCAGGCTGGGACCAAATGATAGTGACAATGATATCTTGTAACATGCCATTTCATAATGAGCCCCTTCTCCCACACCATTCCAACCATATGAATTCAGAAGCGGCAGCCTCAAAATAGCACCACTGCCACAAGTTCATACTGAAAACTGAGGTCAAATACTCAAGAGGTTTTTATTTATGAGTTCCAGTCAGCCTCAACTTCAAATCCAGAGAGTAAGGAAAGCATTTGGAATACATAAATAGTCTTGGTCAGTGGCACTGACTGTGGTACAAATGTGTCTGTAAGAGACCAGCTTGTAATTCTGGGTTAGAGCCAGCTGAATTCAAAGGATGATTTCCTATCATCTCTGATAGGCTTTGGGATCAGGCCCAATTTGCCCTAAATCAGGCATCTGGCACTTAAATAAACTAAGAGGTTTCTTAGTTTGTGGGTTTCCAGTCAGGCTAGCAGCAATATGTTGTGCAAAGAGAAAGCTCTCATGCAATATTCCTGGCTATAGCTTTGTCCCAAGATGACAAATTGTTTCCAAATAGACTCACATTATATAATTCTATTATAGATGCTCTGTGCATGTTTCATGATGAGTCTTTCCACTTCTATAAATTCCTTCCGGAGGTATATTTTCTATTAAGTATATTGATTTATATATGTCAGGAGCCATATGGTTAAAGAAAAAGGACAAAATAAGTTCACTTTTTTTTTTTTGAGGAAAAATAAACAGGAAATAACAGAAAATTACATAACTGTAGTATGCTAAGGTAATTATCTTCTGAAAGAAGAGATAAAACCTGTTCCAAAGAAAGCTCAGGTAGACAGGAACAGATCAGCCAACCCAGCATGAAATTAGCCTTTGTTTTATCTACAGAAATGTCCTGTCAGAGATTTTTTTATTTGTTTGTTCAGTTGAATCTGGTTTCTGCTCATCCCTGGAAAAACTGACCAAGCATTTGCACGACCTGATGGGCACAGATGGCACATTCATTTTGGCCATGCAGAAGGTTGTCAAGTGCCACAATATACATGGTCTCGGTTGATTTGATAATCAGACTCTACATGTTGGAAGGACCTGGAGAAACCCTCCTGACACTGCTCTTCCATCATGTTCTGACAGACTCTGGGGTTGGTTATTTCAAATCTTCTACATGTTGGACATTCAAACAGTCCCTCAGCTGCTGCTCTTTTATTAGGAGCAAAATGGCACAGCTTTGGAACATGAGGCATCAAGCTCTTCACTGCCAAGAGACTCATCTCAGTTTGTGTATCACTAACCTGCACTTGCCCTTTTTCATGCCAGGATGACCATGCACAGAAATAAAGGTATGCATAAACTCCCTGGCATTCAGTGCCTAGAGGAACTGGTTTTGGCCAAGAATATTGTGCAAGGAATTCCATTTTTTTAATTCTCTGGATACAAATTAGAAAAGGCAGTCCCTAATATTTACTGTTTTTCTCATATATCTTTGGCTTTCACAGTATCTTCATTTCCAATGACCCAAATAGTTTCTGTCATGTCTTGCTGATAATCTGACTGTGATGAAACCTCTTTTAGTGTTATTAATGTCTCACATGAAACCATGTGAGCAGAGCCCTCAGACTCTCTAAAGCCTATTTCAAGAGCCTTCGAAAGCAATTCTCCCATTGCAGACAGCTGGACTTGATGCCTTTAGAGGTATTTGGACTTGATCTTAGAGGCATTTTCCAAGTTCAATGATTCGATATCCTGTCCCACAGATCAGGTTTCAAACACGACAAGAATATGTCAAGAGTATGTTCACATGCACAGGGACTTACTGCAAATACATATACGTATATATAGATATATACTCATGCTAGGGCTGTGATTGTCAGCTATTATTGTATCAAAGGCACCCATAACTACTTCAGCTGTAATTATATTGATTAAACAACACAGGTACAAAGCAAAATTGATTGCTGAGCACAGTAAAAGGCTCTTCCTTCATCTCAGGAATATCCCTGAAGAGATGCAGGGTGGCCCACAGTGCCCAGGCTACATCAGGGCAATGGGCTGCCCTTTGCAGTTCTATCCTCTCCCAGGCTTGTCTCCATGTCCCTGCCTCTCCCAAATTTGCAGTGACATCCACAGCAGGAGCTGCTGAACCCTTGAGCTCTGTGCCATTCATTTGCTGCTCCTGATGTGAATCGGATGCACTGGGCAATCCTGGGGGAGGGCAGAGGACAGGGAAGCAATTAGCAATCCACACACTGCAAAGATGAAATCACTCACTTCCAGCAGCTGTGGGGGCAGCTGGAAGGAGGTTTTCTTGGATGAGGATCCCTCTTACTGCTCTTTTTTGTTAGGAGGACTGGAGGGTAATGGTGATTTGGGATATATCTGTGATTCTTTTTTGGTTTTTTTCAGTCTCTTCAGCCTCCCTTTTTAAAAATGATGGGATGTATGACATACATCAAAGTCAGAAATTATATTAACAGGAGAAGAGGTCAAACCAAAGCATTCTTTGGAAGAAATTAAATCTCTCAGAGTTGTCATATGTTTTCTCAGCATCTTTATTTGCTTGAATCGTTTGGCTAAATGGCCAGATCTCCTGGTGATGTTTCTCCTTCCCCACTCATGGAGAAGGTGTTTTTTTCTAGTAGTGGGCAGTTTTCAGAGGTTTAGATTGGCTCTGCTCAGTGTAAAACTGGTGTCTACCTCAGAGGTGGAAGCACTTCAGGTGCCTTTGGAAAGAAGAGATGTGAAATGCATCCAAGCCATGGGCATATGATATCTCCATCCAGGCCAGAAAAGTTGAGAAAATGTTGATGCTATGGGTGGACATCTACCTGCTGGTAGAAGTTCTTCCTCATAAGTATTAGTTTTCTACAGCACCTAGAGACAACAGAAAAGCCAAGATGCCTCTGGGTTTGATGCTGCTCTAACTTGGACAGCCCCTTGCTTAAGTTTAATTTCCACTATTCCAAAGATCTAGAGATCCAGGAGCAACAGAACAAAAGTGTCATTTTGAGCTCATCACTGTGACAGGTGGGTGAGTTTTTTCCTTTCATGGGCTTAAGTAATTTTTTTTTCTCAAGTATCACCATAACTTTTACTGATTCTTCACAAGAAAGATTCTATTGTTTAGTCAGAGTTATTGTTGCTAGAAAACAAATGGTTGTAAAGGCTGCTGGAGACTGGAACTTCCTCTGGATTTGAATTGAATGAAAAGTCTAAATTAACTCTGCTGTAGAAATGAAGGGATGGCAGCAGCTGTCATAAATCTGTCTATTTGTGAAAAGTGGAGCTTGCTGCTGATGTGCAGGTGGTAGGTCTGGGTCTCAGATCAGTGTACAGTTTGCCAAAGGGAGTTACATCATGGTCCAATTAATTAAACATCTGTAACTGCACTGGGAGAGAATAAAAATCCTTGATTACAATAAAAAAAAAAGCCAAATTATTTCTGCCTTGCTTTTTCCTCTGGCTCATAGTATGGCCTTATTCTTAGGAAAATAGCAGGATCAAAACCAACAGTCTGTATGACTCTTGGAACAATTTCCAAGACTTTGTGCATCATTTTGCATTGGTTTATCTCTCAGCAGATCCAAGGCAGATGGGGAAATCCCATATTATAGATGAATTTAATGGTGCCATAGCAGTAATGACTTGCAGTGACCTGTAAAATAGGGAGCAGAAAATTGCCAAAACCTGGGAATATTTTATGATGACCACCCTGGGGAGTCCAGGGTAATGCAAAGTCTGCCCCAGACAGAGATATGCTCTGGGGACCATGCACCTATTGAACAATCAGATGCTGTGATTCTAAATTCATTGGGACATATGGGGATAGAAGACAGAAACAAAGTTAAAACACTCAAATTTTCCAGATTAAGTGGTCTCTCCACCTAAACTTTATCTCTAGAGAAAAAGGGATTATGGGATTGAAAGAACTATTGACAGACCTGGGATCTACAAGAGCCATGTGATGTGTCAGTGGTTTTTTACCACAACCACAACATAAAAAGTTCATCATCCTCTCCTGCCTGCAAAGCGAGTTTGTCATTTCCTTGGCTTAGGAAAGGGAAAAAAAAAGATAGAAAGATGGAAATGCTGTTCTGCTCTTGTAGCCCATCTCCTAAAACATCACATCTGATGTGATAGCTGTGAGTGAAAGTGGGTCACTCAGCTACAGCAAGTGACTTTAATTAAACTTCTTGGCAGGATCCAGGAAGGAACTGTGTTCACACCTCTAATTTAATCTTTTTCTGGGTGGTTGCATAGGCCACAGGGTCTCCCTTTCTCTTTATCCTCTGCTGGCATCCCCTGTGCCCTTTTCTCCCTCTGACCCAGTCAGCGCATTTTCATACAAAAGCTGTCAAGAGAAAAATCTTATTGGGCTTTCTAGCAGGGGACTGGATTGGTGGAATGTTGAGGATTCACCCCTGACAGCCCTTCTATCTTTGTTGCTCTCGTAGATGGTCAAGAGAGGACAGGGTGGCGCTGAGGTCACCCAGCCTGCAGGCAGCAAACAGTCCCTATACATTGGGCTGGCAGACTCTGGTGGAGAGTGAGAGCTTTACGTCAGCCCTCTGCAAAATTTGGCAAGATAATGCATCCTGGTATGAAACACCGAGCTGTGCCATGGTGCCTCCTCCATCACGTTGGATTAGATTAAGCTCAGCAGCAGGACAGTGCATTACACAGCATCATGGGGGTTTAACCTGAATTTGTACTCAGAGTATGTGCATCATATGATAATGGCTTGCTGTCAGCAGAGGTTGTTGGGAAAAGGAAGACTATTAATACAGACATAATGAAAACAGAGAGAGTGGGAATAATTACATTTCCTAGTTCTTGTTAGAGGTGTAGTGGGGCTCAGGGAGTGGAGTGCACAGCCTGAACATGGCAACGAAGAAACAATTAAGGGAATTCAGAAGTGGGGGGAAAAGAAATATTGCCACAGAAATTAAGACCAGATAGACAGCTTTTCTTCTTTTTAGATTAGGAAGGATACTAATTATTTTCTTTTCTTTTTTCCAAAACTATATACCACCAAGTAAGTAACTATTCATGGAGATCTCTTTGGAAACAGCCTTATTTTAGAAGCTCTGCCCCTAAGAACACAAACATTTGCTGGGATTTTAGGAAGAACAAGGTGTTTCTTGGGAAAGGTCTAAAGTTTCAGCCACTTTATTTATGTCTTCCAGGCTTCTCATCAAAGGAATCAGACTTGATTTAGCATCATATTGCTGCCCATGAGTCACCTGTAATTTAGGCATCACTGATTTAGAGAGATATCAAGCATAAATGGACATGGAGTAAAAGACAACTGAGATCTTGTCTATCAAAGACAATTTATAATACAGAAAACAGGGCACAGCTGATTTAAAAGTGATCTCACTCTTGGAGAAGTAGGGAAAACTTGTTAAACTCTATCTTCTGCAGATATATTTTCAATATGTATATAGTCAGAAGTCCCTGGAGGAATGGATTAAATAGAACAGGGGTTTAGGATGCCACCTGACAAGTGAGTCTTGAGATCAAGGTAATAGATTGGGAGTTAGAAGAATATGCTTTAGTTCCTGGCTCTGAAAGAACTGCTCCTTGTGACCTTTAACATCTCATTTATTCTCCTCCTGTCTCCAAAACAAATAAGAAAAACCTTAATATTGTTGCCCAACCAAAGGGTATAAAGTGATAAGTGTATTCATGCCACTAAGGCACCCAAGCAGTGCCATGACTACAGCATTATTAGAACCTAGACAGATGCTTCGTGCCCATCACTTACCTGTAGGTCACCAAGTCAATCCATACCCTCTAAATGGAAGTGACAGTCACACGATAAATTGCAGGGCTGTGGGAGAAATGGATCTGTTGTGTGCTTCTGACCCCATTATTTGCCTTCTGCCCACAAATCCATTTATTCCATCCTTCCCCACCTTTGCAAGCTCCAATCTGCCCACATTTGACAACTGAATCCCGGGTTTGATGCAAAATATTTAGGAACTGCTTTGTGATGGCTGCAAGATGAGTACTATTCTCATTCAGCAGTGCTCAGGTATCCATGTACAAGGTGGGAAGTGTCTCCCATCTTCTCTTTAACTCTAAATTATTGCTTTGCAGTTTTGACACTCCACCCCCAGCAGTGTTCAAAGTCAGATTGGATGGGGTTCTGAGCAACCTGGTTTAGTGGAAGGTGTCCCTGGCTGTGGCAGGAGAGTGGAAATAGATGATCTTTGAGGCCCATTGCAAACCAAATCATTCTTTGATTCTATGATTTAAAGAGTATTCAAATGAAAACCCTGCAGTCACCAACAATCAATTTCTTTTCCAGTGTCAGGGAACAAGTTACCACACACTATCGATAAAGAGAGGGACAGTGTAATAATTCTAGTGAGAAATGTTGTTCCAAAGGCACTCAAGTGGACTCGAATGGAATAATACAGCACAAAAAGATCACTGTGTGTACCCTCATCACCAGCTATTTGTAGCAAGCACAGCATCAGCAATAGCACCCCAAGGCAGTCCTGTCAGGATCAACGACAACTTTAATTAATCCAGCCAAGACAAAAACAAAGGGAAGAAATCTCTGCATTCAATATTTTCCTTGCACTTAGTACATGTCACAAACATGAACTCTGGGGAAGTCAGTGTAATTAAGGCATTTCAGTACCCAGACATCCATCAGTGCTCTCTGAACTTCCAGCTGCCTTGCAGGTCATGCTGAGATGCGAAACAGTTGTCTGCACCACAGAGGGATCTCACACTTTCAGATTCTAGGATTTTAAAAGCCTGATTAGTCAAAAAGATTTTATCAGCCCTTTGGTAAGGGCTGAGCATCAAATCTGTGGTGTCACACGCTCCTTATATTTGCTTGTGTGCATTCAATACTTGCCCTCTGATTCAGTTTCTCTGAATCAATCCAATAAAATATATTAATCTCTCAGTCTCTAATTCCCAGCTTTTATTTTTAATTTTCTCCTTTGTTTTGCACATCGAAGGTTTGAGCCATGGGCCACAATTTAATGTGGATGGATCACGCACCAAAGTAGACATGAGAAAGAAGAGAAGTGGCAAGGCCACTAGCCCAAAGATGATCCTGCACATAGGTGCATGACTGGAGGTAGACCACAATGTTATTAAACATGAACTGAGTGCACCTAAAGTTTTAGAAACTAGAAGTATTTTAGGTTCAATATTGACATTCCAATCTCCAGCAGTTGACACAACAACTACAAACTCAACTTCTGGATGACTGAGCAACCGTCTGCTCCACTCAAAAAGACAAAATCAGAGGAAAAACATTTCAGTTTTCTTGGCATATAAGTCAAGGATTTTTGCGATCTGAGCTATCTAAGGCAGCATAATTCACTAACACTTCCATGCACTCCACATGATCACCAGGACTGCCAATAACCACTACCAGGAA
>VWZF01000779.1:2897-26389 GCA_013396755.1 Sclerurus mexicanus
GGATAACAGCGGGATAACAGCGGGCATGGGGAACACAGGGCATGAGGCATCAGTGGGCATGGGGAACACCAGGTATGGGGCAGCACCAGGCATGGGGCAACACCGGGCATCACCGGGCACGGGGATGCAGGCATGCCCCACGGAGGGATCAGCCCCCCTCTCACAGAAAGTCAGTGGAGTCCCCAAAGCAAGTCCTGCACACAGTACGGTGCCCCTGGCACAGGTTACCCGCCTGGCCTCAGCAGACCAGTGACAGAACGAGGGGAATGGCTTCACACTGGCAGAGGACAGGTTCAGATTAGATATTAGGAAGAAATTGTTCCCTGTGAGGGTGGGCAGGCCCTGGCACAGGGTGCCCAGAGAAGCTGTGGTTGCTCCATCCCTGGAAGTCTGCAAGGCTGGGTTGGACGGGGCTTGGAGCAACCTGGGACAGTGGAAGGTGTCCCTGCCCATGGCAGGACATTTGAGCTAGATTAGCTTTAAGGTCCCTTCCAACCCAAACCATTCTGTGCCTCTGTGATCCTATGATAAAGGATGACCACTGGTGCTGTCCTCTCCTACCCCACTTGGATGAAGACTAGGGAAGGGAAATAGTGGCATGACAGAAGGCTACTGAAGTCATCAGGATTTCTCTCCAATCCACTGGATCTCTATGACAGTGGGATTAGATTGTCATGCAATGTTTTCAAGGTGCCTTCAGTCCAGAAGAATATTAGATTATTTTCTAGTTACTCCAATCATTTCAAGGAAGGTTTGTAGTCCTATGCAACAGTAAAGTATATTGGGACAAAGGTAGAAAGCTGCATGGGCAACTGAGTCAGGAGTGTGACACCAGCACACTGCCTGCCTGCTCTGGCAGGTTTTGTCTGTTTTTAATATAAAGATGAAAGAAAAGGCCAAACTTGGTTTTAAGTGCAGAGAAATACCCTGTAGGTGTCCTATGCTTTCTCTAAATTAATGGGGGTTTGTCTGCTGGACACATTTATTTTATGTTAGGATCCTCCAGGTGGGTCTTTGTGCTTGAGGAGGCACCATCCACCAGCAGCTTTCACCACAGGTAAAGATATAGCATATTAGGTAAATGAAACCAATAAGTAAAGTAGGAGAGATACTAGATATCAGGAGAGTAATAGGAGGTAACACTAAAGTAGACTCGAAAAGAGAAGACAGAAGATATTTGAGGTTTCAGTGTAAATGTCATCTACAAAAATAGTCACACCACCTCTTATACAACCTAAATATTGACAAAACAGATTATGTTGATTGCTTCTGAGCTCCAATCTCCTATGGTTTGCTTCCATCCCTCAACCAGCTTTAGAAAAAAAATGAATTCTGAGCTTCCTGGTCTGAGGGGCCAAGGTCTGTACACAAATGTATCAAAGATACCTTGAATGACTGAATTTTGAACAGTAACTTTTTGAAACATGACTTCAGTAGCATCAAGACCCTTATTGGCTGTTTTTAGCCTGTATCTTCCTCTTGAATTGACACCAGGCACCAAACAAATAGAATAGAAATGCACAAAGGAAGGTTAACAGCCCCAGCCCTAAATCTCCTCTTCTTTGCTTGGGTTTAAACCCAGACAGATCCTACTCAGCGAAACTTAATTGACCTTTATATCTCTGTCCTGTCCCATATCTGCAGGGCACGTTTCCATGGAGCAGGACCTGCCCAGCCTGGGATGCCTTATGCTTGCTTTTTGCTATCTCTCAGCTGAAACAAGGAAATAACAACTTGTGTCTTCCCGATGTTATTGTGTGTCAGGCTCTCTAACACCACACCTACAAAGCCTTCTCCTTATTACATTTCATTACATAGTCCTTTCATTTATACCACTGCACTAACCACCCTTTCAGCAACTTAATGCAGAAAGAATATGCACTTAAATTTGTCACATATAAAAGTATGAAGAATGAACAATCCACACACCTCGGGGAATCAATAAATGGTTGGCCATAAAGCCTTTTGACTCCACCCAGTTTATCACTCAGTTTATCCACAGAGAAAGAGATCACTGACATACTTTTTCATATTTACCTGATCCAGGGAGATCCCAGGTGTAGGTTTGTTTTCCTAATGCAGAAGAAATATTTGATAATATTTTTGTTTAAAAACAAATTCAATACCCAGCTGATCCTCCAGCAGGTGGTGTTTCTTATCCTATAACAGGCCCCTCTCCCTCTCAATCAGTAGCGACCTGAGACAAGAAGTTCCCAGGAAGACTGTAAGTTTTAAGTAATGCAAAAAAACATTACTTGGTTGGCATCAGCCACAGAGGTCCTGGCATGGCCTCCAAGAAGGGAGGGATATGGATTGGGTCTCTTAAAGTGGATCTTTGTTCCCTGGCATCATCACTCTTGGTTAAGCAGCTCAGGGCTCTGGTCCTGTGCTGTATAAAAGAAATAGTGGTTAATGTAGAACCCTGTGTGCCATGAGATGGGCAGCTCCAGCCTGTGGGACAAACCATGAGGCTCCAAATATCCAGAAACTTTTTGAGGAGCTGGGGTTGAAGGGCAAAAAACCAGCACACTCCAGTTCAAACATGGTTGCAGAAGTGGGTACAGACTTGAGAGCCACATTCACATCCAGGTAAGCCTCGGGTTCTAGATCTCTAAAGTGTCTTGGGGGCGAAGATCTCAAACATTATGCCAAGCAGTGATGGCAGTCTTTGCTTTGAAGATTTTCACTTCCCGTGACTCTGAATCCGACCAGGGGAGAAGGTCTGCAGTGGGGAATCTGTGCTCTGACAAGAGGGAGATGGGGACATGGGGAGATGGAGAGATGGGGAGTTGGGGACCGGGGCTGCCGCAGCAAGCTGCCTCTGGTGACTTGACAGGAAGTCCCAGGAGGCAGCAGAGCCTCAGGTCTGCATGCTCAGGCAGTATTTGAGTGAGGGGAGTGAATAACCACAGGATGGAGCAGGGGGTTGTGGAGGGGAAGAGTGGGAGCATGGTGAGAGAGAGCCTCTTTCTTATCTGCTTCCTTGTGGCCCTGGCTGCTTCCTTTCATCTCTGCACCAGGACCTTCCCATGCCCACCAGACCCCAGCAGCCCTTCCAGATCCTGATCTGCAGGGGTTTGTTCCTCCTTTCTATCTTCTTTAAGAGAAACCTGCTCTAATGGAAATAAATCCTTTCTCATTTTCTCTCCCACCTGCCTTCCTCCCCTTTCCCCATGAAACTCAGAAATGACCCTCTCTTTTTGGAGCACTAACTGGGACATAAAAAATGGGTCACCTGGAGATTGTCATGGTTGCCCACTAAGGTTGCCCAACCACTGTCACAGTTTGGTGCCAGAGGTCCCCTGTGGGCAGGCAGTGCCTGTTCCTCCCACAAGCTCTTCAGGCTACGAGGGGTTAATACACAGTGGCCTTTTCAGGAGCAGAGATGGAGTATCAGCCTCCAGAAGGGCAAAGGCTGTCAACCAAAACTGGGTGGTTCTGGGTCAGCAGCCATGAGGGTCTGAAGGCTTGCTGCAAGCTGTTTCCATTTCTTATAAATGCCTCTTTTACAGAAAGGAAGTTTGGTTGAAGCACATGCAGGAGAATGAATGACAGAAATGTTGAAACTCTGCCCAGCTGGCATGATGTAATCCCAGTGAGTGCTCTGATCTGCAGGCTACAATAAATATATCCTGGGATGGGCCGTTTACAGTTTCCTGGAATTGGAAAGAAGTATCTCAGGACCTAAAATCATTCCAGTTCTCCCCACTGATGGTGCACTGAGCTTTTTTACTAAAGCAAACTGAGATTCTGGGCTTGTTTTGGTGGGAATAAAGTGAATTCCAAAAATGTGACTTGTGTCTTTGAACTTTCCCTGCTCCTTCATTTCCTTTCCACCTTTCTTGAGGACACAGACCTGTCATGAATGATTTGCTGAGGGAAGTCCTGTGAGCTGCAGGCACCTGGGAGCTCTGATGAGTTTGCTAATGAGGCTGCAGAGTTGCAGCAGCCTGAGCCTCCCTGAAAAAGGCCAGAGAGACTCGGCCTGTCCTGGGGCACATGGGTCTCAGCTCAGGGCACAGTGGGGCTGCAGAGGAGCTGTGCAGCCCTGGGGTCCTGCCATCCTGGCCAGTAACCCCCCTGAAGCTAAATGGGGAGTCCATTCATTTTACATTGCTGGAGTCCCATGGATGCAGCTGGGGCTGAGATCAGTAAAAAAAAAGGTAAGTTGTGTCTTAAAGTTGGTTGGTTCTTTTTTTCCCTTATGGTATCTGTCTGAAGGTGGAATGGACTTGCCCAACCAGCCATCTGCAGAGCAGGAGTCGAGCCAGAGAGACAAGCAGCACACACGGTGGGCAAGGCTGGCTGTGCCTCTTGCCTTGGAGGGTTTGCTACATCCTGGAGTGCTCAGAAAACGTGCCAAACTTCCCAGCTGTCGGAAGGGAAGGGCAGGCCAGTGCCTGTGGCAGCGTGGTGCTGTGCCCCCAGCCCTTTGCAGGGCAGGCAGTGGCCAGCTGGGGCTGGGGACTCAAGGAGGCCACCCCTGCCTGCACCCAGCCCCTGCCTGCACCCAGCCCCTGCCTGCACCCTGCTGCTGCCCCCCAGCAGCCTAGGGTGTCTGCAAGCACAAGGCAGGGAGACCTTGGGAACTCTCTGTAGCTCTCCAGGAAAAGTTGTCTGGGTGTGGAGGCTGCAGTGCAGTGATCTGCGGGTGTTTCACCTCTGCTTTGCCTTGGGAAGGACATCCATCAGCCCTGCTTTGTTTGAAAGACTCCATCCCATCCTTGTGCAAAGAAGCTGCCGAAAAGGAAGTTCTTACAGACACTGAGAAGTGGCATTGGGTCAATCACGTTTGTGCCACGAGGAGCCCAGGGATGGGGTCAGAAGGCAGGACAGAGTGGGAAGGTGGCTTGTCCCCAGCTGGGATAGACTGCGGGAGGCAGCAGGGTGGGCACCCAGGCTGGGCTGGGCACCTGTTCCCAGCACCAAGGGTGACCAAGGTGGCATCAAGGACCTTGTAGAAACAGAGCAAAGAGTGAAAACCATGTGCTAAAATATGTGAGTTGTTTTCATTAGTATTGATTGGCTTTTAACCTCGATCCAACTTCAAACATCTCTGCCCAGGTACAGACCACAAGGGAGAACAGCAGCCATACTGGATAATAACACAGTTTACATAAGCAAGAGTTGGATTTGGTGCTTGAGACACACCTGCCTGGGGCAGGGATGGGTGCTCCTGCTCCTGTCCTGCCAGGGTCAGAGCGGCCAGAGCTGTTGCTTCTGGGTGTTGGCTTTTTTGGATGCTGTCAAAGGAGATGCTCTAAGCACTGTTTGGCCACCCTCCTCCCCCCAAAAAAAGGAAAAGCCAAGTGACACATCCGGCTGGATGCTGGGAGCCCATCATAGTTCAGCTGACCTTCTGCTGAGGGACAGTGGTGGATCTGCAAGGAGGGAAGGACCTCTCACATCCTTCTCCCCACCAAGGAATGGGGGGCTCCCTCGGGCAGCACCCACCGGGGGGACCCTGGGGAGGGAACATCTTGCAGGGACCAGCTGTCCCACACCATTCCTTGTTCAAACTCACCTTCCTCTGCTTGGTGGGTGGGATTTCTTCTGAAACAAGCACAGATTTTATTTTTTCATTACTATTTTTTAACACCCTCTGATGTCCCAACGGAGACCCCCAGACACTGGCTCGTCAGCTGTGGCTGATAGAGCAGAGGTTTTCTGTCCCCCTCCCTTTCTGTGTGTCTGTGTGTGTGTGTGTCTGTGTGTGTGTGTGTGTCTGTGTGTGTGTGTGTCTGTGTGTGTGTGTGTGTATGTGTGTGTGTCCCACTCCTTTTTTTCTGTGTGTCCCTCCCTTCTGTGTGTGTTCTCCTCCCTTTGTGTTCCCCTTTTTTTGTGCCCCCCTTTATATCCCTCTTTTTTGCCTTTTCCGTTGCCTCCACTGCTCTTGCCGCTCTTCCATTTTTCGCCCTTTTTTGCCCTCCCTTTTTGCCCCCCTTTTTCTTTGAGCTTCCCCCCCTCTCCCCCCCCTTAATTTTCGCGTCGCTGTTGTTTGTGTGCATCTGTTTCTTTACCTCCGTGTCTCCTGGGCGCCGATTTGCCCGATCCTGCCCCTCCCATCCCATTGCCCCCCCGTGCCCCGTCCCGCCCGGTTTCTGTTTCCGCGGCCGTTTCCCGGAATCGGCGCTGCCGCGCGCGGCCCGCAGGGGGCGCCGGCGCTCGGGGAATCCCGCGCGGGGCGGACTGGCCGGGAATTCCAGGGAATTCCCGCGGCCCCGCAGGGAAAACCCCCCCAGGGCAGGGGGTGCCCGCGCAGTGACCCCCGCGGGGCGCTCCGACACCGGCGCCATCCGCTGCCCACCCCGGAGAGAGCGAAGGAGCAAAGCGGAATCGCTCCCCGGAGTGACTAGCAATGCTCAGCGGGTCAATTAGTGTGGGAGATTAATTAAAGTCAGGGTGTCGTTTAATATTAAGTATATGCTGTTTACTCTGGGAGTGCTAGAAAAGATTTATATATATATATATATACACACAATTATATACAGAATTATAAATAAATTATATAATATGCATGCTATGCTATTAATAATTTATATAACATATTTTGTCTAGAACTCCACGGAAAATTAGCATATACTATACATAATATATATAACACGTCAAATATAATATATAAAATGATATCATACATAATTCAGCATGTATTTATATTACATATGTGATTTATTTTTTACCCTGGGCACGCTCGAAAAGGCGGGTCTGCATTTTCCATACAAACTCGTGGTTAATACTGAAGTGCAGCTGGAGCAGTGCCCACGTGGAGCAGGATGCCCGTGGCTCGGGGGGCAGAGCTCCCAGAGCTGCTCGAGAGGCCGAAGTTCCCCGTTTTGGGGACTCTGAGCTCGTCCCGCTGACTCGTGCCCAGGCGGCGCGGGCTTCCCTTTCCTTCTCGTGGGCAGTTTCGTCACGCCCTGTTCAGGCTTTGCACACTCGTTCCCCTCGCTGTTCCCGGGTGTTTTCCACGGCCCGGAGCCTCCTCAGCCCATTCCTTTTCTCCGCATTTTGGCCCCTCTGAAGCGCACGCACCGAATCCGGGGAAACCTGACCCGGGCCCTTTCCCGGGAGCGCTCGCCTGGATTGAATTCCCTGCGGCCGCTCCCGGGCTCGTCCCGTTCTGCTGTGTCCCCTTGTTCTGCAGGCACGTCCTTGCTGCTGCGGTGAATCCCGAGGCAAAGGGCTCGCAGGGCTGTGCCCTCCCCGGGTGGCACTGCGGGACAGGGATTGCGGAGCGCGGACGGCACTTGGGCTCAGCCCAGGGGTCGAAATCGCTGTGGAATGGGGCTCCTGCGTGGGAGGAGCTCCGCGCTCCGGGACGAAAGCCCTGTCTGGGATTTTTCCTGCCCCAGAGCTCTCCCGGCAGGACCGTGCATGGAGCATTTCTGGTCCCCTGTTGCCACCTGCCGCCTGCCACCTGCTCCTGCTCCTGTGCCAGCTCTCCTCATCTTACGGAGCTAAGATGAAAATATGGACTTTTCCTTCATAAAATTTGGGCAATGCTAGAAAACGCTGGAAAAATCAGTATCAGTGTGGCAAGAAAATGTTTTGTTTCTGCACGTTTGTTCTGGTGTCACAGGATTCGCACCCGTGCTTTGCCCGCGGTGCCCAGAGATGCCCCCGGAGAAGGAGCAGGGATGCTGACACGTTGTACCAGGACCCGTCTGACTCAGAAATTTGGAACACATTAAATCAAACTCTTGGCAACACTGTGACCACAAGTGCTTTGCTCAGATGCTCAGCTTCTTTTTTCACCATATCAAAGCTGGTAGGTTTTTCAGGAAGATTTTTCTTGATTAGAAGGACATTGGAGAAATCCACCTCTCTCTTTGACCAGAAATCTCTTCTCAGTTTGGTTCTCATTTCTTTCTCCCATATTTAAAACTTTTTTTTTTTCTTTTAATTAATTTATGCTGGGATATTTGTAGCAAGAAATGCAATGATACAGGGAACTAGAGGAAACATGCTCAGCTCTGTCACAGGGGTGGGCATCTTAATGAGCTCTCAGGTTTTTAATTCATGCATCATTAGAAATAGCTTCCAGCAATACACTTGCACACTCAGCTCTGACTGTCAGAGATTTTATAATTACTAGATTTGCCGAAGTGTGGGAATAGCTTGAAAGAAATTTATTCACTGTATTAAAACTAGCAAAAATACAGAATAAATATTTTGTCCAAAATACATATATCTATAAAATGTGACATAATTTAATTGGCAATGTAGAAATAAAGCCATACTGCTCTAAATACTCCTATCCATTAACTTTTTAGAAAGCATTAATACTCTAAGTGGCCTATGTTCAGATCCTTACAAATCTTATTTACGCTGATGTACCAAACTGCAGGCAGGGTGAAACCTCGGGATGTGTCTCTCAGTGCTTGTGGAAGGGTTTGAGCGGAGTGCTGAGGAGAACTGAGGAATCCTGTGTGGGTCAGCGCAGCGTTCCCGTGCTCCTTGCAGGTAAGTGACATACAGGGAGATACGGATATGAAACCCAAAGGTTTTATGCCTCGTCACGTCTTTCTGTAATCCTCTACATGATTTGTTTTATCAAGCATTTAAATTTTCATCTCAAAACACAAATGCCATTTCACCACCAGTACCTGGAGATGCCAAACACGAACAGGACCAATGAAACTGAAGGTGTGCCCTGCCAGATTTTAACACAAAGGAGGAGTACATCTTAAACAAGTAAACATTTTACTGCTCTTAAAAATTTACAGCAATTTTAGAAGCTTCTGGCTCTATGTTCTTCTGGCTTTTAATGCTTTTCGGATGAATGTCATCAGCTTTCCTATAAATATCATTGCATGCCTTCTTTCTGTATCACATTTCCCCTGCAAAATTAATCAAGAAAATGAAATTGCTTAATATTTAATCATTATTTAGAGCTTTTTAATCTCAAAATCATTTTGTGAACGATATAGTTCTCCTTAAATTCGCTGATCACACATATGAATCCTCAATTCAGAGGTGAAGCAAGTGGAAGACTAGAACAAGGGAAGGGTATAAACATGAAATAATGCTAGTATTTATTCTTCCATGTATTAAAACCAAGCCAGTATAAAAATTACTCACTTTTATAGACATAAGGGCTTGTTTATGAATTATGGATCATATTTTGTTACATTTCTGCTATGGGACCTCTGGTAGACAGTGAATAAATTCCTACCTCTTCTATGCTCGGTGTGAGAAATGGCTTCAGTCTTTCAAATTTTTGGAAAAAAGCACTGAATTTTTTCAGAGCTGGATTAGTTTTCAGCTGTTCTGTTCCTTCAAAGATTGTGCTGATACAATTCACATCCTAAGATGGAAGAAACAGCAAAAATGAGATACAAGAATTTGTAACCATGAGCTACAACAAGCTTCTTAAGAATCCCCAGCAGTGATGCCCAAGCACCTGGATAGCAGATTTGTTCTTACTGACTTTTGGACTCGAGTGTGCAAGCAGCTTAGGCAAGTGTGCTTATCTGATGTGCACATTTATTTCCTCTGGAGACAGAAACCCGCCAAAGTGTGTTTTGTAATGTCCAGATGAACCGTGTCATTGTCTAATCAGTTTGATTTCTCACATCTGCTCGTGCATCTCCAACACAAGAGAAAGAAAATAAATGACCCTGAAGCTACTCCAAACATTAACTTGTGTGCCAGCAGAGGTGGGGACAACAGCCACTCCCTCATTTCCCAGCCCTGTCCCGTCCCAAGTGTGGCCACGCTGCTCCTCTGCCACAGTGCAGCAGCTGGCTTTGGTCTCCGAGACCTTGTGGTCTGGACAAGGCCACCAGAAAGGGGAGAAGGGATGTGGACAGAAGCCAAGCAAGGAGTGATGACGGTCACACTCACCAGCGTGGGATTGTTTAGCAAGGGAACAGCTAAACTCACAAAGAAGGAAGGAAGAAGAGGACACGACCATCAGCAGCCGGAACAGACTGAAGTGTCTGAGGAGAAGAAAGTGATGAAAAATGGAGAAAAAACTAATCACCGAAGATCAGAGGAAATGCGGCAGCTGTTGAAGGTCAGCGTCGTGCCTACGATGCTCTCAACCAATGTGTGGTCTCCCGTTAGTCATTCCTGATGCCGCATGGTGAGTAAGACCATTTTCCCACAGCCTTGCTTGGGAAGCCACATGCTTCTGCTGCTGCTGACCAGCAAACTCAGACACTGAGGAATTCTGTCACTTCTGGCTCCAAAGCACTGGGGAGAGGGAAGGAGCTCTTCTCCTCAGAGGAGAGCTGGGCAGCGGGCTCTGGTGGCATCTCCAGGGACCTCATCAGGGAAAGGGACAAGTGAGCTGCCAGCATCGGGCACTGCGGATTCTGGGTCAAAACCTCAGAGTGAAAGCCAGCCCAGGTCTTAGGCTGGGAAGAGAGCTCCTCCAGACGGGATCCAGAGAGAAGTGACAGAGCTGGGAACTTTACATCTAGTTTGCAAGGACTGCGATTCGATACCAAGAACCCCCAGCCTCCTGTACCAGCTTAGGGCACAAATGGGAATGATTCTGCTCCCTCAATAAATTAATGACTTGGATTGCATTCCCACCAATAGCCATCTGGCCACGCTATTAACTGAGGAGTTCTGTGCCGGGCTGCGATCTGGAGAAACCAAGATTCCTGTTGATGCACAGCAACTGCATGGGTTGTTTAAAGTCATCACAGAAAGGAAACCTGAGAGCGGGCAGGAGAAATTTACTGGAGATGCAAAAGAAGATGGCAAATGCAGAAAGGGGGTTCGATCTTTCCGACAGAGCCCGTTCCCGGGCGCCCTGTCCCGGCGTCCTGCTCAGGGGCCATTCACACCGAAGCTCACACAAGGCAGGTAGTGCAGCTGTTCAGCCCCCTTCCTGCTGGGAAGCACAGGAACAGCCTTTCCTAGAGCAGGCTAAATGAAGCAGGCTAAAAAGAGGAATTTTTGCAGCCATGCAAGCAAGAAGTGTGAGCAAGTTTGCTCTTTCCTTTTTAGCTGTCTTTCATTAAAAAAACCGATTCAGAAAATCCCTCCTTGTGTGTGTTCCTGCAGAACACACACAAGGGGTGTCCTTTTATACTGTATTTATTTTCTTTATATTCTGTCCTTTTATATTACAGCATCTTCTTTGACTTAGCATTTGATTGGTTTTAATAATATTTTATATCTAACAACATTTTATATCTTACAATATCATTTTATGTCTTATAATAACTACACTTAAAGTAGTTGTTTACTCTTAAATACAAATAGAGGATTTTAGGAGATAACAATTTAAAAACGACTTCAATTTTCAATGAGCAAATTTATGAAAATGTTAATCTTATTTAAAAAATCTTTTACTTACATTTATATTGTCTGGAGTTTCAATCCTCAGATTCTGAAAAATAACATATTAATTCAGCCTTTCAAATATCCCTGATAAAATTATACAACCACATAGATTGTTTGACTTTCAAAAAGAAGTTAAATGTTCAAGAACAAGAGGATTCAGTGTATGGAATTTTAGATTAGAAAAATGGAAATTGAATTTACCTGACTGTCCCTTGCCATCACCTCCCACATTTGCTGCAGCAGTGTCAGTAACTCAGCCACGCTGCTCGTCTGGGAAGCAGCAGAGAAGCCTGCAGCCAGCAAGAGAAGGTAGAGATGGGCTTTCATCCTCCCGATGTGCTCAGAGAGCCTCTAAGTGCTTCTGGACCAGTCCTCTACCATTTTATGGTCTTTACAAGGAAATAGCAGTTTAGGTCGATTTTGGTAACTGATTATATAAATTAAAAAAAAAAAAAAAGGCCACTTGTTGAGA
The DNA here is from genome assembly GCA_013396755.1 of Sclerurus mexicanus. NCBI lineage: Eukaryota > Metazoa > Chordata > Aves > Passeriformes > Furnariidae > Sclerurus > Sclerurus mexicanus. The sequence goes on from VWZF01000779.1 coordinate 14,671, forward strand.
CTTTCTGGAAGAGAAAGGTTCCAGTAAATTTGGTGTCTAATCCTGGGACGCCTTCCTTACCCAATCAGCATTTCCATGGAAAGAAATCAGTAAATTTATAAATATGTGGCTTTTCAAGTTGAAAATCAGTAAAGCATAGAATGACCCAAAGCATGATTAGGCAGTTGCTATCTCCACAGCACTTCTCTAGAAATCAGAACTTCTTTGGTCACAGTGTGGGACTGTCTGATTGATAACAGGGAAAAGGCTGGTGTAAGGAAAAAGAAAAGTAAAACCCCGTGGAAATATATGGCCCACTGCACAGAAAGAGCAAATGACAGCATTTGTGCAATACTTGTGGCAAAATGTTGACAAAATGCAGGTGTTCTGAAAGAGTTAATTAATTTACAGCAGGAGAAGCCTCTGCCCTGGAGCAGCAAAGTGGTCCAGGCACAGCAAAGTGGCCCCTTTTGGGTGGAAAAGGAGGGCTGCAGGGTGTTCCTGAGCGAGCCAGCCCTGACCCCACGGGCACAGTGGGTGCCACAGGGTGGATTTGGTGTCAGGGCAGTGGTGCCCGTACTGCCCATGAGCTGGCCATGAGCTGGCAAGGGAGAAGCGCACCAGGCTTGTGAGGGTCACACCTCAGCTCTTCGTTCATTGAGGGCACCATGGTGTGTTACCCGCCAAATCAGCCAGTGGCTCGTGCTTCCCACTCTCCTGGGAGCTGGAAAAGCCCCTTTTTAATTTCCTTTTAAAAAGTATGGGTTTATTTTACAAAAATGAGGGCAGTGGCCGGGGTGGCTGCAGCCCAGCTCAGTGTCTGCTGGGCAGGAGCAGATCTGCTGGCCCTGTTTGGGGGCTCTGATGCCACAGCACTTACCAGTAAGTGCCTCGATATCTCAGTACTCTGAACTGGGGAAGTCAAAAGTCAGTAGTGGTTATGTGGCTTAGCTCAAGCTAATCTGTGAGCTGGCTGCTGCCCACTTCACTCTATCTGTTTGTCATCTCTCACAACAATAGGTTTTTTCCCACACTTGGTGCTTATCCGTAGAACTTTCTCATCACACAGCTCTGGGGTTTGTATCCTTGTAGGAATGCGACAAGTAATAAGAAAGAAGTTTTTTTTACAGTGAGGAGGTAAAACACTGGCACAGACTATCTGGAAAAGCTGTGGCTGCCCCATCCCTGGGAGTGTCCAAGGCCAGGTTGGACGGGGCTTGGAGCAACCTGGGCTGGTGGAAGGTGTCCCTGCCCATGGCAGGGAGGTTGGAACTAGATGGTCTTTAAAATCCCTTTCAACTCAAACCACTCTGTGGTTTTGTGGACTCCACACCAGTGCATCTCTGGGAGTTCTGCAAAGAACCTGCCTGGCACTACCTGTTGCCCTCAGGCTGAATTTTCAAGCCATACAACCGAAAATATTAAGCCCTGCTCTCGGTTCACTGTGTTTTTGGTGTTTTACAGTTTTTTCTTTTGGTCTCCCTCAAACTCACACTCCTCTTCCCTTTGGCTGGAACTGGGGCCGTACCTGCCAGCCAGGCTGAGGTTCAGCCCCACCATTAGAAACCATTGTGGGCAGCTCAGCTTTGACTCAAGGTTGGTTGGAAGATCCCACTTTTTTCACCTGTTCCTTGGCTGAGAGTTGGCCCATCCCATCCCACGGTGGTTCCTGTCCCCCTGGGAGGGATAGCCCATGGGGCTGCTGGCCACTGCCGTGTCCTCCACCCCAGGTCTCCCTGCCCCAGGCCCCTCAGCACAGAGAGCACATCTGTCTCCAATTCCATTCCTGGCCGACACAACTCCCAACAGATTTTGTCTCAGGCCTTTTCTTTGCCTCCCTCTCTTTCATTTGGCATTTGCAACCACTTCTGCAGAATCTTACCACTGTTTGAGAACTTTGTGTGAACTGCATGACTATTTCTTTTCCCTTGATAAACTTTGCAGGAGGTTAATTCCCCGTTCCCAGGAATTCACAGGGATTTCTGTGTAGCAGCACCATGAGCTGGTCTTTCAGCTCCAAAGGAACAAGACTTGTCCTTCACCACTGTTTTATTCCAAAGTCACTTCACTTTTCAATGCAGGAATTTTTCCTTTTCCCCCCTATTCTAATTCAGATAACAGGACTGCTCCAGTACCTGTTTTTCTCTCTAAGCTGGCTCGGTGCCCCTACCCAAACCACAGTCCCATATCCCAGCCGCAGGTTTGTTATTGTTCAGATGGTTTGGGTTTTTGTTTTTTACATGAATGCAGAGTTTAGAAGCTGGAGGATAATGTAAGAAAAAAATAGGGCAATGTAAGCAACAGGTCCTGCCCTTGAGACTGTACACCTTTGATACCTATAATTCTGGATTATAGACCTATAATGTCTGATCTGTGAGAATAGGCAGACTGAAGGCACCACAGACATGGATGGGATTGGTGGGAACAGGAATAAGAGTAAGCAAAGAAATTGAGATGAAACTCTGGGCACTGGAGTAAAAGACAGCAATTGGAAATCCAAACTGTTGCATTTCATTTGTCTGAAGCGTCTGAGTTTGGGATGATCGGGAGTTTGGAAGTGAATAAATAGTCTAATCAGTGAATTCATGACTTTTGATACTAATGAAAAAGGTATTTCCGTGGGAGTCGGAGTGTTGTAAGTGTTCAGGTTACAGCTGATTTAGGAACATTGTTGAAAAAAGGAATCAGATGGTGCTATGAGTGTGAAAACAAAGTTCTCCTAAAAGCTGTGCCAGGTGCTGCCAATGCCAGCTGGGATCATCCTGGCCAAGGGCTTCTTTGCACTGAAAAATGGTGATGATTCCTGTAGGCACATGACTGCATCAGCCTGATAGACTTAGCAAATACCCTGTAAGAACTGAGCTGCAACTGTTTGGAGGAGCTGGTTTTGCTCTTTCATCTAGATAAGTGTGAAGTTATGATGCTCAGATAAGGTTTCTTTACTGGTGCAAGTACAAAACGCAGCATGGCTACGGTGCATTGGCTTGTGCCTCTCTAACCTGCCAAGCTCAAGGAAACAGAAATTTCTGAAAACCAGGGAACATCTCCTGCAGAGATGCTCTGGAATGCTTTCTCACAGCGGTTATGTTCCAATATTTTGTGCTGGGAGCTTAGTTTAAAGCAATCCATTTGAAAGAGAGTTTTCTCTTATCCTGGCAAGTTTTCTGATGCCCAAACTCACCCATCTCCTGGGATTGTAGAAACTATTTTAACCTTTGGTGATACTTTCACTACTAACAGACAGCAATGGAGAGAAGCCAGGTGAGTGCAAAAAGCAGATCACTAGCAGGCAGTCGTATTCACCTTATTTAAGGAATGAATCCTTAGCTTTTTGTTGCCTTCCAGCAGAGCATGGCCCTTGCGAAGGTGGCTGCTGCAGCAAGGTACTTGTGGCTGTGCAATTCCAGGCTGGATGCTCCAGCAGCGAGCAGAGTTCCTGCTTGCTGCAATGGAGAGCAAAGATAAGTGCCTGGACTTTGTTCTTGCATCCCAAGGTGCTGCTCCTGGAGCACCTCTGCCACAAAACAGCCCCGGTGCCTGTTCAAAGGCCAGTCCCGAGCCAGGGAAATTGTGAAATTTAGTAAAGACTGGTCTTGAACGAAATCACACGGAAAAACACCCGTTTCCTAGGAAATAAACTGTTAGGAGGAGTGTTGTTTACAGCTCCATGACAGTCCATGGGGTCACTGGTTTCTGGAAACAATACTTGCAATGTTTGGCCAGTTTTTCCACTGTTCCCATCTAGCACCAGACACGGCCGTAAGTGCGACTCCGTCAGATCCCATCTAAACGCAGCTTGACTAAACTGCTGCACAAAATGAGATGCTTCCTATAGAGAAAAATAAAGGCAGATGAGAAGAGGAAAGACAGGGAAAGGAAGGTGGTCCAGAGGAGAGAGCTGTTGCTCCAGACTCGGCCAAAACCGATGGGAATGTGGGTGTCATTTGCTGCTCGCTGTCTGCCCGGGGCTGAAGCAAAGACATGACTGCTGGCTGGCCCAGGCTGTACTAGGAAGCTTTTTAGAATCATGGGAAATGTGAGGGGGAACGATAGCCAGAGTAGTTAAAAAAAAACCCAAACTCTAAACCCATTCTGTAGCTCCCTGAATTGCTGAGGCAGAGGAGCAGTGGTGGGATTCTTACCATTTCAGATCTCAGCAATCCCTTCCAGCAGCTTTAACATCTCTTCTGCTTTCTAAAATCCTTTGGCTTCCCTCACCAGAAAATGAAACTTGTAGGAGCTCAGAAACCTCCAATTATAATCTTTTTGTCCTACAGATCAGTATGTTTGTCTCCAGATTTTTTGTTTCTTTGTTTTCTGATCGGTGCTGTGGCAGTGACACGCTGGGTTTCAGTTCCCACGGCATCAGACGCTACAGCAGGAACCTGCCCAGTGCCCTCTGCACTCCCTGAGACCTTCCTGAGAGCAGGATCTGCCTCCCTTCAGGGTTTTTTTGACTATACATCCTGAAAACAAAAGCCTTAAGATTTTTCCTCTTCACTCACAGGGTGAACAGCATTGTGGATGTTGAATGTGAATTTTAAAGTTTGCACAGCCAGCCTCGTAACTTCCTCTGCTCTTGTGCAGGCTTTCCCTCCCAGGGCTCCTAAAAACCTTTTTTATGTGTCTGGATGACTCCACTGTGAAATCCCACCTTTATTTGCTCCTCTGAAATGACTTTTCAGTAGGATGACAATATGGCAAATGGATAATGCACCGTGTTGGCAGCACAGTAAAAATCCGTTTCTGCCACTCAGGCTCTTTTAGAATGTTCCCAAGGACTCTAAATTGTCTTATAACCCTGGCACTGCCATTCCTGACAAGCAGATAGCATAAAACAAGGACTACAAGTGCTCCAAACTCTGTTCACCTGTGCTAATGCAGGAAGCAAAATGCTTCCAGAAAAGTAAAATGGAAAGAAAACGGATTTGCCTGCATGGATGGACCCACTGCAAGGTAAAGAGAAGGAATAGTGAAACAATGCACTTGCAAGTATGAGCTGAGCTTCTGCAAAGTGGCATTAAAATATGCTTCAATTAGAGATGTACTCTGCTTAATCAGTTAATTAAGCTCCTGTGTGGTCAGGTAAGCAGTCAGTAGCATTTTGTGCTCTTCTGATGAGGTTTAGCTTGCAGTGGGTGAGCAGTATTGACCCCACAGTAAGTACAGCACACTGAAGCTCACCCTTTTCACAGGTTCTAGCATGGTTTGGAAGGAAGGGTGAGTTCTTAGAATGACCTGTGGTAATATTACAGTCCCTCAGCAGTGGTTGGTTGGAAAGGGTTTGTCTTCGTTAAGATTATAGAGTTTCTGCAAGCCGTGTCATAAAATGTTGATTTTGCTGCTACTTTTCCATTTTATGCAGAAAGCTGGAGCGAAACATAAAATAATAGAAAAAAGTGACGCTTTCCAGCCTTGTCTCAATTTTAGCAGCTGTGCATCACTTACAGTTACTTGTGAAATCTGATGTTCAAGTATTTAATAGCTCCTCTGCGTGGGGCAGGATTCCCAGATTCCTGCATGTCCCAGGATGCGCTGTTGACTCCCCAGGAGATGTGTCAGAAGGGCACATCTGTTCAGAGAGGTATCTTCTCGTGTTTGCTCTTTCAAAATTTCAGACTGTCTGGTCTTGCTAAACCTCCAGCAGTGACTAATGGCATGGCTTGGCTTGTGGGAGTGTTCCCTCTGTTTCCTCTTTACCGCTCGAGTTGCCTGCTCTGCAGAAGATTTACTCGTTTCAGGACCGACAGGATCAGCTGCTGTCCCTGCTAACAACCAGTGTCCGGAGCAGTTCTGGCTGTTCTCAGTCACCTGGATGGGAATCTGTGCTCTGCACCCTTCTGTTTCTTGGAAAATCTTGTCCAGCTGCTACAATCTGATGGTTTCTTGGACATAATTATGCTCAATTACTTAACCCTGTTGTTAGCCATCAGCAAGGGTCTATGACTTCCCAAAAATACCTTTATGCCAAGTACTTTTGCCTTAAAATTTACACAATGTGTAGCTGGGCAGGTCCTCAAACTACTTCATGGCCCAAAAGCCAGCTCAGTGAATCTACTGCATTTCCTTTGGAATTCAATATATGCTCCCATACATTAGTACAAGTGTTGTTTTCCTCTGACACATCAGATTTTTAAAAAATGTACTATTTTTATTTAGGAAAAGTAGCTTGTAGATCTATTCTTCACTTCATGAAAAATACAACTTAAGGCAATACAAAAACTCAAATCCAGCCTCAATTAGACATTCTTTGCTACCACCATTCAGTTTGATAATTATCATTGCCATAGTTCTATGGCAATAACCTAGAGACCTGCTTAAGCTTTCATTTTGGCCTGTCACTGAGCCAGCAAACACTAATTTGTCGCTCTTTGCTTCAAAATGTGAAGATCCCACAGGTATTAAAATAAATATGATCTGCTCTCACACTAAATATATTAGATAAATAAAGAATATGAATCGTGCAGGTATACTGCACTGCAATTATATTGTGGAATCTCAGGGAACCACATTGTTTTCAAACTTAATCATGCAAATATTTAAAAGATAGCTTTCTCTCCTTTTTTTCTCTGGCCTTCAGAAAATAAATATTTGACAATTTTCTAAGTGCCTGCAGGAGAGCACATCAATGGATCTGCCTCTTAATCTCTGTTATTTTAATTTTGCTCACATAGCCTTGGCTTATTCTTTCATTATTGCAGTGCACAAACACAGTAGAATTAATAACTTTAAGTTCTTTTATTCATGATCACTTTGAACATTAGGACTCTGTACAAATATAAAAGCTATCTATAAATAAAATAAATATGCTAATACCTGCAATAAGACATAAATATCTGATGCATGACACATCCGTGCTAATGTTGTGCTGTCTCTTGGTGGTGCCCTGGCAGTGTGCCACCAGAAGCAGCTCTAGTGTTGGGCAGGAGGGGTCTCTGGGCACCGGGGTGCCAGCCCCTGTCTCCAGGACTACGGGCAGTTCTCGTGCAGCTTTTCAAAGTAGTTCTCGAAGTGCCTCAGGACGCTCCGTCGGGCCATGTATGTCATCAGACAGGTTCTGTTCTCCTTGGGTTGCTGGAATAATGGTAACAAAAACAGGGAGAAGTGAAAATAAGGGAGAAAAGAAGAAGAGCATATTGCTGAGAAGCTGTCTGTGGTTGTTCAAGAGGCTCTTGAATCAGAAGGAAAGATAGATCTGCATGAATGTAGAGACAGAAGGCATTTGAGCATTGGCAATACTTCCTCCTGGCTGACTACTCTGACATGTGGCTCAGGGCCTTTTCTGATTAATCTCCTGGCTAATGACAAGTTCCACGGTTTGCCTACAGGTGATGCAGCCTTCAGAAAACTCGAACTTCCATCCAGACTTTATGAATTACAGGTGTTTTCTGTAAAACCTTTGCTGAGCAGCAGCTGCAATGCTCAGCAGTGCAAAATTAGGAGAGCACAAAGATGGCATCAACATTTTGCTGTTGACTTTCCTTGACCAGAATGCCGAGTTGCTTCATTTCATGCTTTGAAAACAAGTGGTTCTTTCAAAGTAATTTCACTTTTAAACCTGGAGTATCCCTGCCCAAGGCAGGGGGATTGGAACTAGAAGAGATTTAAGGTCCCTTCCAAACCATTCCACAATTCTGTGTGTATAAATAATTGATGAGAAACTTACTGTATGTCCTTTATTTAAAGCTGATATTATGTGATTCATGTTTTTCTCCAACCGAGAAATGAGTATTCTGCGTATTCTCATTTGGTCATTCTTCAAGGAAACTTTCAGCCCTTCCATGGTTCTTTCAAGTTGACAGGGAACAAGGTTGCACTAAAGAAAAAATAATCAAAGAACAGCAAAATTATATACTACCAAATGAGTTAACTTTTATCTTTCAGTAAATGTCATAACTATCTGCACACACAGCAGAAACAGAAATCACCTGCTGTCTACTCTCTTTCTATATAATCAGAGAAAGAGTTACTTTCCTAGTTTTCTGGGGCTTGATAAAAAATCTAGAGCAGGAGAGAGCAAAAGCATATAACATTAAAAAATGTTATAAAGGAAACATAGGGAAAAGAGTTGTAAAAGCAGGTTAAAATCCATCGGGGTTGCAGTTTTATCAAACCCACGCCTGCAAAGGTCACATCTGCCAGTTGGCTCTGCCAGCTGCAACTCCACACAGGACAGAACCACATACTCCTCTGTCTGTAAAGTGCTGCTCTTCCCCTTCTTTAAAGTTGCAAACTCTAAACTTTTTTGCTCTCAAGACAAGAGCACCCAACAACAGCCTATTCTTAGTTATTTTTCATGACCCTTTTTTCAGTTCACAGAGCCCAAGAAATCTGCAGACCACAGATGAATCCACAGCTCAACAGGGCTGTGGGCAGTGCCAGTGCCAGTGCCTGGCTTCCTTCAGACACAAACCCCATGAAGCTTTATAGCTCTCATCTCTGTTTGCCAAGAGCTCAGAACATTTTAGTGCTTCAAATAACAACCATATTCACCACCTTTGGTTCTCAATGACAGCAGGTGATGTTCAGGGTCTGTACCTCACACAGTAACACTGAGAACAGCCTCAGCAGTAAAGTCTCTGCAAGTGCTCCTGAGACTGCCTTCAGCTGGGGTCTAACCAAGTATCAGAGACCATTGTCACAGAATTGGTTATTTATTTCCAGAGCTTTCCACACGGGGAAGTTCACTGCCCATGAGCACACCGTTAGCAGATGTGTCCCCTTTTAGTGAGATTCAGTCTTTTTAATAGTCTAACTCTCTTTCCCTCAAGATCTGCCACAAAGCATCACCATTCTTCAAATAATTCACAGCATCAGTAGCAAAGAAGTTGAAAAGCCTTACCTGAAATTTCCCACTGGGTACTCCAACAAAGGTCTAAAATTTAAAAAAAGAATATACCGTTACAAGGTATTTCTCCTCTAAGTGACTGCCACATTGTTCAACAGTTCTAAGTACATATCATCTTCATCAGGTTTGCTATTTCTGAACTTCCTTTGGGGAAACAATTGCAGCACCAGCATCTGAGAAGAGTTTGACAAGCAGTGCCTTGAGCATCTCAACTTTAACAAACAAAACACGGGACATACAAACTAGAGCTGAAAATAGCCCAGACTTCACCTTACATTTCCATTAAAAGAACTGCAGAAAGTTAAGAAAAAGAGATAATGACCCACCTCCTTGTTTGTTAGAGCCAATAGAGCCTCAAGATTTACTGCAAATTCTTTTGTTGCACTTCCCATTGAGCCAGGTAAGCACCAACTCATTAAGAAGATACAGAGCAGCAGCATTTTGGCTTCAAGGAAGGCTGTGTTTGATTTATGCACCACACACTGCCTATATATATACTCATGTACACCTTGAATATTAAATGAAAGGGAAAGTTTTCTCATATAGGAAAAGGCACAAGACCATAGTGTGAATTATCACAGGCACTGTGGGATGCCTCAGTGGGGACAGGGTGGGGGTTTCCTTCCTTCTGACATCAAGTAAGGGGAAAATACCTTTGTGGATAAGAGATGTCATTTTCTTGCACGATATCAAAATCTCATCACAGGAAATAGGAGCATTCCTTGTATAACACAGATCTTTATGTGGTTCTATTCTTACTTTTGCACCACATAATCAGAGAGATGGAGATCTGAAAAGCTAAGTAGTTTTTACATCCCACTCAGTAATATGCCATCCTTAGTTCAATGGGATTTTCTAACACGAACTGCAGTTCCAGGCAGAGTAAAAAACACTAGCAGTGTCTTAGACATACACAGACCCTAACACCACTCAACCAACTTGAACTCTTTAGTCTTCCTCCCTCACCCTCGCTGTTGTGTGAAATTCAGCATAGAACACACGGCTGGGAAAGGCATGAGTTTCATTAGCCCAACAGCGAGAGCATGGCAGGCATTAATGGCACAAATTAGCTGTCCTGGCATCAAGGGGAAACCTTGTCCTTCAGCGTAAGTGGAAAAACTCTATCCACTGGAAAACATTGAAGTGCTTATAAATGGCTGAAATCTACTTTCAGATGCCTGGCAAGGGCTTGTGAGAGGGTAACAGTCACTCACTGAAAGGTTACAATTTTCCAGCAAAATTAGACAAATCATTCAATGATGTGAGAAGAGTCATCTGATTTTCCACAGCTACCTGCTTGAGAGTCTCAGAAACACAGAAGATCTGGTGCACATCAAATAATTAATTTCTCAACAAATAATTTTATGATCAGACCTGTTTGAGTTTTGTTGAAAACACTGCTCAACTAAGTTTTTCAATTTTTTTTTTTTTTTAATTCTAGTCCTAAAATTCCTCAAGAAAAGCAGGTTATAAAAGCCCTCTTGTAAAGATCTCTTGCTCCTAACTGAAACAGCTCCTGATAAAGCTTTTAGCACTAGGCTTATGGAGCATCCTGCTGAACACAAGAGGTCTCCAGATGAAAATGTTTGGCTTTTGGAAGAGCATGTGGGAAATAATACAACACATATTCCTCAACAGAAATCAGCATTTGACTGCTCTTATAGTAGTTTAGACTGGAAATATAAAAGTTTGTAACCACTATTCGTTCTTCTACCTAATGTTCCAACCAGACTGACAGATTTCTAGAAGGGAGGACCTGATAATATGCGTTGCAGGAAACAGTGGCTGAGGAATAGTCCCTTCTGCTCCTCAGCCTTTCATGTTCACACTTTTGCATTCACAGATTTATAGACTCTGAAAGGCTGATAACTGCACTGGTCAGAGGAGATGAATCACAAGTGAAGAAATCATCCCCACTAAACCATCCCACAGTAGCATAAACACACACACTATTTAGAGAACAGATTTCATATTGGTGGGAAAATGGTGAAACAGAAAACTCTTGACAGAAACAATGCCAATAACTATCTCCTGATCAACAACTTCTAGAGAGTATTGCAGAGGTCAGACTGGCTGCAGAGTCAGGACATGGGCTGAGCATCATCTGAAAGCAGTGTGGAAAAGTGCTGCACTAGAGAAAGCGGTGACAGCCGAGCCTGGTGGCATTGTGCTGCTGAACCAGAGTCCCTTGGAGGCAGCTACGGAGCAGGAGGTGACAAAGAAAATGGACTACCATGTGGTGGTATTTGCTTCTGAAAGATGGGTGTGGGCTTTGACTTTGGCAGTATTTTTACAGCTTGTCGTGCCAATATGGATGCTAACTTCTTCTTGTCTCAAAATGCGAAGTGGCCACAGTTCATGCTTTGTGAACCTTTTTCACACTCATGAAAAGTAGGGTTATCACCAGAGTACAACTATAGAGTGAAAGCCTGAATTGTTGGCCACAAAACCACCTGCTGGCTGCCAGCTTTTGATAAGGTCCAGACTTACTTCAGCTATCATCTCTGTTACTCAGTTTAATTACAGATGATGCTGACAGTGAGCACAAAGGGCTGTTTCCAAAGTTTGCCTCTCTTATGTAACCATGAACTTGATCTGATACAACTGTGTTGTTTCCCTTCACAAAGGAAATACAGTAAGCACTAAAATATGCTGGTGAAGTTATTAGTTTTAGAGTAGCCTGAAGGGCAGACAAATCAGATTCCCAAGGCTTTTGGCTCACACAGTGAACCAGAGGTGGCTCCCACCGGCCAGGCTGCTGGACTGGGGAAGGATGCTAGTGGCATCTGTGGTGTGGACCAGGGAAGGATGCTCGTGACATGTGCAGTGTGGACCAGGGCAGGATGGTTGTGGCATGTGCAGTGTGGACCAGGGCAGGCTGCTTGGGGCCTG
>VWZF01000779.1:26432-79739 GCA_013396755.1 Sclerurus mexicanus
GTGGCATGTGCAGTGTGGACCAGGGCAGGATGCTTGTGGCATGTGCAGTGTGGACCAGGGCAGGATGCTCGTGGCATGTGCAGTGTGGACCAGGGCAGGATGCTCGTGGCATGTGCAGGCTGGACCAGGGCAGGATGCTCATGGCATGTGCAGGCTGGACCAGGGCAGGATGCTCGTGGCACCTGCGGGCTGTCCCCGCGCGCGGTCCTGGCTGCTGTCCCCGGGAGCGGGATCGGGGCTCGGGGCACGGAGGACGGGGCCGTGCTGGCCGGGCTTCCCCCGCTGGAATCTGCCCGGCCGCGGAGCGGGCCGGGGCCGGGGTCTCGCTGTTCCCGGAGCGTGCCGCGCTGCCGTGTCCCGGGAGCTCTGTGGGCACGGCCGGGGCTCTGGGGTGTGCGAGCCGCGTTCATCCCGAGCCGAGGGTTTCCCGTGTGTGCGGTGCCCCGGTCTGCCGGTGCCCTCCCCGGTTCATGGCCATTACCATGCCCCGTTATCGCTGTGTTTCCCCGCGCTCTCCGCTATTAACCCGCTCTGCCCCGCGCAGCTCCGCAGGCCGCGGGGCGGGCCCGGCACGGCCGGGGCGGGGCGAGAGCGGGGCCTGCAGGGCCGGGCCGGGCGGTGAGCGGGGACAGCGGGACAGAGGGGATGGCCGGGACAGAGGGGATGGCCGGAACAGCGGGGACACCGGGACAGCGGGGACAGAGGGGATGGCCGGGACAGAGGGACAGCGGGACAGAGGGGATGGCCGGGACAGAGGGGATGGCCGGAACAGCGGGGACAGCGGGACAGAGGGGATGGCCCCTCTGAGCGGGCGGCGGGCTCGGCTGGGCCCGGGCTGGACGGAGGAAGGGGAACGGAAGGGAAGGGGAGGGAAGGGAAGAGAAGGGAAGGGGAAGGGCCGCCTCATGGCTTGTCCCTGGAAAACGCCCGCCCCCGGCGGGAANCACCCCTGGAATGCACATCCATACACACACATGGCACAGACCATGACGTGGGTCAGTGGAGGGCTTTGGGGTCAGAGTTGCCTCCCCCAGACCAGGGCACAGCCCCGCGAGCTGTCCCATGGCCTGGGAATGCTGCCAAGTGTTCCCCCTGCCAGCAGGAATCAGGACGAGGTGGTGCCGGATGTACCTGTGAGGAGCCACAGGCTTGGGCAAAGCTTGCAGGGTGCTGGGTGTTGCAGTACAACAGTGGGTCATTAAAGGGGAGAATATTGGGCCTCTCTTGTGTTTGGGGTATTCTAAAAGCACGTGCGTGGGGTTTGTGATGTGGAATAAAGGGTTACTTTGGGCCATTGTATTTGATTGAGAGGTACGTGGTGTGGCACTGAACTTGGAGTTGGTTAATTTCTGAGTTAATGTCTTCATATGCTTTGTACCTTGAGCAGTAACCGAAGAGCCTCAGCTGTGTTTTTAAGTATATTCATCGTATATTGTGCTTGTATAGGTGTCTAGTGAGCTTTCAGTGATCTGTGATTTCTGCCTGCTGGATTTTTCACAAAGCTCTGTTTTGCAGGATTTACAACATTTGTGCCTCTGACTTTGGAAGAGATAATATTCAGCAAAAATGTCAAAGATTGAGAAAATGAGTATCCTCGGAGTGAGGAGTTTTGGCGTAGAGGATAAAGACAAACAAATTATCACTTTCTTCAGTCCATTAACTATTTTGGTGGGACCAAATGGTGCAGGAAAAACGGTAAGGCTTGTTCCATGTTTGGGTTTGAGCTGTAAATAGGCCTGAAAGGCCTCAACATTTGAATAGTGATCTCTACTGAAAGCTATTGATAATATTGCAGAAGTTGTGCTGTTTACTGCACATACTGTGTTGTTTAGCATTATTAGAGACCTGCATTCATGGCTGAATTTTGCAGAGCACTGGTTGATATTTTTTATAGGAAATCGATCCAGATCCTTATTAAAACAGATTTTTCCAAGTATCATATTTTCATGATGCTCCAAAAAAAAAGTTATTTCTCTCTCCTCACATAATTAACTTATTTGTAAATATATGGGCTGGTACTGTGGTGTTGCCTGTAGTCCATCTTGGTTACTCTAAATTGCCATTGTAACTATATATTTATTTCTGTTTTCTTAGACTATCATTGAATGTCTCAAATATATATGCACTGGAGATTTTCCTCCTGGCACCAAAGGAAAAACATTCGTTCATGATCCAAAGGTAAAAGTCATAGTAACTGAATTTAATGTGTGTTTACTCCTAAATAAAATACTTCACTGCACTCAGGGTTGTGATGAAAACAGGAATGCTCAAGCTGTGGGCAGATTTGAGCTGACTGTATTGTGTCAGGAAGAGCTGGGGGAGAATGGAACATCCCCCACAGCTGGGGAGCCACATGCTCCTTTGGACCTTGAGAAGAATTTTCCTTATTCAGTTTCTTTTATTTTCTGCCAAAGGTTGCCCATGAAACAGATGTTAGAGCTCAGATCCGGCTGCAGTTTCGAGATGTGAATGGAGAGGTCGTAGCTGTCCAGCGCTCCATGGTCTCTTCCCAGAAAAGCAAGGCTCCTGAGTTTAAAACCCTGGAATCTGTCATTACTAGAACAAAGTAAGCTGTCAAGTGCTTTTTCTTACTTTGGCGTGAAGATCAGTTTGGCTTTGCTGTATTTTTATGCATAAGAAAAGAGAAAACTTCATAATGTATTCCTTGAAGTCGCTGCCAGTACTTTTAGATTAAAGGTGTGTAGTTTCACCACTGTATCTGTTAGGTGATTGAAACATCCTACATTTGATAGCCTGTACGTCACAAAATCTTTGTTAACTTGAATTTATTTGAAAATTGTATTAGTAGTGATAGGGGGGAGGCCCTGGCACAGGGTGCCCAGAGAAGCTGTGCCCCATCCCTGGAAGTGTCCAAGGCCAGGTTGGACGGGGCTTGGAGCAACCTGGGCTGGTGGCATCCCTGATCAGGGCAGAGGTTTGGAACAAGATGAGCTTTAAGGTCCCTTCCAACTGAAACCATTCCATGATTCCATGGTTGTATGATACAGTTTAAAAGTAACATTGTGTGGAGTGTGTAGGCTTTACTTCCTTTGGAATATTTTCAGTTTCAGACCATTTTTAGCCTGTGTTTGACTCCCATCCCAACTGTTAAGTGTATTGCCTTTACTCCGGAGCGTTTTTGCTCCCTCTGGTGGTTCCACAGAATTTTAAAATACAAAACGGTCAAACTACAATCTGCTGAGCATGGTAATTACAGGCTTAAAAATTCTTACTTGTTAAATTTTTGAATCATTATGTTGCAACAAGATTATGCTGTTAAAAGTGCAGTTTACTTTTAGAAGAGCTTGCCAGTAACTTCTTTGGGGATTTTCTTTGTGCTGCACAGGCTCGGCGAGAGGGTCAGTCTGAGTTCCAAGTGTGCAGAAATAGATCGGGAGATGATCAGCGCCCTTGGTGTTTCCAAATCTGTGCTTAACAATGTCATTTTCTGCCACCAAGAAGAATCCAACTGGCCTTTAAGCGAAGGAAAGGCCCTGAAACAAAAATTTGATGAGATCTTTTCCGCGACAAGGTTTTTCTCTTTACTATAATAAAATAAAAACTAAGTAAGAAAGCGTCTTCTCTAATAATGTAGGTGTTAGTGACAATGTCTGAGCATTGTTTCATGCATCAGTATTGCTGTGTTGCCAAAGGATCTGAAATTTTGTCTTCTTCTAAAGGTATATTAAAGCACTCGAAGCTCTGCGTCATGTACGACTGAAACAAAGCTTGAAAGTAAAGGAGTGTCAGACAGAACTGAAATATCTAAAGCAGAATAAAGAGAAAGCACAGGAAATCCAGGAGCAGCTTAGCAACAGAGAGGCTCAACTGGCTGCTTCTAAGGAGAATGTAAAAACAATTGAGAGCCAGCTTGAACCTCTAAAGGTAACTTGCACCAAGATTATATTAATACTTTAATACGAAACAGTAGAAAATCTTGCACTTTTATGTCTCATCCTTTGCCGTGAAGCAAAATCAAGCATACCTCAACTCACCTGACAGATGCTGCTCTAATCTGTAAAGTCACTGGAGATTTAAGAATGTAGAATTGTTGTAGTAGCATTGGCTTTTTGTTGCTTAAAATCTCTCTCAAATTTAGATAATATCTGAAACTAAAAAACTAAAATAAAACTTAGCACCCCCTGTTTTTAAAAAATATTTTATAATGCTGAAGGTTTTATATGTAGAATGATTATGGCATTCATAAGATATTTTACTTCCAGCATTCTTTCTTTTGCAGAGCTCTCTGGCAGCAGTTGAACAGAATCTCACCAAGGTAATGAGGCTGGACAATGATGTGAAGGCCCTAGAGAGCAGGAAGCAGCAGATGGAGAAAGATAATCAAGATTTGCAACAGAAAATGGAAAAGGTTGCCTTTTTGACAAAAATTTAGAGTAATTTGTTCTGTCAGCTTAAGATAAATAGGTATTTTTCATATACTTTTGCTTGTAGCATATGCATTTTTTCTCATTATCTGTCCTACCGAAATTCTGAATGGGAGGTGCTTATCTCTTGTTTCTTGAATTCTGTTGTGGTGAAAACCATACATTTTCAAAACATCAGTAACTGACTCATAAATGTAATTCATACAGAATAAAGTTAGCTTTTTATATTTGGTGTACAGGTTTTCCAAGGAACGGATGAGCAACTAAGGGATAGATACCAGAACCACCAGAGATTAGTGAAGGAGAAGGAGAAGAGACTGCTGGACTATAAACGTGAGTTAGACAGAGCCACTAAAGAATGCCAGAGATTCAACAGTGAGAAGTCAGAGCTGCTTGTTGAACGAGGTATTTCAGACTTCATCTATAATCTTGTATTTACTTTTTAATGTTTTAAGATCTGATGTGGAACTGCTGATAATAATTGAAGGAATCTGAACTGGACAAATGTGTATTAGTTTGCTATCAGCTGCACAGCGGGGTATGAGCATCTCACAGGTCTTGGTGTTTTTCTCCAAGAGTTTCTAATGTGCACTTGTTCTGAGCTCTAATTACATCATGTAGTACATCCTGTCTTAGGACCAAGGAGAACCTGAAAGTTGAAAGCCCAGCATTCTCTGTGTCTCACCTGGGGAGTGGGGTGAGTCAGGGCTTTAGGGTAATGTTCTTTCCAATATTGTGGAGTATGGCAATTTCAGCAGAGCTGTAGTAGTTGAGGCACAGAACATACACTTGCATAAAATATGTTTGGGCTTTGTTTTGTTATCAGAATAATATTTTTAGTGTTTTAAGAGGCTTGCTTTGAAATTACTGATTTATTCCATAAAAATTTGGTTACCTGGAATAGCAATCTCTAGCTACAGCTTGGTTTTGCTCTGTAGCTTTTTGCGCTGTTTAAAAATGCGTCCGTTTCAAAGACTTTAATAGTCACAAGTGGCTTTGAATCCCGAATGTGTCTTCTGCCTTGGGTTGTGAAGATTCACGGCACTCTGTGTCTCTGAAGGTCGTCTGCAGCTGCAGGCAGATCGGCACCAGGAGCACATCATGGCCAGGGACTCCTTGATGCGGGCCCTGGCGGCACAGCTGGAGCTGGATGGTTTCGAGCGAGCGCCGTTCACTGAGAGGCACATTGCCACTTTTCACAGGTTGGTGAAGGAGAGACAGGAGAGAGACACAGAAGCTGCCAATCATTTGATGGTAAGAATTTTGTTTAGCAGTGCAGTTAGTATTTCCCAGCAGTGTGTTATTGGTCCATACGTGTCTTTGAGGCTCTGGGAGGAAGTGTTGAGGGGGAGAACTGAAGCCATTCTTCTTCCAGAATTCTTCCTTGTGGGTTGCCTGAGTCTTTCCATGGAAAGTAGTTTTGGAACCAGGAGTGCTCATCGAGGCTATTGGATAGGCAGTTTGTCAGAGAGGTGTTTCTAGCAGCCCCCATGCAGGTGGGTCAAGCTCAAAAGGCCGAGGAAGATTTACAGTGGGCAGCTGGTTTAAAAATGAGCAGCTTTTTGGAGTCATGTTAAAAATGGAGTTCCTCTCCCAGAACACTACTGGGATGATGCATCTGCATTTTCCTATAAAAAACATTCCAGCAGAAAATTTTGGACAAATTCTAGTTTTCTCAGTGTTTCACTGTCTTGTATTGCAGTGGTGAGTATTTGCAAACTAGTGTGAAAAAGTGTTTTAAAATATTTCCCTGTTGAAAAAATAATGAGTATATTGTCACTGACTTCTTTCAGAGAGAGTTTGCACGAAAAGAAGCAATGAAACAAAAACAGATAGATGAAATAAGAGATGAGAAAACTGGATTAGAAAGAACCATTGACCTGAAATCAGACATTCAGAATAAGAAACAAGATGAGCTGAAGAATGTCAAACGTGAATTGCAGCAGTTGGAGGGGTTTTCAGACAGGATTAGTGAGTTGGATGAGGAGATTGGCAGGACGGTAAGTTAACGTGTAACTGGAAAAATTATAGAAACATGAATTAAAAACTTCGGGTGTTATTAAAAAAATTGATAAAACAAGAAATAAATAAATAACCCCCCCTCGGTCTTTATCAGCTGTGAGTTTGCCCCTTTAATACCCTTTTAATAATACCTTTTGATACTCTCTGTGCTTTGTCTGTGTAGATAGTGCACTCTGGGGCAGGGTCTGTTGGCTGCTTTGTTTTGTACAGTGCACACATAGAACAATCTGCTTCTGCTTGGTGAGTTGTAAATGGAGTAACAGGCACAGCTGGTGATAGATGAGTCACTCAAATTATTGGGCCAGAAACTTTGATTTAAAGTGCCACACTACCTACATTTTTCCAGATAACTTTCTGTGAGATGGACTAGTTGGTTAAAAGCGTTTTACCTGATGAAGTATTGTAAAGTTACAAGCATTTTATGTTTCAGCTGACCAGCTGGTTATGCCTTTGTAACCAAATATGTTATGTTTGTTAGCAGTGTATGAATTCAGTGCTTGACAGTGTTTTTTCTAGCCTTCCCACTAATGTAACTCCAAATTTAATATACACTAGAGGTTAAAATACAGAAAATCACACAAGGAAAATCAAATCAAATCAAAGGAGCTTCCTGAAGCTACGTCATGTGGTTGTGGCTTCTGGGAAAAGCATGAGTGACTTGGGGCAGCCCTGCATTCCAGAACAGTATCCTGCATCCGGATCTGCCTGGGGCTTTCCTTGCCCCGCGCCAGCATCACAGCCTTGGTCCTTTTGCATGCATTCCTTACAAATCCTGTGGCATTCCTGTAACAGCTACTCAGCCAAAGAGCTTTCTTCTGTTTCCTTTAGTCAGGTTTAGTTAGATTCATTGATTTGTGTCATTATTTGTGTTTTCTGAGCATTTATTTTTTGTACAGGAACATGAACTGGAGAAGGCTGAGAGGACCAGCAGTGTGGAAAAACTTGAACAAGAAGTCCAGACTCTGCAAAATGAGAAAAGCAGCCTGGACAGAGCTCTTAGGAGACTGGATCAAGAGATGGAGCAGTTGAACCTACACACCACAACAATTACCCAGATGGACATGCTGAAGAAAGACAAAGTAATTTTTTTACCAGTTTCTCTTAAGGGAGGGACGTAAAATTGATCCAGTCCCTCCAGTATTTGTGTATTTTTCAGGTGTTTGTCAACAGTCAGATGTAAAGCTTTCACAGAAGCCATTAGCTTCATGAGTGCATTGACCGTTATAAACTTGAAGATATGAAAAACTTAATTTAAAATGCCTTATTTCCTCAGGCAGAGAAAGAAGAGCAGATTAGAAAAGTAAAATCAAGACATTCTGAGGAACTAACGTCACTGTTGGGATACTTCCCAAATAAAAAACAACTTGAAGACTGGCTTCATGGTAAAAATAAAAGGATTAATCAGACAAGAGATACTCTTGCTAACCTTAAGTAGGTATTAATTTAATTGATTATATCTCCACAAGTATTTCTGGTTTTATATGTTCCAAAGTTTAATATGCTCAACACACTTTTTACCTTAGTTCATTGTTGTTTATTTAGGTGTCTGTAAAATCAGAGAAAGCATCCTGCAGAGTTCTTGTAATGTGGGGCTGATGCAGTTTGTGCTAGTTAATAAAATCTCAACATTTGCAGTGTGTCAAGGAGTGCTAACAGCCTTTGCTTGGGGGGTTCAGTAACATGTCATAAGCAGTAGTTGCTGTAGAGGAAAAAAGTTGACATTCTCTAAGTTTTGTAGGGTTTTATTTGTTAGAAATGAGTTT
Organism: Sclerurus mexicanus; assembly: GCA_013396755.1. NCBI lineage: Eukaryota > Metazoa > Chordata > Aves > Passeriformes > Furnariidae > Sclerurus > Sclerurus mexicanus. The sequence goes on from VWZF01000779.1 coordinate 34,603, forward strand.
CTCATCATAAGCATATGGAAAACTAAAGGGATATAAAAATTCTTATGCTGTACTTCGACAAATATATATATACTGACAAATAAAATGTTGGTGCTATAATGATTGAAAAATCATTAAAGAACTGGTGAACAGCTCTGTAATACCATTTTCAGATTAACTTCCTATGGTTTTGGTTTTGCTTAAGCAGTTTAAGTCTTTGGGTTTGGATAATAAGAGTCTCTGCATTGATGTTTCAGCAAGCGACTGGCACTGGTAGAAAATGATAAAACTTACGCCAGTAATGAGCTAAAAAAAAAAGAAGCACAGTTGTCTGAGCACGAGGCAAAACTTTTTGATGTTTGTGGAAGTCAAGATTTTGACAGTGATTTGAACAAACTTCAGGATGACATTGAAAAAAGTTCCAAACAACGAGGTAAATTCATATGTAGCTCTACTTTTTCCCCCTAAAGCACTGGTTTAGCTCTGATTTTTACGTTTATTCAACACAAGTCTTCTGTGTGTTTCTCCCCCAGCCGTGCTGGCTGGAGCCACTGCAGTGTATTCACAGTTCATCTCCCAGCTGGCAGAGGAGAACCAGGCTTGTTGCCCCGTGTGCCAGCGGGTGTTTCAGACAGAGGCTGAACTGCAGGACGTCATCAGTGACCTGCAGTCCAAGCTGCGCCTTGCCCCAGACAAACTGAAGGCAACTGAGACGGAGCTTAAAAGGAAAGAGAAGAAACGGGATGAAATGATGAGCCTTAAACCACTGAGGTAAAGTACTCAGCAAGCCATAGTGTTGCAGGCTGTTTTCTTGCAAATGCTTGGGTTTTGGTTATTAAAAATGATGCAGATATTGGGGAGGCTTTATTTTAGGACTGGTTAATTTGTTTACAAATCTCATCGTTGACATAAATATTTTGAGACAATTTGAAAATACGTGAGGACAGAGCTTTCCTGCACAAGAGGGCACTCTTGTGCAGTGGGTTATACCTCCTCGTGAGCACTTGATGTAATGAAATTAAAAACCAGAAGAGATTTTGTTTGCTGGTTTGTTTTATCTCACCTGTCTAAAATGAAGGATGTATTACCTGGACAGTAACATAAGCTTAGTTAAATGTGGGCAACGTTAAGGGGATACTATTGTGTCTAAATTTAGTCTTCCACTATTAAATCATATCACAGATTTTGTGATCTTGAATGTCTTCGATTTATTTTGACAAAAGAAATTTTATGTATTTGTTTTCCATTTAAGGCAAACTGTAGTTGAACTGCAAGATAAGGAAATTCCAGACTTGAGGAACAAGATCCAGAATGCAAACAGAGATTTAACAGGCCTGAAGGGTGAGATAGAAGAACAGGAATCATTCCTGCAGACAGCTTTGTCTGAGGAGGGAGGTGCCAAAGCATGTTTGCAGGATATAACACTGATGGAAAGGTACCAGGTATGCTTTGGTAATTTTTTTTAATACATAAAATGATATTCACTTGCTAGCATTTAAACATATAGTTATTCAGTAATATGACATAACTTTGAGGTCTTTATTTTAAAAATGCTTTAATGTACATTGTAACGTAGATGATCTTGCTACTAGTGAAACTTCACATTTACATAATGATTTTTTCTTTTGAGGACCAGAGTACCTTGAGTTCTGATTTAATTCTCTAGTAACTGGAAAAAGAGGGATAATCCAGAACACGAGCATGACCACAAGCACACCACAGTGTTTTCCAGTCCTTACAGATCAGTGTGTTCTCAACATCTCGCACGTGCTTCCACTCAGGTGGTTCTGTGCCATCTGAATACCTGGTAAAGGGACAGAGAAATCCTACACTTCTTATTGTTCTGGCATGGAAGACTGTTTTGAACAGTCTTCATGCCTTTATTACCAACACAGAGTCTTGGCTTGACCGAGAGCCTTCAGAGGAGCAGTTAGGCAGAGAACCTGGGGCCGGGCAGAGGGCTGAGAGCATTTCCCAGCTGGGAGGTGGCAGCAGCTCCCGAGGCTCCAACAATTCTGCTGTCACAGGGACAGGTTGCACATGTAACTGTCCCCAGGTGGGCTGGGAATGTCCAAAGCCCAGCCATCCATACTGACTGATTTCCTCCACAGTTAGGAGCTGCAGTTTGTAGCAGCCTGGGGCTGACCTAACCCCAGTGCTGATGGTGGGACGTTGCTCCAGAAGGGCAGGTGAACTTGAAGGTGTTGAGTCACATGTGCCGCAAGCCCTGAGCTTGCTCTTATGTGCCAAAGATTAAAAAATCCATTGTTGAACACTAATACAACAATAAGAGTGCTTTTCCTCATACTTTCAGGCTGATATTAGGGATGTTGAACGAAGAATTGCTCAGCAGGAGGCTAAGCTGCTGGGAGTTGATTTGAGTAGAACTGTTCTACAAGTAAGCCAAGAAAAACAAGAGAAAAAACACTTGTGGGATACAGGTAGGTCTTACAAGACTGGTATTTCATTTTTGTACTGAAAATAATGTTCCAGACTTCCTGCCATTAAAATTTTAGTTTACTTTACATTCTGAAGTAAATGTGTTCTCGTAGTTTGTTACAGGATTTTTAAGTCATACTAGTTTAATTTAGAGTTAAATTTTCACAAGAAAGACAATAATGGTTTTAGTAACAGATTGACCCTTTCACTCTGCTTTCATCTGCAGTTACTGGTAAAATTGAGTTAAATCAGAAACTCAAGCAGGACCAGCAGAGTCAGATTCAGCAGCTGAAGAGTGCAGTTAATGAGCTGAAAGCAGAGAGGCTGCACATTGTGAGCAGCATGCAGCGCCGGCGGCAGCTGGAGGAGCAGACCGTGGAGCTGACCACCGAGGTCCAGGCCTTGGGCAGAGAGATCCAGGTAAGAAATACCCTTAAATGTTTAACCCTTAGCTTTGTTGTCCTTGAAATAAAAAATAATGATCTTGTTATACTTCACATTGTCTCCAATCCTAGTCCGTGAGATGCATTTTTAAATGTTTGTCCTGTGCTGCTCTTGTGTATCTTTGGCAATATCCAGAAATTTAATATTACATATTTTCTCTTTTTAATACACCCAGAAAAGAAAGAAGTAACCACATTACTTTTTTTAGCACTTGAAAAATTACTGATCTTTAACAGAATGCAAAAATAAAAAGGACTTTTTCCTACTGCTTTTCAGGAAGCAAAAGAACAGGTGTTTCCTTTGGATGCAACTTTAGAGAAACTGCAGCAGGAGAAGGAGGATCTGGTGAACAAAAGGACTACAAGTAACAAAGAAACACAAGAGAAGGTTTGTTTGCTCTTGGCACAGCTGGAAGACAGGATTAGATACTGTTTTTCAGGCAAGGAGGGAGGTTGTGGTAACGAGTTTGCTTTTAGGAAACAGCAGTGACTTCAGCAGATGCTTTAGGTGGTGGAGTGTTTAGGGAAGAAAAGGAACATAAGTCAGGACATGAACTCAACAGTAATGAGCCTTTGGCAGCCTTGACAAAAGGTTTCTGGGGACATTTGGCAATATTCAGTGGCCAGTGGCATTCCAAAGCCCTTCCTGGCAGACCTGAGAGGAGTAGCAAGGATGGCTGTCACCTGTCCTTGCGTTTCCCAGGTGAAGCAGCCCCCTTGTGTAAGCACAAACGAGTCACTCACCATTTGTTTTGGGAAACATTTTCATGGTTTTATAAGGAGCATCTGGACTTCAAAAGCTGAAGTCTTTATTAGAAAAATAAAGGGAGTTATGGTAAGGAATTGTACTTTGGCAGTAGTGTTATCCAGTATCTCATCTTTGGTGCAGAGCATATCTGTTCTTGGACATAGGAGCACATTTCATTTGAAATCTTTTCCCTGCAGATAAATGGCATAAATGAGAAAGTTAAAGATATAAACAAGTACGTGAAAGACATTGAAAACTATATTCAACAAGGAAAAGAAGACTATAAAAAGGTAATCTAAAAACCAGTCAATGAAAAGTTAGCCTCAAAAGTACTTTTGTGCTTAAATCATATACCATTTTATTTCTTTAGCAAAAGGAGTCTGAACTTGATGAAGTAAATTCTCATTTGGCTGCCTGTGAGAAACAGAAGGAAAAGATAAGTAAAGAGATGGAAATGACTCGACAAGATATTGACACTCAAAAGGTGCATGTATTGTTTAAAGTATACTTTTCATATAATAATTCCTAGTTTTGGTTTAAGTCTGCCTAGGTCTGTAGTGCTGCAAAATTTGTTTCCTCCTGATCTGTTTAATCAGTTCTTAGTCAGAATAGCTGCTATACAGGCTTAGGCTGAAAAAGGTCTTGAGAAGTGTGTATGCAAACTTAAAAAAATATTTATCTCTAACTATCATCTTACAGTATTTCCCAAAGGGATGAGTCTGTTGGGATAGTAGCCAGCATTTTCAGGAGTATCTTTGTTTGGAGCAAACGTGCCTTTTTAAGTAAAATACCAAAAGTTGCTTGTTGCTCCAGAGTTTATCACGTACTTGAAATTCCTGTGTATGTATTTCAAATACTGTTCGCATTGTTCTTAGGAAGTGTGTCTTTCCCCTTTCTACCCCTCCACTTACTGTCTAATTTGTGGAAGTGAGATAGAGGACTTGGTTAAATCTCATCCTCAACTACTTGCCCTGTTTGAAACACTGATTAATATTCACACACAGAATCACTCTTGTGTTCACCTGTGACAGTAAATACTGTATTGTTCCCGTGTGAAAGATGAAATAATATTGCTGATTTCCATTACACTCCATTTCTAGCACAAGACGAGTTCACACTGATCATTTTCAGTGTTGTCAATTATTTTATACTTGCAACATGTTTTAGAGTTGTGCAGAACTCATACATTGTAATTGAGACCCAATATACTGAAATATTATGCACCTTCTTGCTTTCTGTGGAGGCAGATACAGGAAAGGTGGCTGGAGGATAATCTTACTCTGAGGAACCGCAATGAGGAGCTGAAAAAAGTTGAAGACAAGATAAGACAACTTACGAAGGAGATGGGAGAGATGAAAGTGCCCCAAATGAGAAAGTAAGCACCTTGAAAGCAGAATGGCAGGCTCTGCACAAGGATTCCTGGAATATCCAAATGCTGCACTCACTGGGTTTTGGCGTGTCCTGCTCCTCTTCTCCCCATTCCTGTAAAACACTTCCTTCACACCTTTGTTTGCTTCATGTCCCCCTGATGACAGCATAACTGACAGTGAAATTATACAGCGCTGCTGGCTAGAAATAGAAGCATGTGCTTATAGCTGTGCCAGTCTAATCCCTTTTCATGATCTTCACTGCTAAATCCACATTTAAATAATTCATGCTTCTGGATAGGAGTACTTGGTTTTCATTTTCAGTCTGCTCGCTTAGGTCCCAGCAGCGAATTTTATGTTTACTTCAGTAGTTTGACAATAATTGCTTAGATAAGAAACGCTTTTGAAAAGTAATTATCCCTGTTCCCGTTCTTGCATGCAAAATAGTTAATTAGCTGGCTAGAGCTTACCCAGTAATTCTTATTTTGCTCAGTATCCTAGTTTAATTCCACCTATGAAATTAATTATTTTATATAATTATACTAACAGCACTTTAGCATTTGACCTTGACAGCTTGCTTCTCCCACTCAGAATAGTGATATGAATATGTTCTTAACAGACTTGAACATATTTTTGCTTCAGTAATGTCTTTGTTTCAGTGGCATTGGCGCTATGGTTTTAACTGTTACAGACCTGAAAGGTACAATCTAATGAGCTGCTGTGTAACAGACATGAGCAGCCTGATTAAAAGATTGTGTGCCACTGAACTCAGCACTTGTGTGTCACTTATGGTTTCCCAGTGAACAGAAGCGCTTGGAGGAGACCATCGAGTCTCTGAAGAGGAACCATCACGTTGCCCTCGGCCGCCAGCGCGGGTTCGAGGAGGAGATCGTTCGGTTTCGAAAGGAGCTGCGAGAGCCGCAGTTCAGAGACGCAGAGGACAAACACAGGGACATGATGATTGTTATGAGGACAACAGAGCTCGTGAACAAAGATCTGGACCTTTATTACAAGGCCCTTGATAAGTAAGTATTGTCATATGAGGGTAATTCTGAAATGTTTTCGTCTTTATTACTAGCAGTAACCTTGATGCAAAAGCAGCTTTCAGTGTCGGCCTTCTGGGCTAACTTAGAAATAGTAAATGGATATAATTCTTGGAGATATACAACGATTTCTCTTTATAAATTCCGGCATTTAAATATTAAGATAACGTAACAAGGTACAAGGTTTTAAGTAAATTAATGAAACTACGCTAGAAGCTGCACAGGATTGGTATGATGTAGGATATTTGTAAGTAAATGTCTATAATGTAAATATAGTAAAAGTGTAGCAAACTTTGTGATTGTTTCTGTTTCCTCTGGGAGCTTATTTGCTACTCTTGGACTGACGCCAAAAAGGGCATCTCAGAATTGGTAACCATATACAAAGTGAAATATGTGGCTCCCTAAACCCCTGTGTGTTCAGTTATAATGGTGGAATAGCCCCGAGGTGTATAATTCTTCCCTTTCAGCTGCAATGGAAATGCACTCCAAGAATTTCCTTTTTAGAATTTAGACTCTTTTTGTATGCTATCAAATCATCTATTGTTCCTATTTAAGGCTAAACAGGAAAACAGTCTTGTAATTTCAAGAAAAATAGATAAGCATCACTTATTGGTAATCGTCTGCAGAATCGGTGAGACGAAATGCTAACTCTAATGGCCAGAGCTGTGACTGGGGCTGGGAAAGCCACCCCTGTGGGTGTTCCGTGCTATCAGCTGATCTTTATTGACTTAATGTTTAGAGGGCTGTGAGAAATATTGATGAGGAATGCATTCTTGGGGCCGATTAAGTAAATTGCTGAAAACGCTTCATTTTTAACTTAACAAATTCCTATTCGAGTTGATACCCCGGTATTCCACAGAGCAGGAGGAAGAGCAGAGGTGGAAAAAGTATATGTAAAAGTCCATTTCAGAAGGATATTTGATTTCCACCATGTTTTTTAAAAGAAGACCTTGCCATAAAGTGAGCAAGCATTTTTTTCTTTATACGGTAGCTTTTCTTTAAAAAGTCAAGTTAGAAATGCAGTGTCCTGTCCTGTCCTTTCCTGAACGCTTTGGAGAGTTCCATCTGTTAATGAACTAGAGTCATGCTGGTACATTAACCAGGGATTAAATTCAAAATCATTAATGGCATCTTGGACCTCTCTTGCTGCTGAAGAGAAAGGCAGTTCTAATCATAATGCCTGTTTGGGTAATTATAAAATTATATTCTCAGTAAGAATTCTCTGCTCTGGGGAGGCTTTGGGTTCTCCTTTCCTTGGAGCTGATGTTGGCACAGTTGGTGCCAGCTGTTGGGGGACTGTGCCAAAGAGTAACACTACTGTTATTCTGGAAGGTTGGACACCAGGTTCAGTTTCTTGATGTCAGTCTGCAAACACACCTCACACATAAATTGTAAACCTCTTAAAAAGTCAGGTAGAGTCGCTCTCCCTTGAGCAGCTGCAGACAACTTTGTCTGCATTACTTGCCTGCTTCTCGAGACTGAGCTGTCTCTGAGAGAGGAATTACTTACACAACGGGGTGTTGTTAGTCTTTGGATGAGTTCGAGCTGAGTTAGTATTTACTCCATATTTAGTAAAAGTATTTAGGGATTGTGACAATAACTAATTAGTTGTTGCCTTGAAGCTCCTGTAGCCCATAGCAGTCCCTGGTTGCATCTCTAACTTTTTATGGTTTTTGCTGTTCTTTAGAGCAATAATGACATTTCATAGCATGAAGATGGAAGAAATCAACAAAATAATTCGTGACCTTTGGCGAAAGATTTACAGAGGACAAGGTATGTAAATTTTTTATTAGTTTATCCCATATGTATCCATTTGATATTGAGCATTGCATGTGGAACAGTGTTTGTTCACAAGATGGAAAATCCAGGATCTGAAAATAGTTGCTTTTGTTCTAAAGGCTACCTCTGTTCTTCACCACTATAACCTTTTATTACACATTATACAGTAACTTGCAGGACAAATAGAATTAATTCTTTTTCTTCTATGTTTTCCAAAGGTAAGGTTGCCTTGAGACAGAGGAAATGCAGGAGTTCATTCTTTCCATTTCAGAAAAGTTAATTTCAAAGACATATTAATGGGAGTTCTGAGCGGAATTTTTGTTGTTACTGCATATTATAATTGTCATCTCCTGTTAATCCTGTGATGCGTTTAAAGATTTTTGATAACGTAAAAACTGTGTCCTTGCCATTTCCAGACATTGAATATATAGAAATCCGTTCTGATGCAGACGAGAACGTCTCAGCTGCTGATAAAAGAAGAACTTACAATTACAGGGTGGTAATGGTGAAGGGAGATGCAGCCCTGGATATGCGAGGGAGGTGCAGTGCTGGGCAGAAGGTAATGGCTTTTTGGGTTTGGTGCCCGGGGTTCTGAAGAGTGACTGCTGGGAATGCAGGGCAGGCACAGGGTCAGAGGGGCCGAGCACAGGTGGCTCCAGCTCCGATTTGTCATTGAGTGCAGCTCTCCTCCAGTGTGTCTGGCTGTTGCTGACAATACGCAGCACATGATTCCGGACATCTGCACCCTACTTTGGGCTGCCAAAATCCATTGTTTCAGTTGGGCACTGGGCTGATTCCCTGCAGGAGTCAAGGCTTTGGCTTCTCTCTCTCCTCAAGTTCAAGTCCTCCTGGTCTCCCTCTTGCTGGTTACCACTGAGGTTGCTACAGCTTCAGGTCAATGTATTTGCTCCCACGTTTTTTATCTTCCTCAGCCTTTGGTCTTCTTTTAGCAACTGCATCTACCTCTAAGCTGATAGGACCTCTTTTCCTCCACATTTTCTTTCTCTCTCCTACTGCTGACTGTACCCTTTCAGTTCATGTCACCAATATCACACCAAGCCATCCTTCCAGGTATTGTATTTTCTTCTGTGCTGTCAGCTTGCAGCTCTGTGGTCTGCCCATTCATCTCTCTCAGTGCTTTAATAACACACTGACCAAGTGGCCTGATGTCACCAGCCAGGACAGGGCCTGTGGTCAGAAGTTCACACTTAACCACACCCACACATGTTAGGGCTCAGGAGTTTTTCCACCTGTCTGTTGCCTTCAGTGTGTTCTCTCCTCGAGCAGTTTAGGATGTCGCCTTGCAGTCCTATGTAAATGAGAGTGAAACCTGTTCAGGTTTCTTAGCCGACGTTCTGAGAACTCCCCTTTGATCAGGAACTGTGGTGCGAGCAGTCATCATAGCTGGAAAATATTTTTGGCAGCAGTTTCCATTGAGTGATCTATAATTTGCACTAGTTCAGGAGATCTTATGATTAAGCATGTTGATACAAAACTAACATGTAGGGTGGTAAATCCTACTGTCTTCAGTTTTAGTAAGTGGTCGGGAGTTCAGTAACTCAGACTTAGTGATGCAGACAAATTTCCACCCTCCCTGCTGCAGCAGGATGGGCTTGAAGAGAGCGTGGAGGTAATGCAGATGGCAGTGTTGTAGCTCCTTTACCACAGATTAGAATCCTTACTTCCAGTATCTCCTCAAGTTTGAGTACTTGACTTCTTTGAAGAGTCGATCTTTCAGTTCAAACTTGGAAGTTTTAATGTAGTTTTTCAGTAACTAATTAGTTACTGTCATTTTGCGAGTTGTCAGCACGTGGTTCTGTAAACTTCAGTCACAGTTTGTAATGGAATTAAAAATAGCTCATTACATGTAGACACTCTTTATTTGAAGAGTGTTGTGTTTTCCTTGCCTCCATTAGGTTCTTGCCTCTCTTATTATTCGCCTTGCTCTGGCAGAGACATTCTGTCTGAACTGTGGCATTCTGGCACTGGATGAGCCCACGACCAACCTGGACCGAGAAAACATTGAGTCTCTGGCACATGCCCTCGTGGAGTAAGTGAGCTCTCCTTGTGGCACTTAAACTTGGGTATTGTTCAAATGTTCACAGTCATTGGCAGTAGTGAATTATATTTTTTAAGATGGCACATCTTGGCATCTGCAAACACAGTCCCTCTATCTGGAAAAGGAAAAATATTTCTTAAATAATTTGGGGTTTTTTTAATGTGGGTAAAAGGAGTGGCTAATGAGCATTAGATTGGTTGATGTCATTCATGACTGATAGTTAGATTTTTGTGCTCACAAGTTCTCTAAAACTAGCAGGTGGTTTAGATCAATACACACTAAGTAACATCTCTCGGCAGGATAATAAAAAGCCGCTGCCAGCAACGTAACTTTCAGCTCCTGGTGATAACTCATGATGAAGATTTCGTTGAACTTCTGGGCCGTTCTGAATATGTGGAAACGTTCTACAGGATCAGGAAGAACGCGGACCAGTGCTCTGAGATCATGAAATGCAGTGTCAACTCCCTAGGCTCATCTGTTCCATAGGATCTGGAGGGATTGCACATTACAGACAGCCTCACTTGATACATTATACACTGCCTGACTCAAGAGGGCTCAGGTGAAGGTGTCTGAAAGTGTAGTTCCTTCATATTATACTCTGTTGAAGATTTGTAACAATTTTAGCTAGAGTCTAAAACTGTAAGACTTTTAAACTTCATATCTCTCACATATTTCTGTGCCTGGATTTAGGAACCGCCACTATTTGAAAGAATTTAAATGAGTACCCCATGTAGTTCAATTTAGCTGTATTCTGCCTTTTAAAAGTGAAAATAAAGTTGTGATGTTCTTTGTATACATCCTGTTTGAGTTATCCAGTTGCACATTCTCTGGCACAGCTGCAGCTCTGTCAGTGGAGCTGGGCTTGCTCTCCATGCGGTGTCAGCATGGACGGGTGTCTCTGGTTCGGGGCATGTTCTCAGCCACCCACCTGCTCTACCCAAAATTCACAAGCTTCAAAGACAACTTTTACTACTTTCTCCACAAGATAATCTAGCTCTCAAAATCTTCCCCGCGTCCAACAGCTTGTTTTAGAGTAAAGCAAAGCCCCATCTCTAACTAGAGGAGGGAGCGAATTCTCTTTGCTCGGTGAGTTATGTCTTGTTCTGGTTCTTCATGGCAGTGTCTGTGAATGTGAGAATGGTCCAGAAGTGCTTCAGAGAGTTGGTTTGTGTGGATGCATCCCCCTGCTCTGGTTCCTCTCCGTGGCAGAGGCTCCCCAGGCTCGGCGTAGGCAGAGCTGAGTGGCAGCAGCTGCCTTAAAGGGTAATGGCAGAAACCAGGCTCTCCAACTAAGGATTATTTCCACATACATTTTCTGAAATGCAAAGCCACGAGGGTCAGGGTGGCCCTAGTCATGGGAAACCACTCAAAGATAAGCGAATGAATGGGACTTCCTAGCAATTACGTTCTCACCAATTCCCCAAAAAAGCAATGAATGCACAACTGGGTTGCGGGGGGAGAGTAGGCAAAGGAAAATGCTACTAACATGCATTATGTTTGCCGTTTTAAATAAGAATCTTCACTGACTCTAGTACTACTTCCTGAAGGGAAATTTTCTTAAAGATACAATCAACAGAAAAAAAAAAACCCTTTGAAATTTCAAGTTTTCCTGTGCAACCTGTTTGCTTTAGCATGACATGTACACCCCAGCTCTGCATTGCCTTCAGAAGCAACTCCCCAACCTTTGTATTCTGTACTGCTTTTCCCCCCAGGCCAAACCCATGACTTGCAGTTTCCCCATGAAGTATTTGGGCACATTTTTGCCTAAATCAGCCTTTCTCTGTTCCCTGGCTGCGAAGTTTATCCTCACACATGTGTTAAACATTTTGCCAGAACTTGAAAAAAGTACAGAGAACATGGCTGGAAACCAACCTCTCCTATATCAAGTAAATTAAAACAGTAAAAAATAATCCACTTTATGATTTGAATAATCCGCAGGCCACTTGGTATCCAACAGCAGGGAAAAGAGACTCCACCAGCCCCATGGCTTTCATATGGACTAGAAAAGAAAAAAAAGTGCTTATGTGAGTCAAGTGTAGAAGAAACTTTAAACACTTTTCATGCTCTGCTGGTCATGGGCACTTTGGGAGAGCGAGGACAGAAGACTGAACCACGCCAAGGCATCCCAGTGCCACGCCAGGGCACAGCAATCAAAGCTCACACCTTCACAGGAATAGGCACACCCCCAGATACACTGTGATTAAGAGCCAAAAATAACAACTACAAAACTAATAAAATTAGAAAGTGAGTGGAATTGCCACAGGGTCGGAGTCAGGAATCAGGCAGCTGGCTGGGATGGTGTTTGCAGAGCAGGCGGGCACCCAGCACGCCCGGGAGAGCCCCAGACACCGGCCATGCAGCACATGTGGGCCTGGGAGTCAATCCTTGAAGGGATTCGGGTCTGGCTGCAGCCCCAGCCCTGGCAAATGCTTTGGGGGGCCAGGACCTGCAGGAGATGGAGTGACCTGCAGGAGATGGGGGGACCTGCAGGAGATGCAGGGACCTGCAGGAGATGGGGGGACCTGCAGGAGATGCAGGTGGGGGGACCTGCAGGAGAGGGAGGGATCTGCAGGAGAGGGAGGGATCTGCAGGAGATGGAAGGACCTGCAGGACATGGAGGGATCTGCAGGAGATGCAGGGATCTGCAGGAGATGGAGGGACCTGCAGGAGATGGAGGGACCTTGCATGCACTGCTCATGCAAGAGACTTCCCCCCTCTCGGTGCCACAGCATCCATTTCTTCAGGAGCATGGTTTATTTTCAGTTTATCTGCACGTAGTGAGCAAGGTGCCGTGAGTTTCACTAGGGAAGAAACCCAGAGGCCTCTCAGACATCCCTGTCTGAACACCTCGTCTCTGAGTCAATTTAGATCAGCAATAGCAAAGCAATACTTGCATTTCCTGGTGCTTCCCTCGGTGCTCCCCCTGCACTGCAGCTGTTTGCAGACTGCTGCAGCACCTGCCCCAGGGTACTTTGGGTTTACAAACTCCACAAAAGAGGAATTTTTAATTTTTAATTTTTTTTCAACCCAAAACTGCTCTCTAACCCACCTGAAGTAAAAAACTGACATAGAACATGTAACTCACTTCTCCACAGTTTCCTCCTACATGGCATGTTTTAGGCTAAAAAACTTGTGCATGCCCTAAAAATTACATTAAAAGACCCAGAGAGATATGATTATCTACAAATAAACACCACAAACCAAAGCAATAAATATAGATGATGCTTTCAAAAGCTTAATCATTTGTTGTGTCCCTCCAGCTTTGCATTTAAATGTCACACCGAGTATCATCTCATCTATTTCAGAATGACAGGCTCTGCTGCCCCCCGGGCGAGCTGCCAGGAGCCAGCACTTACTCTCTGCTTGCTGCAAGATTCCACCTTTGGGAATGCCATGCGATTTGAAAGTTCTCCTTCATCTGCCTCCATCCTAGTCGTGTAATTTGATTTATGGAGGAAAAGCGAATTGCTGCAGCTGGAGTGCACCTTTCCCTCCAGCTGCAGCAGCTGAAGCAAGCGGGATGGCTCCAGCACCCCTTATTTGTAAACCCAACCGCTGATTCAAGAGATACTACTTGTGCTGATGCTACACATTACACCGTGACCCACATTTGGGCTTTTTTCATGTTATAAGATGTTTTATTTAATTTCTCTGCCATCTTCTAAAAGTAAGGAACAGCACACATGAGTGAAGGGCCTGGAAAACATGTGGTGGCTTCTCCATGAGGATTTGGTAAGAGGTGAAGCTGGAATAGTGTTGGAAATGAGAAAGTGGTTAGTATGGTCATCCAAAATCAGGCCCTCAAGAGCAACCTGAAGTTATTTATATCCCCTCAGTTAAAGCATCCACTGGACCTCCTGAGTTCTGACATTGTTTCTTAATGCCACAATCCCATCCTGTCCCTCCACAAACCCTCCACCTGCCACAGGGATGAATTTGGCTGCCAAAGCAAAGGTGGGGAGGTGACGGCTGCCTCCCTTTGCTCGGAGTGCCAGGAAGAGGGAGCTGAGCACGAGGAGACCGCTGGGGAAGGAAAGGCCCCTGGGAGAAGCAGGTGCCCTCCCTGCCAGTAGTGCCCGGGTACTCTCCCCATCCTGAGCCAGTGGGGCCAAAGCAGCCAGGTGGGAAAAGCCACCTGCCCCTGTGATGGCCCAGTACCAAGATAAAGCTGCTGCCTGTTCAACTGGGGAAGCACAAATTCAGCCCAGCTAAAATTATGGACTGGTGTCTCCCTATTTCCTACAGAGCCAGGGAAGAGAAGGGGGCGCTGCCACAGGGAGCTGTAGCCCCCATAAATCTGAGAGCCATTGGTCTTATCTGGTTCTTTCCACTCATTTCCATCAATTCCAGTAGCTTGGCACTAGGGACCTGGGCACACCGGTTTTGGGACAGGCAGACATACATACACTTGGAAAAAAAAAGGTTTTAAATGTTTCTACATTTTCTAAAATAATTTAACAATTGACACTATTTATAAACCTCTAAGCAGGTACTAGGTGAAGTGAGGCTCCCCTGGACGGGGTTTGCAGGACCACGGGGAGCTGGCGACAGCAGAACCACAACGTGCTTCTTCCCCTGTGTGAGCAGGAGCATGTGGGAAAGGGCATTCAGGAATTTGGGGAAGAACTGAGCCATTTGGCAAGTCAATTTTTGCCCCCAGGAAAGACCTGCTGACAACACAGCTCAGCCACGGTGGGATATAATTACGGGGTTGGGTCTGTTCTTTTGCCCAAGAATGTGGTGGTTTGAATCCTTGAGCTACTGTTGGTTTTCTGATGTCCCCTGGAGTGGTGTGGGACAACATGGGATGGCATAGGATGGTGTGGGATGGCATGGGGTGGTGTGGGGTGGCATGGAGTGGTGTGGGACTCTGAGCTGGGCACTGCAGGAGTTGTTCTTTCACACTGGGATTTGTGCTACAGAGCTGAGGAAGTCCTGGTTAAAACCAAACACCCACATGCCAGAAACCCCCTCCCATCTACTTCTTCCTTTACATGCAAGAGCAATTTTTTTTTGTCTTTGCAGATGTTTAACATCTTGATAAAAGTTTTGAGGTTTTCCTTTCTTTCCAATCTTTGGCTATGTGAGCTTGCTTGGGCTGCTGCCCTTATGGCCAAAGGATGTGAATTTTTCTGACACAGGTTCAGCTCTCCCCCTCCAAGAGCAACCATGTGCCAGCTCCTTCCCTGAAGTGCTGCCATCACCCATGATGTCCTTTCCCCACGGTGACCGCTGAGCTGCACCGCAGGGCACTGTGTTCCCAGCATGGCCCTGTGGTCCCCGCACGGCCCCAGGGCCACCACTGGGAAGAAGGGACCTTGCAGGGGGAGAGATCTGGGTACTTGCTGAGGTGACATCAACCCACTTGAGACATCGGCACCCAGGACAGGTTGCCTGGCAGGCATCCAGCCATGCACATCCCAGAGCCAGTCCTTCAGCATAACTGTTGGTCTTTTCCATCGTGGAGAGCAGGAAAGCACCCATGGGTATTTCTCTGCACATAAGGTCATGCCTCGACTGTACTCAAAACTTGGAATGTCCTTGGTTCAGTCCTGTACATGGTCATGGTTTTCCACATGCAGCATGTTACAAATGTGCTCGATAGTAAATAGATCCTCAGACATCAAAGAGAAATTCTCAGATTCTCATCCCTGTATCTCCTCATCCATCAGTTAGGTGATTAAAATCTGCATGTAGGTGAATAACAGATAATATTATTCAACGTATAGAAAAGTCTCCCGTTATTACGTAATGTCCTTTTTGGGGTATCACTTTCCACTGCCAGCAACACAGGAAGACACCTATATTTGGCAGTCAATGGAGATGCAGGTCCTTCTTCACACTATAAAAATGGTGCCGTGCCGAGCAGCAAGGCAGAGAGGCCCTGGCCAGCCAGCCGAGACAGCCCGGGCAGCAAGGGACGTGCTGGGCCAGCGGTGCCAGGATGCTCCCCTCTCTGAAGGCAGCTGTCGCTCTCCTCTCGCTGCTCCAGCTCATCCTTGCCACGCCTGCAGCTCACTCCCGCAGGACAACGCTGTCCGAGATCACCCACCAGCTCCGCCAGCTCGGCTCAGGAGGGCAGGTAAGGTGCCACCCCCTGTCTTTGCTCTGATTACCGGCCGGGAGCTTTCCTGATGATGATGATGACGATGACAATGATCCACTGTGTCCAGGGCCACCACAGGGACCCACCTGAGCCCTTTCCACTGCTCAATCCACTCCATCTCACCTCCAGCCTGGGGCACCCTGGCCCATTTCAGCCTCAACTTTGTGTGATCAGCACTTCACTTGGTGGTACAAGTACTGGGCACAAGGCAGGAAAAAGTGCTGAGGAACAAGAAAATCTGCTGTGTCAGGGTGACCAAGGCAGCTTGGTGATGTGGACATGGTAGCTTGGGACAGTGTGAGCTGCCAGGGGGTCCTGGCTCTGCTCCCACTGAGCATTCAGGGACCTGCTGCTCCTTCCCAAACAGCTGCTTGCGAGTGCTGTGCAAACCTAGGTCCTGTGTCCAGGAGCCTGTTTGAAAACAATCTGCTGAAAGGTGGATCTCAGTGGTGGCAGCACCAAGGGTGGATCCCCACCATTGCCTGCTGGAGAGGGATGGAGACACGGTGCTCTTTCCTGGTGGAGGGCACAGCTGGTGAATTCTTGGGAATGGTCTCATGATGGTGATCTTGTAATGATGATCTCATAATGATGAATCTCTCTTGTGTCACCTCTCCAGGTCCCCTGCAATGACACCAGAGTGGCACAGGTCGCCTTCACGGATCGAAAGGTAAACCCCCATGGAGACACAGGCAGAAAATGCAGTTATAACAAACCCAGACACAGCCAGGGCCCTCCTCCCCGTGGGGCACAGCCCGTGTAGCTGAGGTAGCTTTATTAGTCACCCAAGAGCTGTTCAGGTGCCAGTCACTGGGGCAAGGCTGTGCCTTCACCCAGTGTCTGTGACCCCCAGCTCCCCCAGCCGTGGAGCACAGGGCCCGAGCCACCACAGGGGGCTGAGATTGCAGCTGTAACATGAGAGCAGGTTAGGAAGGCTCTGTGAAACCTCCTGCCAGCCCTGGACACCCGGATAAGCAGCTTCAACTTAAACCAGCTCCGTGGTTCTAATCATTCCCTCCGTGTTCAGCAAGGGTCGGAGCAGGACCTGCTGTGCCAGGCTGTCAAAGTTCTCACCAGTGTCACCAAATGCCAGAAGGACTATGAGTCGCTCATCAGCAACCTGCGGCAGCTGCAGGTCAGCGAGGTAAGGAGGGGCTTCTCCTCAGCCCGGGTACCACGGGGCCCATCACACCAGCATTTGCCCTCTTGCATGGGGCCAGAGCTGGGCAGTGCAGGATAATCTGCCTCCCTGGGAGGAGGGTGACGGGCCCTGCCATCCCCGCCAGCCCCCAGCAGCGGCCATGGGGGTCACACCAGTGGCCACGGGGGTCGCACCAGTGGCCATGGGGGGTCACACCAGTGGCCACGGGGGTTGCACCGCGGGGTACAGGGTACTCGTTCTGAGCTCAGGACAAACTCCCAGCCACCCTGAGCAGCCTCCTCACCGCTCTGACCTATTTGCTGAGTTATTTATACGAGGATGGAGGCAAACAAACCACCCGTCTGGGCTGGGAGCCCAGCTGCCCACCGTCCCAGCTGCCAAATCCTGCTGCCAGCTCTAACGTGCTCGCACTCTTCCTTCCCCAGAACTGCTCCCTGAGAAACGACACCGAGATCTACCTGCGCCACTTCTTGCCGGCGCTGGGGAACTTCACGCAGGGGATGTACCGCGGGCGCTCCGCGCTGCCGGCGGCGCACTGAGCGCTGTCCCGGCTCTCCCTGCTGCCGGCTCCGACGCCGGGGTCGCACAGTGGGGTTTTATTTTGCTCCTCGTCGCCTGCTCTTCGCCTGCCCTGCCCCGGCCCTCCCAAAGCCAACGCAGCCCCCGGGACACGTGTCGGAGGGAGCTGCGGTGGAACCGTCCCTGCCCGGCAGGCAGCCGGCGTGTCCCAAAGCTCCCCGTGGCCCGTGCCAGATGTGATCAGCCTCAGCAGCAGAGGTCTCGTTCGGACGAGGCTGCGCCTGGCTCTCCCCTGCAGCCCCGCGGCTCATCCAGCTGGGATGCTGCTGCCGCCCCCGGCAGGGATGGGATCCCCGGGGAGGGCGCCGGGAGGGTTTGCCCAGCCCGGAGGAGCGGAGCATCCCGGGGAGCGTCCCGGACCGGCTGCCGGGGAGCCTGAGCCCTTAACTCATTCATCTTCTCCTGCAGCACCTACCAAAACCAAAACCAGATTATCTGCTTCCTGTTCCCCTTAGTGGAGAGAGGTTTCTTCACAATCATCTTCTCTTCCTAAAACGATCAAAATCTAGGCTGAAATGATGCATTTTTGGGTACCGTGTTGCTGCAGCAGCTGAGGAGGGCCGGGTTCTGGAAGCAGAGCCGGGGAAGTGCAGCATTCGAGAGCAAAGGGGAAAGGGGAGGGAGGGGGCTGGACCTGTTACTGCAACTTCGGGGTCTCTTCTATTGTCGGTGGCTTTTAAGTTATTAATAGTGAAGACAGGAGAGTCTGTAGCATAGCTTCGGTTCTAATGGGTGGTTACCAGCATCATACTTCTGGAGTTTATTTATTATTATATGTTATTTAAATAACTTATTTTTATAGTGCATAATCTAAAGATTCAAGAGCAAAAAGTCTGGTCTGTTTAAAGCTTTTCTTTGCTTGGGACCCAAAATAAAATGCCAGTATTCAGATGATTTATTTTTAATTTATAGAGTAGTTCTATGGAATAGAGTCATATTTAAAATACTGCTACCTCATTTTAGGGAACTTTTACAGCCTGATTGCCTTTGCACAACAACAAATGAACATGTGCTGATCCATAATTTATTGTTCTTCCCTCTATTTAAAACATTTGTATTATGAGAGTTAATATATTCAAATTATCATGTATTTGAATGTCTTCATTTTGATGTTTGTCCATATCAACTATGCACGGATGTTATTAAAGTGTCTCAGGGCTTAAGCAATAAATGACTGAAAAAGGAGCTCTTGCTGCCTATGGTTTGTGTGTCAATTCCCTCTTACCTTCAGCAGTTGAGGAGCTTTAGGGGGTGCTGCCTCTTTGGTCAGGACGTGGTGGGCAATGCTGGCATTTCTAGGGCAATATAAGGCAAATTTCCCCAGTCTGCCACTGAGAGCAAGGCTTCAAGAAAGCAAAAGGCACCACAGAACCCACTTGACTTGTGCCATAGGAAATCCAGGGGGACAGGAAGGGTTAGAGGAGGAAAGTGAGAGCCCTTGTTTGGGAAGAGGGCCCTGGTGGAGGGGGGTGTCTTGGGGGACAGACTGTGGTCTGGGGGCAGTGGGGCTGCAGGCAGGGAAAGGTTTGCCCGAGGGCAAGGGACAGAACGAGGCTGGCTCATGGATCAGAGCCTGCTTGGTGCCAGGTACACATGTGGGACATAAATCTGCAAAATAACTGCTGGAAATCGTTAGAAATGCAGGAAATCGCTCTAAATCCATGTGATGGGAGCTCAGTAGCATCCTTGGGATTTGCTCTGGATAAACCCCAGCACTATGAGCACCAGGCATGGCAGCAGCAGAGAGCAGAACACCCCTGCTGCCACCAGCCACCCCTTGACAGCCAGGCAAACCCTCCGGCCGTCTCGGGGGCTGCCCCAGAATCACCCCAGTTCAGGCCAAAGAAGGGAGAGCTGAGCCGGTGGCTGTGGCTTTTGGGGGAGCCTGGGCTCAGTGGCCACAGGGATAACGGTGCTGGGAGCCTAGGCAGGATCCTCGTGGGATGGGAGATGCTCCAAAGGGGATGCTCAGAGACCAAGGGGGAGAAGAGCAGAGGAGAAAAGCTGAGGACACGTTTCTGAATCAAGCCCCCTCCTTTGGTAGGGAAAATGGGCAAGCTCCTCTCTGGATGGTGGCTGGGATGAAGGCACAGCCAGGGCTCCAGAAACAGAGGGGATCCCACTGGGACTGGAGCTGTCCCTGCAGTGAGTGATGGGGCCGTCACTGCCATCAGCTGCATCCACCCTTGCGAAAGGACATGGGAATTTTTTCCTTCACTCTTATATTAGACTGACCCTGGATGGACATCAGGGTCCCACCAAAGCCACCCTGTCACCCTCAGCTGGGCAGTGAGGAGAAAATAAAATGAAAGCCTTGAGGGTCAGGATAGGGACAGGGAGAAAACACTCAGCAATTACTGTCACAGACAAAACAGATTCAATTTGGGGGGGGGGAAATTTATATCATTAATTAATTAAATTTATTGCTAATCAAATCAGAGTCAGATGACGAGAAATAAAAAATTAATCTTAAAACACTTTGGCCCCACTTCTCCCCTCTTCCCAGGCTTGACTTCACTGCTGATTTTCTCTCCCTCCTTCCTCCAGCTGCAGTTCTGCATGGTTTTTCCCCATTTAAAATACATCAGCCCTGAGGCACCGCCACTGGTTGCTGATGGGCTCAGCCCTGTCCAGCAGTGGGTCCCTCTTGGAGCCACTGGCATTGGCTCCATTGTGCACAGGGAGAGCTTCCAGAAGCTTCTCACAGAGCTAACCCTGCAGCCTTCCAGAACCTTGCCACGCAAGCCCAGCACAACTGGTGACTTTCCCATCACACAGTGATGCAGTTTTCCACCGTGATTCAGCCTGAGTAGCTAAAAGGTTAAATTTTTCTGTGATTTGAGCATTTTCTGTTCACTTACTCCAGCTTTAGAGTGTCCCACCGTGATCACTGGGAAAATCACTGCATCTGCAGGATGGGGCTGCTGCCTCCATCCCCTTTTTCAGCATCACTTTTAGGCAGGGATCCGACCACCACCACTCATCCCAGACCATCGGGACATCTCTGGGCACCCCAGTGAGGACCCACCATCTGCAGGGGCCAGGGATGCAGTCCTGTAGCCAGAGCTCCCTCATCTGCTCTCCAATCCAGGCAGGACAGATAGGAAACAGCACAGCTTCACCAGCAAATCCCTCACAGAGGTCTTTCTGAGTCAGTGGATTCATCTAGGGCACGTTGGAATCAGACAAACAAAATTATTCTCAGTGTGGCTGCTCCTGGATTCACTGAGTGCTCACAAGCTCTTATCAAGCATCTGATGTCAAGTTGCTGTTTGAGTTAGAAAAATCCCTATTAGTTATTACAAAACTCGGAAGTTTCCCAGCTCAGCTTGTTTCTCAGTGCAATTTCCTGGGGCAGCACTGGAGGGCTGGTGGAGCCCATCACCCAGAAGCTCAGGCCATTCCCCAGCAGGGCAGGATGGACAGGGCAGCCTCCACCTTCCTGAGATGCTGGTGCTGGAGCAGGGCCACAGGACCCTGCTTTTCTGGAACTGACAGCACAAAACCACCCGTGCCAGCCCCCTGTCCCTTGCCCACATCCCCGCTGGGTGCAATGCTGTTTTGGGGGGCCTGTCTGCTCAGGAGGGCCCCCAGCCAATCCCCAAGGGTGATGTCCTGCTCCTGCCCAGGTGGTTTTTGTCCCCACATGGCTCTGCCACACTTTCTGTTCCTTCCTGGGTTAAGAAACCCAGGGACAGAAACCAGTCTACTGGTTTCATCAAAAAGCATCAAAGGATGCTTTGCATGATCTGGAGATATTCAAATGAAATGTGATGAAAGAACTTGCAGGATACTGAGAGGAAAACAAAAAGCAAAGCTGCCCTCTTGGAGCGTGTCAGAGCAGTGCAGTCCCCAGCTCAGCCACTTCCAGCTGGCAGTGTAGAGCAAGTGTTGGGGTATGGAGAAGTGGAGAATGCCCAAAGCAGGCAGCTTACACACTCCTGTGTGTGACCTGACTCGTACCACCGTTATCTTACCATGGAAATTTCCTACATTGAAACATAATGCAAGATCAGAAGAAAATTTTGACTTGCACAGAAAAGACCTGTTGTCCTGATTGGGAGCAACTTTGGAAAGTCTAGATAGCGGGGAAAAAAAATCAGTTTTTCCTTCTGGTTCAGCACTTTTACAGCCATAAATTGAGGTGGTTCCTCCAGAAATGCACACACAGGTACAGATCACCCAAATATCCTGAGACTGTGAGCTGAGCGGGTTCAGCCAATGCAGACCATGAGCATCCTGGGCCGGGTCCTGCTCTCCTTCCTGCTGCTGTTGGCCTGCCAGAGTGACGTGGTCACTCCCTGGGCACACACACTGCGGACCAACATGCTGAAGGAGAGCATCAGGCTGCTGGACCAGCTCCAGCGGGCAGAGGTAGGGCTGGTTGGTGCTTCACCCACTGCTGGGAGGGACAGGGTGCTTCAGCAGGCTCAGGGAGAGCGATGCTGAGCCAGAGGAAGGTGCTGAGCACACAGTGCTGCGAGTGGGTCTGTGTGTGCACGTGTCAGGATGGATCTGGGGCCGTGCTGCCTCGAGCCTCACTGCTCCTCTCCTTTGTGTCTTGGTAAAGGTTCCCTGTAACCAGATGAAGGTGGCAAATATTTTTGCAGACAATAAGGTAAGAAAGAAAACCTAACTTGTCCTTGTTCAAAACCAGTCGTACAACCCTGATGGGTATTGGGAGAGGATGTTTGGGGCCAGAGAACTAGGGCAGTAGGAGGCAGGTGGAAAGGCCAGGACCTGTCTGTCCTGGCGTGGTATTGTGGAGGAGCAAGGAGCCCACGGTGAGCCCCCAGCACCAGTGCTGAGCTGCCCCGTTGGTCCTTGCCAGCCCAGTGCCCTGCACAGGTGCCCTCACCTTCCCGCACCCACCGCCCCCTCCAGCCAAAGCAGCATCGGCGGCTTCTGGGCACCCCGGAGACAGGGGAAGGATGGGCCCGTGCTCCAGCAGCACTCGGGGGTTTCAGCTTCTCAGAAAGGAAGGGAGGAAGGTGTGCCCGTGCCTTGGAGTGCTGTGTCACAGCTCAGACACCCACACGCCCATCGTGGCATCTCCAGCGCTGGGTAGACACACTAGTCCTCTTTAGCCCCTTATCTGGGGGAAGGCTCTTCAGTTAGCACAAGATTTAATAGCAGATAATAAAGCCTCTTTCTGCTCTGAAAACTGCTGCCTAAGCCCAGCTCCCCGGCCCCAGAGTTCCTGTTTACACAGAAAGCCCAGGCGCCCACCTCATGCTGCACAGGCAGGTGGGACCCAAGGGGTGCAGCAGCCTTCCCTGGGGGCTGGGGCTGAGCACCCCCGGGGTCCCCACGCCCATCCTGCTGCAGAGACTGGCCCTGGGAGCGAAAAGAGATGCCCAAAATACTGCACAGCCCCCCCCCCACAGACCTGTCCGTGCCCATGGGAACGGAGCAGTCACTGGTTTGAAGATGCTGTTCAGGTGAAAGCTGAGGAGATGGAGCAGGCAGAGCTACTGGGGACCTGCCCGTAAGGCAGCACTGGAACATCCCCCAGGGAAGAAAGTCAAGTGGTTTTCTTATTGCCACCAGCACTTCACTTATTAGCTCCTCCTCATCCTTGTGTCTCTGCTACAGGACTTCTCCAGGCCCCTAATGAAGGCAACCTCTTTCCAGGCACTTTTGTTACTCCTGTAGCACCTCTGCATGCTCAGAGCAGCTTCACTCTCGGGGAATTCCCAGGGAGCAGCTCCCCGAGCACAGGATCCCACAGGCACACCTGCAGCAGGAGCAGGATGCTCCCCGCTGTGCCACACTCTGCCAGGGCTCCTGCCAAGGGCTGATGGTACCCTCCTCACCAGGGAAGGGATGGGAGCAGAGCCAGGTGTGCACAGATGGGGCCACGAAGCTTCAGGGAGGCTTTGGCATCTCCAGCTACACTTCACACCTGTCCTGTAAAACAGAAATACACTACTTATGAGTGTTTTAATCTGCTGCTAACGAAGCTGGGACTGTACTAAAGAGTTTCTTTTCCCCAGGCAGGTGACACCGCGGAGATCTTGTGCAAAGCTGCCACAGTTGCTCTGGAGGGCCGGAGCTGCCACAGGTACCTCGAGGGCGTTTCTGACAACCTGCTGCGCCTGGTGCTGCCCAAGAGGATGGAGCAGGAGGTGAGGCACAGCTGCCCCTGCACTGCCCCACCACCAAGCTTCTCCCTCCGCCACTGCTTTTGTTTTGCTCTCCCACCACCACCACCAGCCCCGTCCCTCCCCAGCAGGATTCCCAACAGCCCCTTTTTCCCTTTCCAGATGCCGTGTCCTGTGGCAGCAGGCAGCACCACCTCACTGAAGAATTTCCTCAAGGAATTACACCAAGTCCTGCAAGAAGAATATAAGAGTCAGAAGTGAAAAAAGACAACTTGCTTCCTTTGTTTTTAAACTATGAATCTATTTTTCAAAGATTATTTATAATAATTCTTTAAATAAATGTATTTTTGGACTAAATTTGCTGGCATTGCATAGGATGGTACACAGGACAACAGTTAAGAGTTCCAAGTTCACAGGCACCAGGGTGGTGCTGTAAGGAGCTGCCAAGGAATTTGTCCTGCAGTGGAATTAAGGCTCCTGCTAACATGAGGAACACAGGTCTAGGCAGAGGGAAAAGCCCAAGAGAAGGCAGAGGGGAGAAGGCAGGACACAAATGGAACCTGCTCCTGAAAGCTGTGAGCTCAGAAGTGCATGCCAGAGCTGCAAAGGGAGATGCCAGGGCTGGAGCTAAGCAAGCCCTTAGTTCTCCCTTCACTTCCCCTACAGCCTATATTATGACACTGTATTTACATATATATGGCACAGCCCTTTGTAGCCTGGGAGTAAAGGCTCCAACAGCATCAGCAGTGAAACAACAAGGAGACAAACCTCTGGTTTGGAGAGGATTCCAACCTGGAGCAGACCTGGGTGGTGGTTAAAGTCCCTCTAGCACTAGGGACTGGAGCTGTGCAGGTACCCAGGTTGTTTGCCACTTTGGCACAGCCTGGGACAGCACTTGGGGCAGTGCCAGCACTGCACAGGGTTTGGTTTGAGCATCAGCTGAGTGCCAGGTCCCAGGGGAGCTGCAGCACCTGCAGACACAGCAAACCTGTTACCGAGGGCCTGGGCAGGCTGGGGGGCCACAGGCACCGAGCACCAACACAGCTCCTGCAGCACAGGAACCACAGCTGGGCATCTCCCAGTCCTGCAGGGAAATCCACACCACTCTGCAGTGCACAGAGCCAGGCAGAGGCAGAGCATCCCCGGGACCACACGCTGCTCATGCGTGCTCTGGCTCAGCTCAGGACCACCCTCGGCAGAGGATGGGCATAAACCAGGGCTCCTCAGCTCCTCAGGCACATCCCCTGCTCTGCACACTGGTCTCATCCCACTGCTTTTCTCTGTAGTCTCACAAAGCATCCTCTTGTTCCGCCCTGTACTCCCTTCGACAAGGTCTCGCTGCCCCCTGCCCTGGGCTTGGCAGTGAGGGTCCCCACACCCCCAGACTCACAGCTCCAGCTCCCCCAGAGCATCTCAGAGCTACACAGACCCTCTTATCCACCCTGCCTCACCCAGCTTCTGACACAGCTGAGTGAAAAAGATGTTGTGTGTATAATATTATTTGTAAAAACATGCACAGAGGTGGAATTAGGAATCAAGAATTTTATTTCATGGTATGAACATGCTCCAGGGACACAATACTGATATTTACAGTATAATGAATTTACTTTAATCATAGAACAAAAAATAATCAGAAATAAACAGAGTTAGAAAACCAATAAATAGGTAGACAAATTATACAAACAGACTAGCAGTTCTTCCCTCTATACAGGCCTGGCTAAGCAGAACTGTGGAGAAAAGTGAAAGCTGGACATGTGCAGACAGTGTAGTCAGTGAAAGGCACTAAGGACCATTTCCCCTCCTCTTAAAGGATCAGGAACAAGTTAAATATGAAATAATTCATTTACACAACATTAAACAACATAAAGCAGAAACGTCAATGTTCAGGTCAATGCTCTGGAAATCTTCTGGTAGCAAGATGCAAAGATGAGCACACTATATATTAGGTAATACGAGTTTTGCTAAGTACTATAGAGCATGGACTGACCTGGGATGACAAGGCTGTACTAAGCTCTTAAAAAACCCCATACAAACCAAATCCCTTCCTCATTAAAACACATTGTGGGAACATTAGACATTCACAGATTGCCCAGGGCTAAGAGAGGGCCCACGTGCTAAACCTGCAAGCCAGATTCTCTGGTTTTACAGGAAACTTCCCAGGACTTCTACAAAACACCAATTAAAAGGCAAGCCAAGCTGATAGGGCATGTGACCATGATAGCATTCCACTTTAAATAATGTCCTCTTAAAGAGCAGCTAATTTGTTCTCCAAGCCTCTGTAACAGGAGATAACAACCAGTTTCTCCAATCTGCCAAGTAAAGGTGTGCGAGCAATTATTTATTTTTTTCTCTGCCTCAAGGCTCATTTAAATATGCAGAGTACTATTGTTTTCAGCAGCAGGACTGTAACATTGTAAAGAATATGTCTTTATAGTTAAGTTTTAAGTGCATTTTAAATGCAGTGCAATAGTCAACAGTGGTATCTGGAAGCCACTGATGTCTGTCAGGTAAAAGAATTTTCAATGGTCTTTTTGAAAGCACAGTTCAGGAGAAACTCCCTTAAAACCAGATCGTTCAATAAATGTTAGCACAAGATGTAACACAAAAAGGAAATACAAGTTATCCCTGGTTCTGAGAACCAGGTACAGGTCACAGCTGTCCATCTATCTGCTTGGACTCAGAACTGACAGAAGATTTAAAAGAGCACTTAAGCCATTTTCAGTCTCTTTTGTTTGACGAGAAACACGTGACACAAGATAAGCCAACTCTATGCAAGCACCTTCAAAATACAACCAGCTCTTCACAAGCAAAACTGCAGCTTAGATCCAGAAGTATCCTGAGCTTTACCTCCAAGTGCTAGGCTAGAGAAAACAAATGCCACTGTTTGTATCCATATGCTGTATGAACTTAGGTGACCAAGTCAGACCTCGTATGGACTTAGGTGACACTCCCTCCCCTCAGAAGAGGGTTCTATGTTCTTCTAGGTCATGATCCTGAAAAAACACATTAAAAAAAACAGGGGAAACCTTACGGCTCATTTAGAATAGCACTGAATATATCCTCCAGAGTAAAATATGCCCTTACAAGATCAGTTTTAAATATTACAGATCCTGTCACAGACCTGTCACAGAGCCCCGGGGCATCGTGACAGTAAGAAAGGGCTATTGACCTTTAACTACTCTCAGTGTTTCCCAGGAACGTTCTGGTAACTGCAGAGGTGGCTCCTAGCAAGGACTCAGGACACCTCAGGGGCTGTCTTGTGTTCTGTGACACTGAAGGACTCCATTCCTCCTGTGAGTAATCACAGCTTTCCATCCTCCAGGTAACCCCAAGATGCAGGGAGGTCACAGCTCATCCCCCCTCCATGGCACAGGGGCTGCTGAGGTGCCCACAGCTGATGTCATGAGTTATAAAGCACACAAGGTCCAAAGGAGATGCATTTTCTCTGTGACACAAAAGCAATGTAGCAAAGTGATATGTGTCTATTAGCAGCATAAATATCAAAGAAAAAGAGCAGCCATCACAAATAAATGGTTATTATCAGAGACCAGAATTTCTCTCTCATCAGAGCAGTCAGAGACCTGACACAGTCTACACAGGAACACAGACAGCAGCAGCTATTTCAGGGGATGTTACTGTTCTGGGAAAACTGGGCAATTCACTGCTTTCCTCTTGAAGAGAAATTCATCCTCAG
Source organism: Sclerurus mexicanus (assembly GCA_013396755.1). Classification (NCBI taxonomy): domain Eukaryota; kingdom Metazoa; phylum Chordata; class Aves; order Passeriformes; family Furnariidae; genus Sclerurus; species Sclerurus mexicanus. Next base: position 62,105 of record VWZF01000779.1, read on the forward strand.
TGCAGAGCACTGGCCCAGTGCCTTGTAGCCAGGGAAGAGAGAATGGAGCCACAGTGCTCACAGCCCCCAGCTGACACCCCTCCTGGTGTCACAGCATCCCCTCCCTCTACTGCTCACGTTACAAAACTGCTCATGATCATCCAGTCCATTCCAGCCCCTGAGCACAAAAAGCAGCCAAAGCAATGCTGCAACACAGCCCTAGAAGAAGGAAAAAATGCTCCTTTTTGCCTTCATATCCAAGGTCTCATTCTCCACAGTGCCAGCAGATCTCACACAAACTGATAAAAATAAAAGCACTACTAGACACACTTGATTTCTGCTGCACTTAAACAGAGCATGGTCCCTTCTCAGATGTCTCAGAGTTTTTCAGTTCATGTTTCTGGTACCCAGCTACTTCCTCCGTACAGCAAGACAGCAAAAAAGGGAAAAGGACTGTGTGTTTGATACACAATACTATCAGGTTAACAGCCACAGTGAGGAATATTAAATAAAAAGATTTGATGTTCTTAAAGGTTTGCAGCAACCACATTCAAACACAGATCAGTGCAACAGGGGACGATAGTGAAAGCTGCCAGTTATGTGCAAAGCAGGGCATAAATCAGATTTACCAGCCTTAATTTTAGGATTGTATTAACTGTTGAGAACTAACACGTCTAACATTTAAGCACACATCTAGAACCCTTATTTTCTATACAATTCAACAAGGAGAGCCAACAAGTTTCCCTGCACAACACGTTTAACACATGGAGTTTCACAACCATCATATATACCAGTTTAATATTATGTTAATATAACATACAATATACAGGCAACTAAGGAAAAATACATTTTTTTTAAATAAAAAATTATAGTAATGTCAAACTATGCCATCTGTTGAAATCCATATTCTGGCCAAACCGTACACACTCACTGATTTTTACAGGAATTCTGACCTGGTCACACTACTGCAGCAGGGAGTCAATGACAGCTTCTGGCTTGGCCGAACGTTTTCTGTTTGGAGAGCAGAAAGGAAAGGGAAAAACAACACCACACACACATCATTATGCTGTCTAGGAAAGACAGGGACCAGCCACATTTTAAGTCAAAAACTACACAACGTTACTCTTCCACAAGCAAGACCAACCAAGCAAAAATCACCACGTAAGCCCACGCTGAAATCTCCCCCAGCAGCACTCTCCTCTCCAGCAACACCAGTCTATGCACTGCCAAGGTGTCAGACTGTGTTCAGCTGAAACACAGAACACAGTCAAAGCAAGAAGCTGGAAGAGGGGAATGCAGCAAAGGAGCGTCAGAAAAATCCCCAGACAAGTCTTTCTGGACAAGATTTACTGCAGTAAAGAGATGTCAGCTTGGTTCTGTCACACCAGTAAACTACACCATGCAAAATTTTAGTACTTTGCCTTCTCATTATGCAGGCAAAATTCAATCGTTTGAAGATTTCTGGTGAGTCTGCATAAACAAACCTAAGCCTTCCCCTAGGTAAGTCCCTCATTACATTCAGATACCCCAGAGTTCTTCACCTTCTACCCGTCTTGGGCCTGGATCTTCCTTTTGAAGTCCTCGGCCTCTCCAGCTTCATCAGAGATTGCCTCAAGCTCTCTTCAGTGTAAGCTGAGTAAACGTGGGAAAGGTCCACTTCAAAGGGCTACAAAAAACACCAAAAAAACCCACAAGACCAAAACCATCACAATCATTTTATACACTGATCCGTGGTGCTTTTGTAACACCAGAAAGACTCATCTCGTCAAAAGAAAACGGACCAGTTTGGCTGTCAATAGTGAGTGGCAGGCACAGGCAGCAGCACTGGGGCCTGTGCAGCTCAACACATCAATTCAAGGGTAACTCACATCTTTCTCTTTTTTGTCCAGGACAGGCGTCTGTTTCCTCATATTGTTTCCTGTATATGCAACACATTTCTGTAAGAAGAAGAAAGGTCTGTCAGTAAAGTCTGCTGTGCACAGTAAAATGACTACAGCTTTATCAATTTCTTGTTGGGCTCAAGGGAACTCCTCAGCAGCTCAGGCTAACATTAGCTTGGCCGCAGCCACTCTTACCAGCTGCCATTCCCCTATGTCTTCATTCCAGTGAACGTAGTTTTCAATCATTTCCTAGAGAGAAATCAGGGCAGGAATTGTCAGATTGCACAGTGTGCCCTCCAGGTGCACTTTCCCGAAATTGCACCCCTAAGGCGTGGACAAGCTGCTTTAGAACAGTCTTGACCATTCCAAGCTGTTTTTATCAGAACAGCTATAACATGTGCAAAAAACTATATTTATACTCTAAAGACTTCACAAGAGAAAATACCACTCCCAAACTGTATGTACTGGAGTGCCCACTAAAGCCTGGTGTCCCCATTATGCCAACACCATGAGGATAGCAATGAACACACACTGTAACATGGGAACCCAAGAAAATTAAGGGGAATTGGGTTTATATTTTCTATTAAATGGTGTGCATTATATTTAAGCTCATGAATTTTCTGTATAATGGAGTCTAAGAAAACAAGATGTGAAGAGTTCCAAATGCAGTTTTACTACTTTGTGTTAGTGTCAGACATTTGCAAGCACCTCAAGCAGTGTGTAAAAAGAGATTTTGAACAGATGCAGAACACAGGCACACAGTGAATATATCAGTTAAATACATGGTGAATGTGATTTTATTAGTTTTAAATCATTAGGCAAACAGGCTGCAAGAGAACAGAGATTAGCAGGGCACCTGTGCCAGGCTTAGGTGCCCTGCCCTTACCTGGTAGTCCTGAGGAATGAAGTTGTCTATGATGAGCATCTGAAGACGAAGCTCCCGGCTCAGCTGTCGAATGTTCTCTAGTAACCCTTCAATCTCCCTCTGGTGCTCTTGTTGCAGATCTGCCATCTGAAAACAAACCAGGCATCTGAGAGGCATCAGAGTTACCTTAAGACATGGTAACAGCCCAAAAGACAACAGCCCTCTGCCTGTATGAGGTTTTTGGGAAACAAAAGCAAACGCTGGTTATATGTACTAGAATATTTATCTCTGAAGAATAAACCCTCTGAAACGTTCCAGCTTAGAGATGGCTGAAAACAGCATTAAGTTCTCAGTTTCATAAACCCAAAACTGGCCTTCTGCCAATGTCAGCTCCAGCTAAGAGCAGAAGAAGAACATGCAGACAAGTTATATCCCTGGCAAGGTTTCAAGGAAAATCTCTGATCTCCAAGACCAAATGCATTTTTCATGGAACAGGAACTCCAGCTACCAGCTAAAGGACACATTCATCCAGTGACTGAGGAAGAGGTAACGAGGGCACTGGCCAGAAAGGACAGCCAGCTCAGAGCAGAGGAGCCTCTGGGCTGCAGCAAAGCAGGAGATGGCGCTGCCAGCAAACAATTAAAAAGAATAAAATTGCATTTTATTTCAGAAATAACTGAAGTTTTTCCTTGGAGTTCTGGATATCTCAGGCTCTCACACAACCCTTCTCACCCTGGCCTGAGGAAAAGCTCTACAACATGCCATGTGAAACTCTATTTTTGAAGTGGATAGCAAAGAAAGACATTTCTAAACATATGGCACTTTTTCCAGCATTACAAAGCTGATGGTTTACCCTTTCCAGCTCTAGTCCCTCAGAGATCACCGGCTGAGAACTTCAGACACTAACCTCTGATTTGGCAGCCATAAGCATGGTCCAAACTTTCTTCAGCTTTTTGGTTTTCCCCTGTGCTTCCTCCTGGAGGTTGGTGTACTTCTCCTCGATGTCCAAGCGTTCTTGCTGTGTGCAACATTTAGCACAGACACCCACACATTAACATAATCAAAGAACCTCTCTGCAACAGTATGAACAAGAGGAGAAGCTACTTGAACAAACACAGCACAGAGCCCTGGCTTAGCCAGGCTGGCTCAGCCCCACAGTGGTCACAGTGGTTTCTGAAGGGGTTGGCTTCTGCTGTGTTCGCAGAGCAGAGCCACACCAAGAACACCCCATGGTGTGTCCTGCCATTGCTGTTCACACACAGCTACAGCACAGAACCCCACCTCCTTCTCCTCGAGCTCCTTGCGAAGCTGTTCTGCTCTCTTCCTTCGTTCTTCCAGTTCCATGTTTGATTCTTCTAGAAGCTTTTCTTGCTCCTCTGCTTTTGCCAGCAAGTCCACTCCTCCCACAATCACCTTCTTCTCCAATGCAGACAGTTTCTCCAACAGGGACTGGTGTTCTTGCCTAGACAGACAAGTAGGTGTGAGACTTCCTGCACTCCAGTGCTCACCAGGCAGCAGGTCCAGCTTGGTTTTATAGCCCAGACAGCACTCATAGGGCTGGAAAAACTTGTCTTGCTGTTAAGGCTTTAAGTGGGGGTGAGGCAGTGCAAGGGAACACAGGGAGTTTCCCAAGCCCCAGCTGCCATGGCTGTCCCTCAAGCAAAACCAGGTCAGCAGAGAAAGGTCTTCTGCTGTGGGTCACCTCTGCAGGGGGCTGCAAGGCCAGGGACATGACCAGGCTACTCAAGGCACCCCTTGCCCAGAAGGGCCCTGTCAGCACAGTAGTGCCCAGGGGGAGCTGCTGAAATGGAAGGGAATGAAGAGAGATCAAGGCAGAGCAGCTGAGATGCAAACTGGGAATGCTGGAGCAGCCTCTTGGCAGCAGGACTGTCCTATTTGCGTGGCACAGTGTGACCTCAGCAGCCTTCAGGCTTCAGAGTGGAGCAGCCCTGCACCCAGGATGACACGCTTGTGAGGGTGCTGCAGGAAACCTGGCCTGCTACACAGCAGTACTGCTGCTCCTCACAGGTCTGGGAGAATCATTTCTGTTTCCAGGCAATCTTGCACAAATAAATAAAATTAAGAAAATAAAGAAGTAGGAAAAGGGTAAAAGTTTGTCTTTTCCATCTGCTCTAAACTCTGAAAGCAGACTAAACTCCTCTTTCACCTTGACAACAGCACTTTCTACAGAGTTTGACAGACATCTCAGCATGAGTATCTGGAGATGCAAATGGTTAAGGAAGGAAAAATCCACACAACCACACAAACTAGTCAGAGCACAGTACTCACTGAGCTTTAAGCAAGTCTTTTTCTCTCTTCTCCAGTTCAGCTCTGGCTTTATTTCTTTCTTCTTCTTCCATATCAAGCTTAGTTTCAAGAGCTTTTCTCTCCTCTTCAATCTTTGCTTGCATCTCTACCATCTTATCAGGGGAAACTTTCTTTTTGCCTTTAGGAAGAGATGAAGAAAACAAATTAGTTCATTGAAAAATAAGACAGTCTTTGTATCACAGCATTTTTTTTTATTTCAGATTCAATATCTGCATTTAGCAAAAATTTAATTAGTTGTCAGGTTCAAAATAGGCACAACTCAGTCTTTTAAATCCCATTTTAACGCTGACCAGTCATCACCAATTCCTCCAGAGAAGCAATGCTACTTAATTACACCACGACACAATGCCCCCAAAACAGAAAACACACAAAGAACACCTGGAGAGGGAACAGTGCATACAGAGAAGCCTGAGCTGAGAACTCAGATGTTCTAACAATGCAGATTAGGCCAGAGGAAGGAAAACAGAAGGCTGTCTTGACCTACAGCTACAAGAGCTCAGCTACCAAGAGTCACATACTCAAATTTCAGATTAGCATCTCCACCACTCCCCTTGTTCACTGCCCTCCTTACAGGCTTACCTGTTCTAAAGTGAGCACAAGAATATTTTTAAGAACACGTTACTGTGGAAATAGAGAGACTAGAGAAATTCAGAACAGCCCTATGAGAACCAGGCAATTAAAAGAAACTTCTTGATGGTATTTGTCTATGGAACAGTGACTCCCCAGACTGGAAAGTACCAAGGTTTGCTGTGACTTATCAGCTGTGTGTTTACAACAGAACTACTCCAGCAGCATGTCAGGACCATCTCATAGCAGGTACCAGAGAGCAGCCAGAGCAACTCACTGAACCTACTGACCTCAAGGGTTGGTGCCAAACACGCCAAGTCTGAAACAAAGTGTGAGGTTGCTGCTCTTAATGTCACTCTGCAAGTCTGGAGTCAGTTTTCATTGTAATCCCAGGAGTACCCAAGGTGGGTGAACAGAGATCCCTCGGGCTTATGTGGAGTGAAAATGCCCAGCCTATGTGCATTTCCTCAAACCCACACGTCCTAAATCTCCCTTTCTTCACAGGTGACTCCTTAGTTTTCTTGTTCTGCTCTTCTCCAGACATGAAAAAACCCCACGCTGGAGAATCCAGCTGCTGTGAAACTAACAGGAGCATGACCGCCAAGGCACATGGTCAGAACGTGCCCAAGGAAGCTGTGCAGTAAAAGGCTTCCCTCCCTCCAGTCTTCGTGGCATTCAGCTTCATTTATATGCATATATGTGTTTTATTTCCATGAATATATATTATACACATATATTCCAGCACACAGACAAAATGCACTGCACATGTGAACACGTATGTACACACCTGCACGCGTGTTTGTTCATGTGCACGAGAGCATTGATTAGCTTTGTGGCAAAGCAAGGGCTTCAGCACTACAGCAAACCATCTGCATTTCCATCTGCTAAACTTCAGAATCAGATAAGTACTTCTTTCTGGGTTTGTGGTGCAAAATTTTCTCACTAATTAGTCCTTGAGTAGGAAGCTTTCTGGAACTGCTATACAGAGCTCATCATAAGAGATAAGCCAGATAAAGGCTTCTTACTGTTAGGACATAGCCCTCTATAGCCTCACTTTAGGAGAAATAGGTGAACTGAAGCCAGTTGTATGATCCTTCCACAAGCTCTGCAACTGTACTGTAAGGAGGTGAAAATCAATTACACCAACCTGCTTGATCTTGCATTAAGAGGAAGCAGAAAGCAAATCGCAGAGAGGCAGCAAACACATGAAAAGAGGAGGAAAGAAAATAGGTTATTGCTTTGATCATTTTGGACAAAGATCATTAGCATCAGAACAAACATTAATTTTATATGCATGTTTCTAGACTAGAAAACACAGGATAATCATCCCTAAAACCCCCTCCATTAGAGCAAACACTAATGTATTATGTTTTTATGCTAAAGCAGAGATGGTTTCTGTGCTTCAGAGTGCTTTGCATATCCAGGATGATCTTCGGCTCACTCTGGCATTCTTCTGCCCATTCAATGCAATGCTGGATCTAAACATAACACTGGGAGCCTGCCGCAAGGATCATGCCCTAAGAAACAGCTAAAGGGGGTGCATTTCTCCTTCAGTGAGACACTTAATGCTTCCCCCCGACTCAAGAGAGCCAATTTTCATAGGTTACCTGTAAAATCTTAGCATACAGAATATATGTTCTAAGTTTTAACCAAGTTTCCAAGCCAATTCTTTGCAAGGTACATGACAGTTGCACACAGGGAGTCTCAGCACAAGATTTCTCCATTCAATTACACAGGGGATTAGTAGGTTAATTGGCAGTAACTGGTGCTTCCATAGAGGTATAGAGCCACTTTTGGTTATTCAAGCAAGTGCAGCAAAAAAGGCAGAACAGGAGAGGGATAATGAGAGACACCACATGCAGAAGGGCCACAATTGAGGACAGTTAATATCCCAAACCACAAAAAGTCACACTTATCCTTATTGCCAAAAGCCCAGCACAACTTCCTCAGTCTCCAAACACGTAGGAGATGGACTCATCCACCCACTGACACACCAGCAGTTTGCTATTAACTGTCCTCGTCCAAATAAAACACTCTGGTTCCAAGCAAGCTTTGAAAGAGCAAGACTGAAGCAAGAAATTCCCAGGCTACCATCACACGACCCACCAAAGGTCTCCCTTCAGTTGTGTTCCTTCTAAACCTGCTACAGCTTTTCTCTGAGCTGATGCTTTCCACTACCAGCACTGGTGTAAATGTGAGCAATACCTTCCACACAGGGAGGAGAGTGGACTGCATCTACCCAGGATAACCACAATAGTGCATAAAGTCCCCACAAGCCAAGTCCTGAGATGTGATTTGTTTATTCAGTCCTCACTGACTGTTGGGATTCTACAGGCACAGAGCCCTCTTTGACCAGGGGCAGCCCAGACTTTTCTCACCACTAGCTCAAAATTTGCATCTCTTATTCCTGTGAACTCTCTGAACAGAGATCAAGAACTTAATATCATGGGGCGGTTAAATCCCAACCACCAAGAATATTTAAGTATCTGCAAAAATAAATCCAATCAACCAAGTGTTGCCACATTTTCTTTGCAAGTATAAACCTTGTGCTGTTTGTCGACTGCTCCATTCATTTTCTCCCTAACTAATTTTGAGAAGGCAGAGTCCAATATAACATAGCACAGCCCATTTCACATGTCTTGCTGTCCTTTTGATGAACTCTTACTGTAGCAATCCCCATTAAAAAGCTAGCTCAGATTTTCCCCCGTGTTTTAGAAGGTGCATTTAATACAAGTTGCAAACTGGGGGTTTTTTTAACCTATTGTTTCTCAATTGTCTTTAAATCTTGCTCAAGCAGCATACTATATTGCTTCCTATTCTCTCACGCATCTGGCTAACAATGTGCACACTGAACAACTGTTTCAAGCATGGAAGCAGCAAAGAAAAGGCATGCTTTAGCAGAGTTACAGCTTGAGGTTTATCTTTCCAACAGACAAAGCAGGGAAGAGTGCAACATTGCAAAATGGAATGTGCAGATTATGGAAAGGCCAAAGCTTAAAGGACTTAAGAGCTCCCACTCACTAGTGAAGGACTTATCCAGAGGTTTCTCTATGACAGAGCATGTAGAGTCTGAACTACTGCTGCTGCTACTGCCTGGAAAACAGAAATGCGTCCCACAGAAAAACCCAGAGAGGAAGAAACATGCAGATGGGAAGTTAGTTCTAAAGGAAAGAAAACCAGAAGAGCCAGCAACCTAGTTAAAAAAAAGCACAAGTTCCCATTAGGAAGCATTTGCTAGGATCCCTCCCAGATTCAGCCTGCAAAGCCATAATTTCCCAGCACAAAATTGCATGCTCAGAAAGACATTTCAGTTAAAACCCATCTTAACCAGACTACAGCTTAAAACCACATGCCAAGGCAGCTTCCATTTCAAGCAACAACAGCACAGAACACGAGATCACAGTGGAGAAGGCTGTGGATATCTGCCATAGCGGAGGATTCAGTGACTAGGAATCCTTTCCAGTCTCAGGTACATGGCAATGCACCTCTGGAAGGCAGAATCAGCTTGCACAGGGACAGTCACTGTGCATACTCCTGCCAAGCGGCTCCCTTAGAGAACTTAACTGGAGTAGCTTGTCTAGGAGTTGAATCAGTCAGTTATTTGCCCTCTACTTCTTTTTGAAGCTGGTCTCCTCTTGGGAGGAGATTAGGGCACCACTTGGGTCTCGGACACAGTGGTCAATCTTTCCACTTCTAGACATAACCAAAAGGTGAAAAATGAAGTAAAAGTTGTTACAACTACCACCAAAGGCATGACAAAAGTAATTTACAACTACTTGGACAGGCACAAAAAGAAAAAGAGTGCATCTGAAAGCAGGAATGCTTTTAAGAGGAATTTTTTCAACAGATGTGGGTGCCTCAGGACAGGAAGGCAGTTTGTCAAAATATGTTTAGTAGAAAAGCTGCAAGTTGGGGTGCAGCCCTGGGCTTGACTTCTCTACTGTCCACGAGGAGCCATCGGCCAGGTTCTAAGAGCACAGCAAGCTTCCAGGAAGCCACAGCAGCCCATGGTACACAGCGACCTTCAGTTCCAGGTTTACCAACTCCCCCTGGGGGTCAGATGTTACACTGTAGTTCAACACTGATGTAGGACCAAGACTTGGGGAAATCATGGGATTTCCAGAGTGCTCCCAAACAAGGGATGTGCAGCTCCCTTTTCAGCTAGCACAAAGACACACAAAGGTCAAGTTTTCCCTCTATCAACATAAAATAGGACACCAGAAGAGTCAGTTACTGTCCATAAGACAGATGAATCCTTTGCCTAAACCACAGCCAAAATTCCCCTCCAACAATATATAGTTTATAAAAACCACATCTGCCTACAAATGATTTTTGGTGTCTCCTTCCTCCCACCTCTGTGAGCAGGGGAAGTTCCACACCATCAGTCACAAGCCATACACAGCCACCTTGTGGCCACCAGGGAGCCACCACAAAGGAGGATGTCACCACAAGCGCAGCCACCCGAGTGGAAGCAGGTACTACACAGGTTTGGAGCTGCCCATCTACGGAGAGGGCACCAAAGGGCTTCGTTTCTAGGAGAGGCATGATAATTGCAGCGGCATAGGGCAGCTCTACAACTCCACTTGTCCCTGCCTGCCTCTGCCTACAGTTCCTACACCAGCTCCTGGGTAAGAGGAGACTGGGGGCACTGACAGGGATCTCTGCAGCCTTACCCCGCCGTTTCTTCCGCTTCTCCCCATCCTCTCCAATCTCCCCATCGTCATCTTCATCCTCCTCTTCAGAATCGCTGGTCTCAGAACCAGATATCTCTTCCCCTAGAACAGAGGACGGTAGTTGGTGATGTGCTTTCCATCACCTTCTATCAGCTTGTTACTGTGACAGCAGCATTTGTCCAAACCCAGCAGTGCTGACATCGGCTTAGGAGCACCTGCAGAGGTCCTTAAATGTTGAGCAGAGAGCTTGCCGTGGCTCAGGAAACTTAAGGACAACCAAGATAAGCAATTGAATGCTGTGATGTCACTGTGTACTTGTTAGAGCTCAAGAGGCTGCTTCTCATGGAAAATAAAGCATCTTTGCAGAGCTGAAGCTGCAAAGTTTGCCTTGCAGCATCCCACCATACCTCCTCTTCCATCTCAGACTTCTATCTCAGATGAAAGAGAAAGAAAGAAACATTATTGACCATTTTCTGCTTCTCCTGAATGGGGCAGATGCCCAACAGCAAGTCATGTTGGAGTTACTGCTACAGCTTCTTCTGTGCTTTATCTTTGGAGAGAGATGTGCCAAGGTCACAGTTTAGTAAGCATCCCTCTGGCAGGGTCACTCCATGTTGACAGACTAATAGGGACACAAGGCTATGAAGTTACAGAGCTTAAAGAAGCGTCTTCTTTCTCTACATGGTGTTTGAAAGTCAGCCCCAGTTCTAGCTCCACAAATCTGATTAATTTTTCCTCCTGACAAACGCATTTCTCTTCCTCAATTAGGGAAAATGTCTGACCTATTGTTATGGTCCATTTTAATTCCCTATGCCGTGTGAGCCATGCCCAGAGCCCCCTGCTCGCCAGGCAGCCCGGGCACACCAAACCCAGCCCCGAGGCCACCACTCACCCTAGTGCCAAGTGCCACCTAGTGGGCAAAGCCGGGCCCCCCCATCAGCACCCTTGGGCACCTCTCCTGGCACCAGACACTGTAAACAAACCCAGGACAACCTGCACCAGTGGCCAACCTCGTGTGACACATCTTCAAGTAGCAAAGAACGTTCCCGCTCAAAGAGAACGAGTGCTGGTGCAGAAAGGAACACAAGGGGGAAGGAGAGTCTCACCTTCTTCCAGTTTTTTCTTAAGCTCTTCGATTTCTTTTTGGAACTGGCGGAGCATAGCATCCTTGGGATCCTCGTTGATCCTGGCCTTGTTCTTTATGTTCTTGGCTCGGTTTGCATACCTGAGAGTGCTGATGGTCTCATCATAGTTGTAGTCTGCCGGGCCGATGTTTGCACACTGCAACACAGGGACCGAGCTACTGGAGGACAGGTCAGAGCCCAGAGCACTCCAGGGACCACCCCAGCCCTGATGCTCACACTGCTACTCTCTCCCAAGCCTTCCTGCTGCTTCTGCACCAGAGCTGCTCTTGGCTACCCAAGCACAGCTTCTATTTGATCCCATGCATGTGTGCACATGCCTCTCTCCTGAGGCAAAGGGAAAAGGAAGAGATGCACACAGAAGGTTCTCTAAGCTGCAAACAACTCAGAAATAGAGAGGTAAATTCCAGGCTGTTCAAGTCATGATGCTCCCCCTGTAAAAATGCAGCTCAATAGGTGGCCCTGGAGAGGGCATGTCTCAGCTTACCATCATGGTTTTGGAGTTGCCCCCCAGGGAATCCTGGAGGAGCCGTGTCAGTTTGGAGTTGCGGTACGGCACGTGGGTGCTCTTGCCATCCACCAGCGCAGAGATGACATTCCCCAGGGTGGAAAGAGACAGGTTGATCTTAGTGGCTTCCTTCAGTCGCTGCCCTGTGGCTCCAGTTTTTGTCTGTCTTTCAGAGCCCTGTAAAGGCAACAGGAAGCAGGAGTTATAACAAATGCCCTGATACATCTCCTTCCTCCAAACAGAATCAGCTACACCTGAAGTCTTGCTAGCAGCTATGCCAGTAACCACCTCATCTGTTTTTAGAGAACCTGAGTAAGTACCTCAGATGTTGTTAAAGAGGCAAGTAAAGCTTTCAGTGACAGCAAATTCTGGATTGCTCAGAGTAATGCAGCTGGAGAAAATGGAAATTTTGTCCTCATGAACAAAAACTTTATGGAAAGTCAGTCAGCAGTCAAAAGGCTGGAGCTGGAGCTGCTAACCACCATCTACAGTTCTTCCTATCAGCAGATCAAGGGAGAACAGCAACACTGCAATTATTCTAAAGAGTTTCATAAAGCTTCCTATCCACATAGCATGTAAATAAGTTAAGATACAGACATTGAATGCCTTTAGTTTTGTTTCTTCTCCAAGGAAAATTATCTCAGTGTAAATATTGGGCTAAAGACTCATTTTACCAGCACAACTACATTGGTTCAAAGCGAGAGACAGGGAGGGAACCTGCAAGTGATGAACTGCATGGTCACAGCTCTCTGGAAAAACCTCAACAAACAAAACCAAACCTCGTGCAAAAGACCCTGTGGGTCCCACTTACAGCCAGATCCACGAGGTGCAGCTTGCCCATGCGCACGTGCATGTTCCCATCCACGCCCTTCTCGCTGCACTCGATGGTGATGGTGAAGATGGCATGCGAGCGAGAGCTGTGCTCGTTCATGTTTGTGGCACCAACAGAACCTTTGCAGAGAGAGAAAAAGCAATGATGTCTCCAGAATAAATCACATGCTCTTCTAACTCTTCCTGCTCTCAGAGGAAACTCATCCCCACCTCTTTACCCAACACTGTATTTCAGAAGATGGCAAAGGGATGCTCAGATGCGGCAGCAAAGCATATTCTTGGGCACTGAAGTTGCAGTACACACCCAACCCCGGCTAGCAGAAGTGTTACAGACTCCCAAGAGCAGCAGTTGTCCTCATCTGTTTCTTTAAGGCTACAAAGACCAGTAGCCTAAGGTGTTCACAGCTGATCCCTGAAAACAGCTGTATTTTGAGAAATAACAGCACAGCAATCCATGCCAAGAGCAACAGTAGTGAGAACTTTAAGTCATTAAATAATATGAGCTTAACTAAGAAGTCTTCCAGAACACTTAAACCACCTCCCACTCACAGCCCAGAGCTAATGTTCATCCTGATCAGAACTGAAGAGAGAAAAGGATGAAGAAACACACTACAGCAGTTCTGACAACACTGACTGCCCTCACTGCATCCTCCCTTTGCTGGCACTGGCCAATGTGGGAGGCACAGCCTTCTTTACCTGTCCCTGCACAAAAAGCGTTTGGGAGGAGATACCCTTTCTGTTCTGCTCAGCTCAACAACCTTCCCAGCAACAGGACTGGGATCTCTTACTGTGGTCTGTAACCAGCCCTTCACTCTCTCTGAGCTATAAACCTGCCCACAGCGAGGCTACGTACGGTTCTTGTGGCCCAGAGTCATGATTCTGTCCATATCATCTGCATTGTTTACGACATAAGCTGAGAGGTCTTTGATATAAACTCCCACATCAGGTCTCTCTTTAACCTAAGAGAGAAACAGTTCAGACTGAGCACCTCTAAGAGACCCCCCAACAGCAATTCTCAGTGGCACTGTAACAGTGCAGTGATTCAGCCCTCCAGGTCTGGTTTGCACATAAAACACTCCACTCAGAGCAGATAAGGAATAAACACTCATGCATGACAACATTCCACGGTTTTCCCCTGGGGGCAAGACATGACTTCAAATCTCACTCTCCAGTTCCTAGAACTGCTGAGGGGCCTTTGGGGTAGCACTGCAGGTATAAAACTGACTGGATGGAACAACCAGTTTCTCACGATGCAGCTGACCAAGTGGGAGGAATTCAAAGAAGCCAGTACTGATATCCAGATACTGTATCTTAAAGGAAAGAGGACTGCTAAGGAACCCAACCTCCCACTTCCCTTCAAGCGCCTCTCTGGTCTTTAAAATAAAATACTGCTCTCTGAGTCCAAGCAAACACCACATTGAGAAGAGCAGGCTCACCTCTAACCTCTGTGTCTGGTCCTTTCCCAGCAGGTCTCGCACTTCCTCATTGTAGATCTCCAGGTAAGAGACACGAACTAAAAACCTGAAGATGAACAGTTCGTTTAGAGAGACATTTGCTCAGGTCCCACAATCACAAAGGGCAAAGAAAATGCAGGGAAATACAAACACCATCCTGCTGCCCCCTCAAGAACTGCCTAAGTGGGAGCCTTTCAGTTCAGGGCAGAGGTACCACTCCAGTTGTCACTGTCAAGGTCAGGCTCCTGCTGTGCATGGACACACACACAAAAGACAGAAGCAGTGAAGAGAAGCTGTTTACCTTGTATCCCCCTCTGCCTTGGCAATGTGACCAAATATATGAGCAAACGAATTGGGAATGATGCCTCTGAGCTCAGGAACTGCTCGGACTCCTTCCATGGTGAAAGTTTTGCCTGTTCCAGTCTGCCCATAAGCAAAAATAGTACCTGAAGGATAAGATAAATGAACAAACTCTAAGAAATTGCTAACTGCAGTTTTACTTCATCCCTTCTTAGCCTGATATCACTAAACATCTCTATCCTTATGGAGTTGAAATTTTCCATCCATTCCAGTAGGTACTGTACAAGGCTTGAGCAGCAGAATGTGGGCAAACACAGCAAACAGGGCTGAGCCACTGTTTAATCTGGTCTGCAAGATGCTAACAAAAAGTCAGCTGGTTTTAATTGTGCAGAGTGATTAACGTACAGAATACTAGTACATTTAGGTTCCACATACAAACAATGCAGGCAAGCCCAATTAATAACATGGCCAATTAGCAGATGACTGCGTACCAACTGCAAACACAACTATTGCTAGTGCTCTAAGCCACAGCAGAAATGGTGTGAGGCTTCCACAGCACAGCCACAGCACAAGCCCAGCTCTGACCCTGCAAGTGCAGCTACAATTTGGCCTAGGGAATCAGCCTGCACAGGAACGCATCCAGAAACATTACTGAGATCCCTGACGCTGGGGCTCCAGAAATGCAACAGTCCTTAGTTTTAGACCAGCACTGATGAAAACTCAAGTTTTCATTGTCAAGCCACTGACATTACAGATTGTAAAAACAAAAGGAATATTTCAGGTGGAAGGGACCTACAATGATCATCCAGTCCAACTGCCCAACCAAATCAGGGCTGACCAAAACTTAAGCATGTTGCTAAGGGAGCATTGTTCAAATGCCTCTAAACACTGACAGATTTGGGGCACCAACCACCTCTCTAGGAAGTCTGTTCCAGTGTTCCAGTAAAGACATGCTTCCTTGTGTCCAGTCTAAACCTCCCAGGCACAGCTCTGAACCATTCATTTCAGAACCATGAATTTTAATCAGCTGAAACCCATGTGAGTTCATCAGACATTTTACAAAAACCTCATAAACTGTTGTTGTTTGTAGCATACCGTTGTAGAAAGCAGTAATCTGCTTTCCTTCACATAATACATTTACATGCATAACACACATACACAACACAAATCATGGCCATCCTCTTTCCAGCTGTAGAAAGCAATAGACCACCTGTGAGGTAGGGCAGATGTGTTTAAATAACCATCTTAGTTCAAAACAGCAAAGTTCAGAAGAAAAGATGCAGCAGTTCTCTGCAGAGGTCTGTGTGCATACCTAGCACCTTCAGGGCCATGGCAGCTCCCTGAGCACTGACACTGCAGAGTGAAGAGCCGTTGAGAATTCTGATAAGATGATAAAGTGCTTATTTTTGCAAAGAGAAGATGCAGGATAAAAACATACAGCTAACTGATCTCAGCTGAGTCTTGTTCATTGCCACTCTCCCACTGTTAATGATTGCAGTGGATACAAACTCACCTCAGCTGAGTCTTGTTCATCACCAATCTCCTACTGTTAATGATTGCAGTGGGTATAACCACTGAGCACTCAGAACAGCAAGTACCTTCAGGCTATTTTAAGTTCAAGGCCACAACAGAAACGATACAGAACCACAACCCTCAGAAGGTGAAACTCCTTTAACAAGATCAGCAGGAACTCCAACAATGCAAAGAATAGGAGATGGGGTGGGATCCTTCACTTAAAACACAGGACTTACCATTGTATCCCTCTAGGACAGAGTCAATAATAGGTCTTGCAGTTAAATTATAGACATCCAGCTGTTTACTCTCTGGTCCAAACACTGTGTCGAATGTAAATGTCTTGGGAGGCTCATTGGAGGAGTCTGTTTTATGCACAGTTATCGTTCCTCTCATCTCATCCACGTTCACAGCCATTTTGTAGCCCGTGGCTTTCTCCCGGTCGTTGAGAGGCCGGCACCGAACCACCACCTTGACATTGTCACAGCTCTCTGGCCTGTCCGGCTTCTCAGGCTTGTTGATCTGTAATTATTTAAAAAAGACAAAATACACAGGCTGTAACACCAGTGTGAACGCAGACTCACAGAAAGGTCTGCAGTGGAAGGGACCTTAAAGATATCCCAGTTCCCACCCCCTGCCATGGGCAGGGACACCTTCCACCAGCCCAGGTTGCTCTAAGCCCTGTCCAACCTGGCCTTGGACACTCCCACGGATGGGGCAGCCACAGCTTCTCTGGGCACCCTGTGCCAGGGCCTGCCCACCCTCACAGGGAAGGATTCCTTCCCAATATCCAATCTAACCTGCCCTCTGGCAGTACAAAACCATTGTGTGTTTAAGCACAAATGCTGTCAAATCAGCCTGAGCAACTGCACAATCTCCACAGGACCATGAACTCAGGGACTGAAAACCTGCATTGGTTTATAATTAAAGCTGAGAGAATAACACACATTTACTCAATCACTGCAATCTCTTCTGTTTGCCAACGTAGAAACCGAATGAGTAAACCTTGAGCATTTGACATTCAAGGTGATCTAAGAATTCTTCAAGAAACACTGATGCTTGCAAGCAACCTGCAAACAGTTTGCTGGAACTGTGTGCAGCCACGATATTCTTTCAGATTAACGCTGAGCACACACTCCCAAACCTCACAGGTAACACAGGAGGATACCAGGAGCGCTGGCCGAAGGATTCATGTCAGTTACAACCTTCCGCGTATGTGCTGAAATGTAATCGTTGTGGAAATCCCAATGTTGTATTACAGAACTGCACCAGCCTTTTCTCTCACGTAGTTACCAAAACAAATCTTGAGGCACGGCTCACGGGTCCGATGTCACATGCTGCTCCTGATTAAATAAATCTAAAGCCCATTTGCTCCGGTTAAGCCTCAGACACTGCCCGCGGCCAGAGGCGAGCAGCTCCCTCCTCCCGGGGCAGCTCTGCTGGACGCGGACCCCGAACAGCCCCTGCTCCGAGCGGCCCCGCGGAGGGGCAGGGACCGCACAGGGCTGCGGCCAAAAGCCGGGAGGATCAGGAGCCACCACGAGCCCCCCGGGACGGGCGGCGAGACCCTGCGCTGAGGCCGGGCCTGCGGCCCCG
>VWZF01000779.1:80001-121574 GCA_013396755.1 Sclerurus mexicanus
GAGGGGACATCGGGCCCTGAGGGGACCCTGAGGGGGCTGTGAGGGGACATCGGGCCCTGAGGGGACCCTGAGGGGGCTGTGATGGGACATCGGGCCCCGAGGGTGCCCTGAGGGGGCAGTGAGGGGACATCGGGCCCCGAGGGTGCCCTGATGGGGCTGTGAGGGGACATCGGGCCCTGAGGGGACCCTGAGGGGGCTGTGAGGGGACATCGGGCCCTGAGGGGACCCTGAGGGGGCAGTGAGGGGACATCGGGCCCCGAGGGTGCCCTGAGGGGACACTGGACCCTGAGGGGGCCCTGAGGAGACCAGGGGGTGTGAGGGGGCTGATCAGCCTTGAGGGAGTCACAAACCTGGCTCTGTAGTCCCAGTGCTCAGCAAATTCAAGAGCTGTTAAAACTATTGCAGAATAAATCCAAACCTGCTCCTGACTCCAGTTTCTGTCCAGGCTGCCTGAGTGGAACACGTGCTGCTTTGAGGCTTCGGTTTTTACAGGGTGGGAATGACAAGCACCCTCAGCACCTTGTTTGTAAGAGCTCGGTTTGGGAGGGCTGGGTGCTTCCCCCACTCCGTGCTCCAGTACAGCCCAGTACCAGGCCTGTGGAAGCACAACTGGAGCCTGACTGGGTGGGCAACACGAATGAGTGCTCTAAACAGCCCCAAAATGTGCCCTTGCCGTCCCTCTGTAGACACGGGTGACAACTTTCTTCATTTCAAGCCTCCAGACAACCAAAATGCTAATTAGAGCACTTAAAAAGATTTGAGTCTTCCTTTGGGGATATGTTAACAAAATCATCAAAGCACTAGCTGTATTTTTCTTCTAACTTTTCCTCCCCCTCGGGGCACACATATCCCTCTGTCGTGTTACAGGAAAGCAGTTCTCTGGATTGCAGAAATAAGCTCCCAGCTCCAGTTTTGCCCTGAAACATTTGCCTTGGCCACCAGCATATTCAACCAGCTGTTGGCATCAGTGAAGGTGGGGATGTCTGTCAGCTCTGCCCTGGCCAGATTACTCACTGGGAAGGCAAGGAGCATGGAATCAGTTTATACACAAAGCAGGGACTATGTCTGGCAGCAGATTTAGGGCACAGTCAGGGTTGTTGCTGGGGAAAGCCTTTAAGCACACTCAAATGCATGTATGAACTTGAGTGTTTGATGAGGCTTGATGAGGTTCCAGTGATGCACAGTCCTCGTTAGGAGTGTTTGTGTGAACTTAGTCCAAATGCTGTGATAAGTACAAAGAACTCATTATCATCTGGTTGTCTCTGCTAAACGGAAATCATTTGTGTTATTGCTTTTAATATTCTAGTTTTGAAACCACAATTTTTAACCGAACTGTGAGGCTGACTTTTTCTGCCACTGGAGCAACAGCAAAGTTAAGAGTTGAGCTGAGCCTTGCAGCTCTCAATTCAATTTAAGCTGATACCAGCTTATAGAATCATAGAATCATTAAGGTTGGAAAAGGCCTCCAAGATCATCGAGTCCCATCTTTGACCTATCAGCACCTTGTCAACTAAACCAGAGCACTGAGTGCCACATCCAGTCATTTCTTCAGCAGTTCTAGGGATGGTGACTTCCCCACCTCCCCTGGGCAGCCCTTTCCATGAAGAAATTCGTCCTGAAGTCCAATCTGAACCAGTATCTGAGAAGTAACACTGCATTGTAAATACTGTGACATTGCACAGACTAAAAATTGTGGGATACATGAATAAAAATTGCACCAATAAGAGGATTTATTCTGCTTCGCTTTGAATTTCCTTTTCTATTTCAAGCTTCTGTAGCTAAACTAATTCAGAAGCAACTGTAACTTAAATGAAAGTTTGAAACTTGTGCATGTGCCATAGAATGCAATTATTTCCCCCAAGACTCTTATCTTCTTTACTCAGTGTTTTCTTCTTCTCCCTTCAGGCCCAATTAAAATATCTGCAGTGCATTGCAGTTTCCTGCCTTGTCCTTGCAGCAAAAACCAATGAAGAAGATGAGCTCTGTATGTTTAATTTTAAACACACTAAAAGTTGTTTGTGTTTTCAAGTCTTTCAACAACTTGGACATAAAGAAAAAGTGTTTATTTGTTTACCCTAAGTAGTCCTTAAGGGGTAACAGTAACATTTTCAGTTGTGTTTCATCATTGCTTGGAAGAATTGTGACCTTTACAGATGAAAGACTTGTTTTTGTTTGTCATGGATGTGTTTCCCTCCTCCTGTCTCTAAACCTCTCTCCTCTCCATGGTTCACAGTAGGCCTTAGTCTGGGAGGACAGTAAAGATGCACACAAAACATTAGAGGGCTGTAATTCCCTTGTTACAGCTCCTGGGAGGGCAAGGCAGGTGTGACAGAGCAGAGGTTCCTCAGAGGAAGCTTTAAATAGATGAGTTTGCTTGGATTAAGAGTGGTTTCTGAACCTGGTGAGGAACTGACTCAGGTCTGCACATCAAGATGAGCAAATAAAATCAGCAACTAGTGAGAAATTACACAGGTATCTCTCATGGCAGAAATGCAGTGATAGACTTCTTCAGGCATTTACAAACATCAAAAGCAGTTCAGATAGGATGAAGGAAAAAGGAGGAATGCAGTTTTGAAAAAGAACAGGAATTCCAGGGGCTAGACTCACACATGCATGTCTCTTCAATTAGCTGCTGCTGCAGAGAAATGCACTTCACAGCCTCTCTCAGGCTGGGTTACACTGAAGTTACTCTTCTTTTTCTTTCAGCTATAAAGAAGCTGAGTCAATGACCACAGAAAACAAGACAACCACAGCAGGCCCTGTAAAACAGGCTCATAGGAAACCTCCTCTGAGCTTGTCAGAGGAGCAAAACTAATGATAGCAGGGAAGGTGCATCACTGATGGAGCAGTCAGGAGGCTCACAGTGACCCAGGGGGCTCATGGCATCACTGATGGAGCACTCAGGAGGCTCACAGTGACCCAGGGGGCTCATGGCATCACTGATGGAGCAGTCAGGAGGCTCACAGTGACCCAGGGGGCTCATGGCATCACTGATGGAGCACTCAGGAGGCTCACAGTGACCCAGGGGGCTCATGGCATCACTGATGGAGCACCCAGGAGGCTCACAGTGACCCAGGGGGCTCACAGCATCATCCTTGCTGTGGGCTGGGTCCACAGCAGCTGCCCTGGGGTGAGCACTCTCCATTTAGGATGGGAGTGACTTAGGAACAAGGTCTCCTGGATGGGCATCCTGCTTAACATAAACTTGTTTAACCTTGTCAGATCCCTTCACAATACAGAGAAGCACACACAGCACTGTGTAGGATGTTTGCTTCTTTATTTTTTTCAATTTTTAAAATTTTTTTACAGGTAATCCCATCGGTGCAGATGCTGGCAGTGCAGAGCGGCTGTAAACGCTCTCCAGCCGAGATCTTGAGAACGGAAAGAATTATCCTGGATAAGCTTCAGTGGGATCTTTACACAGCAACACCAATGGATTTCTTAAACATCATAAGCACTATGTTTTGCAATTTTTTTCTTTAAAGAAACAAGTCCTTATCAAATAAGACTAGAAAACATAGAGGCGCGCGCGCACACACACACACACACGCATACACACATCCTTCCCAAGGTGCTTGGCAAACTACCTACTCCTACCTATCTGCAAGTCTTTTAAAGAATATTACAGTAAATTTCTTTTTAAATTAATTTTTAAAATTTTCTACTCTTTAAAACCTTTCCTTTTGCTCAAAAAAATGTACTCCTGTCTTTAAAGGACAACTGAAATGGACATTAGAAAGATTCTCATAATGCACAACTATATGCCATTTTTATTTTTTTAAATACACGCTGCAAAAATATTTCTAACTATTTCCCTTCTATTAATACTGTACATAGAAAGCTGTCAGATTTTTGCTACATTTCACACACAGGTTTTTTCTAAAACCATTTTCCTTTTCATCCCACTAATTATTCATTTATGCAATGAGACTACCCCGATCTGGCACTTAGTTCACATTGCAGTTACTAATCATTTGATAGAAACAATTAAACTTTGTCTTCAAGAAATGATCACGTCTAGTAAGGCAAAATTCATGTGATGTGAACAGATCCTGGATCCCTTTTTTAAGGTTATGTGCAAATATTAAGCCGTTTTAGGCTGCTGATTGTGAAAACTGCCTTTCATAGGTGCTTGTTTCCTTGGTAAATTCAGAGTGCAGTTGGTATTTCTGGTTTTGCTGGATTTGGAGCTGCTGGCCTGAACTGAACCTCCTGGCTAGCAATCTGGATAACGCAGAAACTTCAGATTGTTAGGAAACACAGACCTCGTACATTCATTATCAGTTCAACGATTGGCAAGTACAGACACAAAACACAAAGTAAAAGGTGGGGGAAGCCTTCAGGTTTCCTGATATGAGATGAAATTTGTATTTCTGGGTGATGACACATGAAAACATATGAACTTCACTGACCTCTGCTTTTCTTTATATATATATATATTTATATATATATATGTACACTTTATCTTCTCTCCAGTTCCACGCCATGGTGATGTCCAAGTGGCCCCATCTCCTGCCCAGGCTGCCTCAGAGGAATCCTTCCCTCCACGTCGCGCTCTTGACCAGGCAGCTGCAGCACTGTATGGCTTGCCACCAGCTCGTGCAGTTTAAGGGCTCCACGTTGGCCTTGGTGATCATCACCTTGGAGCTGGAGAGGCTGACTCCTGGCTGGTTTGCTGTTACTACTGATCTGCTAAAAAAAGCACAGGTAGGAAGCAAAGTGGCCCTTGGTCACAAATCCTGAGGGCAGGACGTGATAAATTAATAAAGCCATGTGTATTTACAGCCAACATTGCACTTCAGCACCTCCTGAGGCTCGTGTCCATGTTCTGCCTTTGCTGCAGACCCTGGTGGTGACAACAAAAGGGAACAAAACTGCAGTTCAGGGGCAGGACTGGGGAGAGGGATATCCCTTTGGCGGAGAAGGGAGGTTTCCAAATTCTTTGCCACAGACCCTGAGCCAGGAGAGATTCTCCCAGGATGGGAGAGTCTGAGAGCACTTAGAAACCTGCCCAGTGTGCCCAGCCTCCCACTGAACACTGCAAAAACTTCTAACTACAGCCACATTGCTCTAAAAATATAGTCAGTTTGACTTCTAATGATTAAAGGCAAGCTGTTTTTTGTGGATTTTTTTTTTTAGAGCTTTTCCCCAGTGTTATAACACACATAAAACAGATAGCACTGTCAACTTACTGTCCACTCATTTTGTGGTCTAGAATTTGTGTGAAATACCTTGGCCTCCTTCTGCTGTCCTGTCCCTCCTGCCTGTTGTTTCCCAAAAAGAGGGAGCACTTGCCCACCTTCTGTGTGGTGGTTCACAAGATCCTGGTTAAGGGCTTTCCATCAGGACCAACAGCATATTGCTGCTGTGCTTCTACTGAGGCATCCAACCTGTTCCTGCCCTCCCCCTAATTACAGAAGGATGGGAGAGTAATTTATCCTGAATTTACAAAAAAATCTGCATCTTTCCTTACAGGTGAACAGTGATGAATTCATCCACTGCAAAGAGCTGTGGGTCAAGAGCTAATGTGCTTGCAGCCACCCAATGCTGTTTATATTTTCTATCCCATCAGCCAAGCCATCCAGGGCCATCCCAAGGCAAGACCACTCTCCCACCACCCTTCTGCAGGGAAGAATTGCCAGCAAGGCAGGTTGAGGGTTGCTGTGAGCCAGCCTGTTTCAGCACCTTTCACACCCACTGCAGCCCCCACTCCTGATGGGACCATGGAGGCTGATGACTGCTGGGATGGCTTCAGGCCCCTGCACAGTGGGGACGGGGGAGGCATGGGTGGCTTGTGCCCTCAGCTGAGGGCTGCAGAAGGCAGCTGCCCATGCCCTCCCCTGCAGCCACCGCAGGGGGACTAGTGCAGAACTGCAGGTCCCAGCAAGGGGAGCAGCCAAAACAACAGGGCCAAAATGTCACTGTGCTTCTCAGAGCATAAGGACAGTTGGTATTACCTGTCTATTTTTCATGTCCTTCCTAAGCAGTGTGTGCTACCCCTGAGTTTTAATGTCATGTAAATACAGAAAGCTGAGGAGAGGAGGGACTTGGTCACAATCCTTCAACTCAGGGATCCAGTTGGCAGGCAGCTACAAACTGCAGGGAGAACCAAATGCCTCAGAGTTTATTTTTAAAATAGCCATGATGAAGTTTGACAGATTGAGCCTTTCATCCAGCTCACACCATTGTTCCCTCATTAGAGCTGATCTGGCTCAGCCCGTGGGAGTGTGAGCAGGAGCTGCTGTCGAGGAACGGGGAGCCCCCACTGCTGCCTCTAGCAGCACAGGTCTCTCCACACACCTATTCCAGCTCCGGAGCTGCCATGAAGGAACAAACACCTGTGGCTTGGTTTCAGCAGGTTAAAAGTGTCACTTACCTGTGCATTCTGCCATTGCTCCAAGTGGAGCTTCCTGCCCCAAGAACCAGCTCAGGAAGGAGCTGCTCTTGCCCCAGGACCGTTCTGGTTACAGAAAGGCATTTTAGATGCCGAGAGCTGCACTGATTCCCTCCTCTCTGGCAGCACAGGGGCAGAGGCTGTTAATGCCTTTCCCCTCCCTGCCTGGACAAGCAATGAATGGCAGGATGAACGCCCCACACAGGTGACAGCAGTGGCAGGAACAATCACTTTGCCCATCTCCCCTCTGTGCCTGCCGTTTGGGTTGTGTGCAGCAAACACTCCAGACACAAGTTTATTCCACCTGCAGCTGAACTCACCGCTGTGGATCCCATTTGCTACACACCAGTTACTGCTGAGGACGTGCCAGACTCAGCAAGTGCTGGCACAGGTTTGATGTGGTTGTGGCTATTTCTGTGAGGATTGTTGTTTTGGGGAATATTCAGTCACAGTAAAACTCCAGAGAACGTTTACAGAGTATTTTCAAAGAGCTCTTAGGGTATCTCTTTCTGGCCCGGTAGGTCCCTTCCCTGCAGAGTCTCAGCCCAGGTGAGTTTCAAATCCAGACTCACTTCAGGCCAGATTTCCAGATGCCTGAAGGTACCACCACCTTTAACCAAAGCTGTAATTACACCTGAAATCCCCTGTGGTGAGCACAGAGAGAAATATCTTCTGTGGCTGTTTTGAACCACCTACAGAAAGAACAAAGCAATTCTTAGCCCCCCCATCCATAAACCCCTCCAGAAAGGAACCATGTCACAGCTCACAGACACCCAGGAACCAGGGCAGGTGAGGATGGAGCTGCCCCACTGCTGGCCACACTCAGTGTCACTGCTCACAGGGGGCATGTGATGGCCTGTAAGAGTTCATATACACATTTACATAAAGCAAGAAACTCCTGTGGCCAGAGAATTGATCAGGAGACAAGAAAACTGCAGAGGGAAGAGAAATGTAATAATTATACCTCATTTGTGAGGTTGCATCTATGCAGTTGTTATTTTTTTGGTCCTGATAATTGGCTTTAGTGTGTTAAATTCAGTTTGAACAGTACTTACAGTTCAATTCAGTAGGAAGGCAGAAAAGTGCACTGAGATGGAGTGATGCATTAACTCCTGGCAGGTCCCAGAGCTCCCCCCTCTTCCTCCTCAGCAAGGCGTGTAACTGGAACCCCACTGTGACTGAACTATGATCACCACAAAGGGAACTTAATCAAATCTTCTGAGCAATTTGGAAAAAGAACAAAAAGATTTTATTCCCAATTCACCTATCCAGCTGGGACTCTAACTTGACAATAGCTCCAACCCGGATGAAAGCTTTGCCAAAGACATTAGACTGGTTGGCCTCAAAAGAACACAGGCAAGTTTGAAACAGTCATCAAAGCAGCGGCAAAGGCTGTTTGATGGCTCAGCTCAGCCTGAGGGTCACACACAGCTCCAGCTTCCCCCTGCTCTGTGCAGGGCAGCACAGATGTGACCTCCAGCTCTGAATTCACCTGAGACTCACCTGGGTCAGAGTCTGGTGCTTCCCCCTGGTCCCCCTTCCCCTGGCACATGTGGCGCCTCATCCCTGCCCACCTGGCAGCAGGGACAGGCAGGGATGAACATGTTTGCCATGGAGCTTCATCCTTACTGCCTGCAAGTGGCAGGAGTCCCCAGACCCTCTGCTTGTGCCTAGTGGGGTCATTTTCAGGCCATGTAGCTGTTACAGCTGAGATTTATTTCCAAGTTCTAACTTATGCAGAGGGACCAGCCTCTCTGTCTTGGCAAACTCTTGGATGGTTACAGAGACAACTGCTCAGTGGGAGCCTTGGGGGGCTCCTGCCACACTCACCCACTCCCTGCTCACAGCTGCCTCTCACCCCACTGTGGTCTCACCAGCCAGCATGAGGTAGGGGCACAAGGGGAAGCTTCCTTCAAACCTCCTGCTAAGGGCTGTTTCTTGGCTGGTCCTACCCCTCAGCCCCAGGGCAGCAGGAAAAGCAGCAGCCTGGAGAAGGGGAGGGTGGCTGGGGGCAGCAGCACAGGGAGGGGACATCACACTGTCATCACAGGTATACAGGGCAATGGGGGAAGGAGGGGAAACTGGGATCATGTGAGGCTTGTGAATTCGGACACAGCACGTTGTTGTTGCAGGGGTTATACCTGCCTACAAATCATGGTTTTAACAGATGTTTGTTAAACAAGTCAGTTTTGTTTTTATTAAACCCAACTTTGGTACAAGTAGGTCATTCCTGAGATTCATTTACAAGGTTGTTTAAAACAAAGATAAACTGGGGCCTCTCCCTATTCCTGTGCAAAGTTACTGGGGCACAGACATCACACTCTGTTTTTCCCCCTTCCTTTTTTTTAAACAAGTATTTGTGTAAGGGGAAGTCAGTCTGTAACAAACACAGATCTTGCACCAGGAACACAGAGTCTCCAGCTTGAAACCATTTCCCCTCCATTAATATGTAACATTTAGTTGTCCTTTAAAAGGGTTCCCTTCTCACCCATCACATCCCAGTAGGATGAGCGGAGCCCAGACTGGCCAGGCAGGGTTACCCAGCCCCAAAGCAGTAGGTGGGAGGTGGGCAGGGAGCTCTGGGAAGGGGTTATGGTGAAAGGCAGCCTGTGCTGCCCTCAGAAAACTAAACAGATGAAGGTTGATGGATGTTGGTTACAAAACCTGTAAATATAAAGAAAGCTGCACAGAGGAGTTATTGCTCTGAAAGGTGAGAATCCAGGTGAAAGATTAGGAATGTCAGGTTAGGGACATCACGTTCTCCAGTTACATCCCAAAAGCAGACCAAGGAGAGGACCCAAAGGACCCTGTTACTGTGGCAGCTCAAGCAGCAAAGCCAAAAGCTCCTCACGCCACCCCAGTTTTACCCCTTGTCTCTCTGGAGTCAATCTGTGTTAACTGCTTTGGAGGGGCTCTCACCCCAAAATTAGCATTCTGGTTTTAGTGCCAGCCATGCAGCAGCCTGAATTAGCAGTTTACCTTTCGGCAAGTATCTTGGATTTCAACTTTACCAAGAAACCTGATCAAGCAAACTGTTCCCCATCAAAAGACACGGTGCATCTTAGTCCTTGCTACATATTCTCTTCTGTGCAATATATTGCAAGCTTAAAGGTGAAAGCACCAATTAATTTCTTCTGCATGAGATGTTTTGGCCTTAATAAATCTTCTAATTAACAAATCTTCCTGTTGTTATGGAGTACGCACTGGGAAGACTAAAAAAGCTACAGAAAGAACAAAAGAGAATCATTGTATAAGTTTCAGTTATTTACATTAAGTAAAGACAGCACCAAAGGTCAAAGCCACGCTAACCCACGCCGGGGCTGGGCACAGACATTTGAGTTCAACTTGGAGAAGCTCTCACAGCTGCCAACGTCTTGTTTGGAACTGCTGAGCAGAGGAGTGATTTAAAATTTTCTTGAGGAAAGACTGCTGATGGGAAAGACACCTGAGAACCCCTTGTGATGGAGACCCAGGATGTGAGAGGTGAGGAGCTGTCCCCAGCCTGGCCAGGACTGCAGGCACTGCCAGCCAAACCCACGGCTGGGGCACCCACTGCTGGGGCAGTGGCTTTGCACAGTCCCTGCCTCCTTCCATCCCCCACAGCTGCAGTTCTCCCCGCAGAGCAGCTGACGACAAGGAGAAAAGGTGGGGTTTGGGTTGTCCCGGGACCTTGGCCACTGGGCTTCAGCTCTGGAACTGCAAGACACGGGCAGCACCCACCTCGCTGCTGAGCTGCTGCTCTAACACACCCACCTGGGCTTGTTCTTCCAGCTGGGGCTGCAGAAAACCCCCCACCAGAAGCACCATGTAGCAAACACTGGGCATCAGCCAAACTCCACGTGAGGCTGAGTCTGACGCACAGCACCGATCTCAGTCCAACCCCAAAT
Source organism: Sclerurus mexicanus (assembly GCA_013396755.1). Classification (NCBI taxonomy): domain Eukaryota; kingdom Metazoa; phylum Chordata; class Aves; order Passeriformes; family Furnariidae; genus Sclerurus; species Sclerurus mexicanus. The sequence goes on from VWZF01000779.1 coordinate 90,283, forward strand.
AAACCCCAGAGGGACCCAAAGTTACCTGACTAACTGCATATGTCAGTGGCCCAGAGAACAGCCACCGGGAACAGGCAGAGCTCCTGACTAAAGCTCTGCTCTCTTGTTGGCCTCCACCTAAACACATGACGTGCTCCTTCAGAAAAGACACAGCTTTGGAAGTACCACCAGGAAACCCTCCACCTCTGCCCCTTTTCATCCTACCCTTAAATCACCCCTTTGGGCACCAGCACATCAGCAAAGCTGCTGGGAGAACCTGCTCAGTCACCAGATCCCACAGAGCAGATGCCCCTTCTGCCCAAACAGGGATGGCTTTTGAACTAATATCTTAGAATTTCTCCCCAGATTACAGATGAGGTGCATTTCTGCATACTCTATGATTAGCTAGTTGTTAATTAATTAGCTAATTATATTTTTGAATGTTCCCTATAGTCATAAGACAGCCTGTGACTGGTAAGCTTGCAATCACGACACATTATTATTTTGGCAGATAATGACTAGATAGCAAATGCACCACAAAATAAACGACACCACAAAAACTCAAAATACATGTGAGATTTAATAAAAGAAAAAAAGTACAAAGTGAGTGGAAAGAAATGAAAGTAAAAAAACCAAACAAACCACAAACCCAAACAGGCTGGGAATGACAAAGCAAAGGGATGCAGCACGTCCCAGAGGGTTGTGTCCCCAGCGCCCCCACGGCTCCAGAGCAGCCACCCCATCTCCACCCTGGGGCACCACCACAGCCAGGTGTGAACCCCCAGAGACCCACAAAACACAATTTAAATGAGAAAGCAGACAACATACACGATGGTAAATGTTTCAATGATAAAAAAAATGGGGAGTTTTCCCCATTAATACCAATCTTTTACAGATAAACATAAAACAGCAGAAGGATGTGTAACTGAATAGTTTCAGTAATTTCTGAAGGGTTTTTCTTTCACTTCTTCTAGCCTACAAGACGTAAGTCTTCGGACTGGAGGGGATTAGCATCACCATGCATTTGTAACTTGTTAAATAAAAATAAGATATAGAACTACCCTATATACCACAATACTTAAATCTTGTCTCAGCCAAAAGGAAAAAAAAACCCAAGTACTGGGGAAAAAATATGACAGAGTCTCATTGGAGCGATTGTGATGTCGAACAAGCAACTACAGGGACAAGGGCTGTCCATCACAACATAAAGTCAAAGTAATATAATAATCATAATTAAAATATTGTTACATACATTCTGAATGTCTTCTTCAGAAAAAGCTGTAAATTTCTCCACAATGCCCATGGATTTGAAGGTTTTTACTCTTTCTTTCTTGTCATCATTTTTCTTAACTACCTGTTATTCTAGGAAAAAAGGATTGATCTCTGCGGAGCCAGGGCAGAGAGAAATCGTTTGCATAGATCTTGCTGGCTGCAGCACGAGCTCAGGGGAGAACTATTGACTGGGAACACACTGGTGAGGCAGCTGGGTGCCTACCAGTACCACCAGTCACTGTTCCATGCCAGCACTGGCCTTGAGAAGCAAAACACTGAACCAAACAGCGCTGCTTGCTCAGGCAATTAGTGCACCAGAGTTTCTCTCATTAGCAAAAATCAATAACAAATAATTTGCTACATGATTGGACTGTGGTCAGAGGTGAGCTGGAATTGTCTTCCTGCATGAAACAGAGGGTTGGGTCGCCTGTATGTGTTTGAGGGAACCACATTAACCCTCCCAACATCTGACAGTTACTCTTTAAAATACATCTAACCTGGAGGCACAGCCTTAAAAGTTAAATGTTCAGCTTTCAGCAGACTCCCAACAAGTGCAGAATTCTTACTCTGAACTGCAGCCTGTTCTCAAAGGTACCGCTGAGATCTTCGTGAGGTTCTTTCCTACAAGCATCAAGTAACACTGACACAACTGTCAGTATATCCACAGAAAAGGCCAAGAGGAAAACAGTTTAACACCTGAGCATGTATTTAGAAAGGAAAAAAGAGCTGCTTTAATGGGATATTCAGGTTAAAGAACCTCAGAATCCAGCAAAATGGTGTCCAGCAGCCCAGGGACAGCTCAGGCCCAGCCCCTGCACCTCCCTCTGCTCGGCAGGTCAGGAGTTTGCTGAGAGCTTAAAGACAAATCTTCAATAAAAACCATATCAGAAAAATCCTGTAACAGTAATAACTAAATAAAAACGCACACACTCACAACTAACACTTAGCCAGCCAGTGTTTTTATAAACTCTAAAGACACTATGTGAGGGTTAACATATTTCCTCTCGTTTAGCCGAGGATCTGGTGGATGGATGGAATTGGGTCCAACTATTTTTCCATGACAACATAGCTGGTAACTCTCTGTTCAGTTACTGTCCTGCTTAGTCACAAAATGGTTTGAGTGGAAAAAATTAATATTGATCCTAATTACTCCTCTAAGTTCAGTTGCCCAGGAAAACAAGGTTGTGATTTCCAGGCATGAGGAGTGTCAAGGGAAGCACCTTCTAGGAGGAACAGAGCCTGTCAGCATAAATACAGTGCCCAGCTCAAGAGCAGGGGATTCTCCCTATAGGCACATAGTAAGTTTAAGGTTAAAGAGTAAAAGTAAAGATGATGGCTTAAATAGTTTCCACAACAGTAAATACATTGGTGACAACTGGAAAGTTAGATAAATCCTGTAGTTCCATATTATACAACAAACTCTTATGAAAAACTTTCTCTATAAATGTTCTACTTTAGCAGTAAAGAAAATTCAAAACATTGTCCCATGAATTTTATTAACCATTCTCTCTCTCTCCATATATATATATATATTATAAATGATGTAGAAAGTGTTTAGAGTAATTCAGGATTAAATATAGAATTACTGGAACAAGGGTTACTCTGACTAAGAGTCCCAGGGCAGAAAGCCTAAGCATTGTGTTTTTCTACCCATTCTAAAAACTTCTTTGAGAATTTTGTTAGAAAAATAAATGTTTCAGTATTTTTCATACCACTCCTCTCACTGTGCATGTACAGGGGAAGGTCAATGAGCCTCGAGCAGTCACCTTAGCCAATTAAAAAAGAAACAAATGCAGAAGCAATTATTTAGCTGGTGGGTAAGATGAGCTCAAACAGTGATGGTCACTTTATACACGGCTGCTCAATCGCCGGGTTTAGAACAAAACATCTTGCTCGAGGGATTAGTTGGCTTTGTTTAACAGAATGTACAAGTAGGGTTACTTCCTGCAAACCTCCTGATAATTGTGTACAGATAACAGCAGGTCACTGCAACCACCGGAGATGCTCATTTTCTCTTTCACTTTGGTCCACTCACACAATGTTATGAGAAGGGTCACGGGGTGGGAAACTCAAGCAACTTAACACATGAAAGCACCAAGTCCACTCTTGGCCTGAAAGTCTGTGTGTGATTAACTGAAAGAAACAAAACATAAAAAAGCATGAATTAAAGTTATGAAAATCAAACAAAAGCAAAGTGTAGCAAAATATGTTAAAACCAAGAGAGGAGGAGGACAAATGCTGCTGGGCAGGTGAAGGCTCCAGGTGGGAGCTGTCCTCATGGCAGAGCCCGCACGGAGAACAGCCCACTCAGCACCACACACACTCTTCTTCCCCCAACACCCGCAATCCTGACGTCCTTAAAGCTACCCAAACCACTGCCTTCAACCAGGAGGTGATAAAGGGGTCAACCAGCTCTCTTCTTTTAGAAGCAAGAAAAAACACCCCTTCTGCAGGCTCACAACTCCTGCAAGGTCCCACATCTCACCCACAAACCCTGGACACTCCTCCACTCCCTTCCCATCCCCTGGGGAGCATGGGGGCTCTCCTGGCAGTGATGCCCTCCAAGGACCCCCTCTGGGTCCCACTCCCCTCACACTGCCCCAGGTGGGCACCTTTTGCTGGCCAAAGCCATGGGCACAGCCCCAACCAGGGCGCCCTGCGGGGTCCCTGGTGTGCAGAGCACACGCCGTGGGCGCCCCTCAGACCCGCACACACCACGGAGCTGCCTCCCTGGCCCCGCTTCTGACCATGGCCTGTTCCCAATCACCACCCAGAAGAGGAAGGGTCCAGGCTCACAGCTGCAGGGAGGCTAAACCCAGCAAAGCACAGGCCACCCATTTCTGTCGCAGCCAGGAGCAGCTGAGGGGCGGCTGCAGCGTTTCCTGGCTCACAGGCACAGTCCATCCCACCACTGGCACCCCCTGCACAAGTCACAGCGTGCGGCTCGGCGTGTTCACCTTCCCCAAAGCAGTCCTGGGCCCCAGGCTGCCCCAGGAGTCAGACCCTAACTCACACCTGAACTTAGCTGGATTAGACACTATTTTCAGCAAACTATTTCACAAACCACTTGAACTCTGTGTGTGAGGTGGGTCGTGGCCAGAGCATGTGGAGGTCTGCAGAAGAGAGGGCTTTGGTGTTTACACCAACAAATTTACACTCCAAGGAAATACTTAAATAATCTACCCTGTAATCTAACATAGGAAGAAACAAATCACCAGGATGTCAGTACACAGAACGAGCTTCTCTGGTGCTGCAGCTGACAGCAGGGAAATGACAGAGCACAAGATCTCATCAGCAATGCGAAGCCAAACGCTGTGCTGTCAAGCACAAACTCGGGTGTTACTGCTCTCCGTGGTCCTTTTTTCTTGCCATCATTAAGAGGCTCAGAAAGCCTTGCCACCAGTCTGTTCTGGGTTTGACAGAGCACACTCCAGACTCTTGAGCTCCTTCATGCAAGGGGAAGTAACAAAAAATGCCGGAATAGCAGAATTACCAGCTTGCATGATGGTGCCTCTCATTTTGCTCCCTAGCCAGTGTTCCTCAGGGCTAGCCTGAATGGAATTAGGATCACTCACCACCACCTTTTCTTTTTCAATGTTTGTCCCATTCCTGCTCCATCATTACACAGCCAGGTGCTGAAACAGCGTTATTTACATGTCCTCACTCCTGCTGGCTTCAGCAATGTCAATTAACTTGCAGCAAGCTAAGAATCCTGCCTTTAGGGGAAAAGAATTTTCTCGTAATCAGAACTGTGTCTTGGAGTCCCATTTCATATGGAGCCCTAATGAATTTCCAAAGTATCTTCACTCTAAGCTGCTGTTTCCTTCTTTACAGCTCTGCCTCTAAAAATAAAGCAAGTGCCCTCTCCAAAGAGAGCCCCAGGCCCACGGACTGCATCAAGGCAGTGCAGGATGGGGACTGCATCCAGGAGACACTACAGCTGTGTCAGGGCTAGTCCCACTCCTCTATGCTGGGGAAAAGATGCAGATTATCTCCAGTCACCTTCCCACCTGTCTCCAGGAGCAGACAGCTCACAGGACCACCTGAGCTGGCTGGCCCAGAGTCAAGAGTGAACCCATGGGACCATCAGCCTTTAGAGAATGGCCCCAAATTGCAAATTCCTTCCACCTTCTCCTGGGCAGTGCCTGGGCACAGGGGGGGGGCCTCTCTCTCTCCTCTGCATTAAGCAAAGAGTCAGAAGGGTGGGAATTAGGATTCCAAAATCCCCTTTTCTGTGTGCTGTCCAAGCAATCATCAAACATTAAAGCATCTGAGCAGACCTCCAGCTTCCAAGTGGCAGAGGAGGAAGGCTCCAGTTCAGACACTTACTTTTTCTTGTCTTTGTCTTTCTTCAGTGGCTGCTGTGAGGTAGACTGCAAGGATTGGGACTGCAAGGTTTCCACCGCGACTTTCCGCCTGTTGAAGGCGTTCATCTCGTCCTCCAGCTCCCTCCTCTTCTCCTCCACCTTCCTTTTCTCTTCCTGGTGTATCCTTTTTAAGTGCTCAAATTTCTCATGCAGCTGGTAGGAGACAGACCCCCTCAGCATCACATCCAGCAGGATATTGGGCTGTGCTGCCCCAGGAGCCTGTCACACCTCCCACCCCACATGGTGCTGGCAGGGTCTGGCACCCAGTGCCCACCAAAAGCAGGGAAGACACAAATTCAGCTCTGCCTGACACACCGTGGCAAACCAGGAGGAAGTGAGAGCCCTGGACATGTGCACTGAGGATCCCTGCCCAGCCTGCAGCCCTGCCTGGGGCTGGGGACATCGTGGCATCTTTTGTTCCTCACTGGTCCTCAGGATGGCCCATTTAATTCCTCCCCAGTCCCAACTGCCCCCTTTACTCTGCTGTCCAGTGACCCTCAGGGGAAAAGTCTATCTGACATGGAGGCTCCCCTAAACATTCTGCCATTGCCTTTCACCAGCAACCAAGTTTCCTGCACGTGGCACTGGGTAGGAAAGACTGGTTTCTGAGGCCCCTAAGCCAGTGATACACACGTGTGTTTGTGCCTTGGCTGGGGGGCTCTGCTCAACAGCTGCCTGTGCTTCCAGGATCCATACATTGCCCAGACCCAGATTCCCTGCGGGCTGTGTTTGGGCTCCTCACAGGTTTTTGGCACACCCACCTCTCTCTCCTTCTCCTTCAGCTCTGCCTCTGTCTCCTTGACTTTGTTAACAAACATTTGTCTCATTTCTTCCTCTTTCCTCTGGAGCTCGCCCAAAAACTCTTTCCTTTTGGTCTCGTATGTTTCTTGGAGGCTGGGGAAGAAAGCAAATGAGATCCAGACTCTTTGGACACCAATGAGTTCGGGATGGGGAAATGCATGCCTGTCTGTGTTGCTTAAAGACAGGCAGGGAAGGGAACATCCAAGTCAGCGGCAAAGTTCAAACCCAGGACTACTATTTTCCAGCCCAGCACTGTGGATACCATCTACAAAGCTCCCATTTTTGGGGCTGTCAGTACCAAAATCTTGCTGTAAATTGCTGCTGGATGTGAAGGTCGCTCACCTGAAGGGCTGGCTGTCAGGATCTGTGTCCTTGAAGCCCATCTCCTCCAGCTTGCACCTCCTGTACAGCTCGTAGTGGCGGGTGTGGGTCTGCTCCCGCAGATCCTCCATGTTCACTCGGATCAGCATCTCCCGCAGCTTCACAAAGTCACAGTGACTTTCATTCTCCACTGAGGGAGGGGAGGGGACAAGTCAGCAAACTGCAGACATGGTGGGGGAGCACAAAGGCACACACAGATCGACTCCAGACACTCCTACCCCAAGGAACTCTGCCTGTTGCCCTGCTCGGGGCACATCACAGCCCCTTGGCTGCAGGGATTCCCACCGATCCTCCCACCCGCTGGCAGGAACGGGAATTCAAAGGAGAGACCGGCCAGCCCACAAAAGGCACAAAACAGATCTGCACTGTTTAGCCATCAGAGGTGCTGGCAGGGCCAGAGCTGGGAGGTGCCAGTGTGCCACGAGCACACACGGCAGGTTCGGGGCGGGTACCCGCTCGCAGCCCCTCACCTTGCACCACTCCCCACGGGTACTGCCGAGCCCGCACCAGCTTGTTCCCAACCTTCACCTCCTCCGTGCTCCCGATCACAGCAAAGGGCAGATGAGCCTGAAACAGAGCCAAGGGCAGGGACTCAGTGCATGGGGTAACCCTTGGACATCGGCCTGACCCTGAGGTCCCCCTCACCCAGGCACAGGATCTGCCTCCAAGAGCCCTCCCTCTGAGCCTCACGATCTCTGACAGTCGGAGCAATCTCTGCCATGACCTGGGATATTGTGAAGGAGAGCAGTGTCACAGCACAGCTCACCAGCAGCGCTGGCTGGGCTCAGCCAGCTGGGGGAACACCGTGGTCGTTCCTGCTCCCCCCTCTTCGTTTGCCAGGCTGCTCCTGCTCGTGCCAGGAGGGGCACTCCCTGCCTCGCTGCAAGCACAACCAAGGACGTCCATAAGCAGGCCTTGGCACAGCTCGGGCTGCGAGGGCACTGGAGGGACACGTGCAGGATACAGCCTGTGCTCGCTGCTCGCCAAGTCTGCGGAGCACGGGCACAGTGGGGGAACAGGGCACCAGCCCCCGGAGCGGGCACCGCGGGAGGACGAGGCTGACAGAATCCTGCACATTGAAGAAGAAATGGGTCCAGGAGTGTGGAACCGGTGGAGAAGTGGCCAAAAATACTTCCACTGGCGGAAGGAAGGAAAAAAAGAAAAGCCAAGCAAGCATGAGTCCTGTTTTTCTCTTCAATGCATACAGCTTGCAGTTATTATAAAAGAGAGAATCCTCCAAATTTTTCATGAATTCAGCAAAAAAAGAACGATTACAGTGAAAATATGTATCTAGTTGACCCAGAAATCAACCGGTGACTGAATTTAAAAAGAAAGAAAAAGGGAGGAAGGGGAGGGTGAAAGAAAAACCAAAGCACTTAATCAGAAACAGCTATGCAAGAAAAAGTTCATTTTGTCAGAAAAGATACTTTTGATTCATAAAATTAACATGGAAACATTTCAGCTGTTTCTACTGCAATAGCTGCACTCTAATTTAGGAGACAGGAAGCTTGAAAGCGTTTTGCACACACTCCAGCCAGGTCTGAATTTGATCTTTGAATTTCAAAAAAATACAAAATAGAAACCAACAATTTTTCTTCTTTACTTTAAATTGGGTTTTCTCTGCTCAGCCTCCTTAAATCAGAAGGCGAATATAAATCTTAATTGTCAATTTTAATTCCAAACTTCTCCTCCCTCAAATGTAAAGTAGCCTAAGAGCAGATAGAATGGATTCTGAAAACAGCATTTTTCAAAAATTCAATAAAACAAATTTTAGAGCTGAGCTTTTCCAGAGAGCCCCCAGATTAAACATGAGCCACATTTTAATTAATTCTGTATGCAACAGCCTTCAGCATCTGTCAGACCCACAGCTCGACTTTCCAACGGGTTCAGTGTCTGGACATTGCCAATGAAACTTGCCTTTCAAACGCATTTCTGTGCGACAATTTAATTTGTCCCAACCTCTGGCAGCGATGGCACTGGCAGTTACTCACATTCATCACAGAGTTGATCTCAGCCACCGCCTCGTCGTCCGTGGGGAACTGGTAGATCTGCACTCCATTGCTGACCAGCTCGCTCATGATCTTGATCTTGAACTTGTGCAGCTCGCTCTTGGAGATGGTGTCTGCTTTGGCGATAATGGGGATGATGTTCACCTGGAGCAGCAGGAGGGAAGGAAGGACAAGCAGCGGGGTCAGCAGCAGCCAGGGGGACCCGGGTCCTGCCCCACTGGCTGCTCTGCACCTCCTAAAGCCACTGCGGTGCTCTTTGCTCAGGAGCTGCAGCCCAGCCTGGCTGAACACTAGAGGGAAGAGTTCCCCAGCACTCTGTGGGCTGCAAGACTGCCAGATAACCAAACACCCTGCGCTAAGCACGCAGGGAGAAGATCAAAGCCTCTGCTCTCGCAGATGTATTTTGTTACACGCATCAGGGAAGCAGAGACAGATTAAGTGTCACATCCCCAGTGTCACCCATCCACGCTGGCTGTGCTGACAGGCCCTTTTACACGACACACACAAGGATGAAACGCTGCACTGAGCTGAGGAAGCCTTCCTGTGCTCAAGCAGAAGGAGCAGGGACTCCTCAGAGGCTCCGACAGCAGCTGTGGATCCTCTCAAAGGGCTCCCTGAGCCCCTGGCTGGGGATCACAACTCAGGTTCCACGGATCACCCGGCCAAGGGGCCACACAGCAGACGGATTTGCTTTCATGCTGTCCTTGCTCAGCTTTGGTTTCACATCAGCCAGCAGCCACCACACCCCACACAGCTTCACCAACCCAGGCTTCAAAGCCACCCGCAAGCTGCAGGCTGGGGAGGTTCCCCTGTGCCCGGTACCCACCACGATCAGGAGTACCCGAGGGCCACATCCACATCCTTCAGAAGAGATGGGGTTCACTGTGGCCTCGTGCATAGGACAGCTACAGCAGGGCCAGATCTGTCACGGGAACCTCTGTTAGATAATGCTGCTGTGCCCAGAAAAGCCAAGTGTGATACTGCTACACAAACAACAACAGAACTGTCTGTCTGAACAGCAGCCAAATTCTGAGCAGTAAAACACAGGAATTCAGACAAATAAGGGGAACCTCTGATTTGCCATCTACCATTTCCCAAAAGCAAACGCTTATTGTCCTACAAAGCTCAAATTCACAGCAGCCAGTTGGTCTGCAACGGGTGCCCATTAAAATAAATGGCCTTGCTTTCCCAGCTCAAGTTCTCTTTGTAGCTCAGTGTTTTTTCCACTCTTCTTGGGTTCCCCACCCCCAGCTCTGGTTTAGCACTTGGTAAACACAAGAGCATTTACTCACTACAAATGAAGACAGTCTTAATTTCCTCATTGCGAATTTATCTGAGAGAATAAATTCCTCTTTTTCTCAGCCACTGACCTGGCCTCTTTTACCAAGGACCACAACTCCCCACAGAACAAGGTCTGCTGCTCACTCCACTGCTCAGCAGGTCGATGTTCTCATTACAAAGGTAAAAGGGCCATGACCACAGCTGGGTGCCTCGCTGGCCTGCTAAGAGCTGAGGAGGTTTGGATCCACATGTCCTGCAGAAAAAGGGTCAGCTCAGGCCTGGCTCACGTGCCACCTGCTCCGGAGGGGACACGCGAGGGGACAGGCACTGCCGGGCGCTGGGCTTGGCACACCCACAAACCAGCACCAACAGGGACCTCAGTCCATTTTCACTTGGCCCAAGCAATTTCCCCTTCTTTTTCGAGCTCAGCCCTGCTTACAGCAAGGCAGGAGTGCAGAGCCTGGAGACCGACCCAACTCAGCAGGAGCAGCCCCAGCACTGCTCAAAGAAGGTGCAAACCTGGGATGTGTCAGCTCACAGAGGGCAAGCAACAGGTCAAACAGCACACGCTCACTGGAAACCATCCAGGGACAAACAGGGAGCCCCGGGATACCCATGGCAGCACACACTGTGCCATCACTTCCCAGGACAGGGCTGGATTTTAAATCAATAAATCACCTCATCTGATACAAATGCAATTATATTTATCTCCTCTTTTTCCCAGGTTAATCCCAATGGAAAGCCAACCCCTGCCAGGTCCTACGTGCTTCCCACTAGCAGCCAGCCAGGCACATTCCATCTACCTACAACCACTTCTGAAGATGCTTCTGCTCTCTGCCTGTAACTAAACATCCCAAACAACAGCTGGCCATGAGCTCAGCCAAACAGATACTGTTTTACAGTACAATGGAAGATTTTGTTTACAAAACAGCTTTACCCAGAAGGAATTTGTAAGTTTTACACTAAAAGCAAGATCTGTTATAGAAATCATCACACAGATTCAAAAGCCTGTCCAGCACCTAATGCCGTGCTCTGGTGGGCTAAAGCAAAGGTGTCCTACAAAGAAGGGAGATGAGAGCAAAGGGATAAAATGACTCCAGAGAGGACTGGTTCAGTGGAAGTTTAGAAATATAAAAAGCTCATGTGTGCAGAAAATTTTCATCTCTGCACAAGTACAAAGGATTTATTTTGGTACTATTCAAGGACCACATTAAAGGCAGCCACAAATGCGAAAAGTAGGGAATGCAGAAGGAAAAGAAGAGAACTGCTTTGTGGGACCACCAGCACCAAGGGGAATCGTGCAAAAGCTTTCCTCCAAACATATTTCTGGGAACATGTAATGCTGGCTCTGCACCAAGAGACAAGAGTTTATTAAGGGAAAGTTTTCAGATTCCTGATGAAGTCAGTGTAACAGGCACTAAGGTTACAAACAGCCCACTGCAATGGGAAACCAGAGCCTGCTCTGGACTGGGGCCAAGGAAAAGCAGTCCGTGAGCCCTGGGCAGCGAGGGCAAAGAGCAGGGACTGCACAAGGGGGAGCTCAACCTGCCAGGAGAGTCCAACAGAGCTGCACGTGAACAGCAGTCAGACAGTGCTTCCTCCACGTAATCCAGGGGATCCCCAGCTCCTGTGGGGTCCCAGCTGCCCTGCCTGCCCCTCTGTGGGCTGATCAGTATCTGCCACCCGAGAGGAGCCACCTTGCTGCTAAAACACTGCTCTGAAAGACAGGAGATTCCTGTGAAGAAAAGCAGAGATGCTGCTGCCACTAGTGACCTTTGAAGCCTCCTGCAGCTCCCCAGAAGGCAGCTGGAGCACCCAAAAGTGTGTCAGAAACTTGCTCCGAGCTGCAGGAATATCAGCAAGTCACTGATTAAGTATCCCACTGCCCCCTAAGGCAGAACAGCTTACACACAAACAACCAACCCCCAGCAAGACCCTCTCATGACCTACTTTTAGGATTCCTATGACCTTGAGAATTCTTCACCATAATTACACTTTCAGAAGACACTGTGACCTCCTATCCAGATCACCCGGTGCTGCCAGCAGTGACAGCTCACACACTCCCTGTGCACCAGCACACACAGCCAAACCTTCTCCTCAGCACTGACCACCACCTTAGGACATGTACAGTTTGGGTGGCTCCCAGCCCCTCTGTCCTTGCTGACAGGTCAGGACAGCAAGGTGGCTTCATGGTTTTCACAGTTCAAATGCTGGAGCTGGAAGGCTTCCTTACCTGCACAGCTAATAAAGCTGCAGCTGATGGCTTTATAAATATGAACTCATCTGGGTAAGATTCTCACAGTGAGGGACACTCTAGGATTTACATAACCAGCTGTAAAATAGGTTTTTCCTGACATTTTTCAGGAAAGTCAGTGAGAAAACAAGCACAGGACCTCAGCAATCACGGGGCAGATGGAGCTTTACCAGAGTTCTAAAACTGGCCCAGCTGCCATGCAGGGAAGAGTCCAGCACTTACATGAAAGGAACAAAATCTTCCACGTGACAATCAGTACCACCAGAAGCATTCCAGAAAGAGGAACCATGGTCTCCAACACCTTACCTTGCTGTCCAGCTTCTTCATTGTCACCAGGTCCAAGGACTTGAGGGAGTGCCCGGTGGGGGTGATGAAGTACAGGCAGACGTGGATCCTCGTGTCGTGGTAGTTGAAGAGGGACCGGCGGATCTTCAGCTCTTCTTGCAAATAGTTTTCAAACTGCGTATCAATGTACTCTACTATCGGCCTGTAACTAAAACCATTCCATTAGCAACCCAGGGACTGCAGAGCAAACTGCAGCAGGTTAAAGGCTTAAAAAGTTCTCCTAGACATTCCATGCTATCACTTAAAATGGAGTTATAAGACTCAAACAATTTAGCCTTACAACAGGAGATGTGTGGTATTTACACAGAGATCTTATAACCCAAAGGTTGCTGGAGATTCCTGAGGCTGCTCTTCAAAGTCTAAGGACAGTAGAGCATGGAAAGACAACTACTTCCCCAGACCAAACTTTGCCCACATCTCAGAGCTGAGCCATCTGGCTGTAGCAAAACAACGTGACCAAGGAGAGACCTTGGAGTTCCACAGCCTTTACCTGGGGCTTGAACAAGACGTCTGTGTAATTAAATGAGACAAGTCCAGAAACACCAACCACTGCCAGAACAGACAATTCCTGACCCTGCACTGAGGACAGCTTGTTAACTGCTCACGCTGCTGGAGGACGCCATTCCCTGCTGGAAAGACCTCCTATGACCTCTCCTTTTGGCTCTTCACCCAATCCCCTCTACCCTTAGTCCCCAGAACCAGAGCCGCTACTACTCCACTATAGAAACACAGACACCCCTGCAACACTGCAAGCAGAGCTGCAGGCAGCTCATGTCTAAGCACCAGAGGCAAGCCCAGAAACGCCGAGCAGATGGCCCGAGACCTGCCTTTCGTCTTTATTTATCTGATCCCCAAATCCAACGGCGTCCACAATTGTGAGCTTCAGGTGGACGTTGCTCTCCTGCAGGTCGTAGGTGCGCGGCCGCAGCCGAACCGTGCTCTCGTAGTGACTGGCCTCCTCCGTCTCAAACGTGGTGTTGAACAGGGTGTTCATTAGGGTGGATTTCCCAATGCCAGTCTCACCTAGGGAGGACAAATTATCAGCTCACTGCAGCACGAATTTGCCACAGGTGCTTCAAAGCACATTAATTAGAGAGCAGAACTAAATGATGCTGTGAAAGGTCACTACCAATTGCTTGTGGACAGACATGTAATTGTCACACAGGTATCTGCTCAATGCAAAGCCAACACAGGGCACTTGGGTCTCATCTCCCAGTGACTATCATAGAGCACAGCAAAACACACCATCTTCCTTTCCATGTCTCCTGACTTCGCTTGGGATTCTGCACTTGAGAAGCTGTGGAAAGCACAATTTTAGCTGCCATTGAAGGACGCCTGGGATGCATTACAAAAAGCTCCATCCCAGAATACTTGGCTGACAAGCTGTTTGTAACCCAGAAAGGCTTTGAACTGCTGCTTCTGGTAACAAAAAAAGACTCTGATAATTTCCAGACTGGCCTACAAGCAACCCCATTTAAACTCCTCATTCACTGCACACAGCACTGTTGGCCACAGGAGTGAACAGAGGCAAAACCCAAGGAGATCACCTGCTCCTCTCTGCTCGTTTCCCAGCCAGTCCATCCTGATACCATGTCAGCAGAGGCGGGCACTGCTGAGGAGCCCTACAGCAGATCCACTGGTGGGAGAGCAGGAAGGTGAACAAGGTTCTCTTCCAGGGAGATGCCATGCCTGCTGCCAAGGGCTTTGGACTCTTTCCTTCTTCCAGCACCACAGGCTCTGCTCTGCACAGGAGAATAAACACCTCAGAGTGCTCAGAGTAGGGCAGGAGCACATACTGCTTCCTACCAGCTGTGGCTGAGAGCTGTGCAAGGAAATAAAGCCAGCTGGTGCTCTAGATTAATCTGAAAGGAGACACAGAGAACTCACTTCTGATGTCAGCTGCATTCTCCTCTTCAGTCGTGGGCACTGCTGGGAGCAGGAACCAGCAAACAGGGTGGGGCTTTTGCTCCCTTGTCCAAAAAAACCCAAAGGCCAGATGAGAATGTAGGAGTATCCATTTTGGTATCCCCAAGAACGACACCAATTAAAACCATATTGCCCTCTGCTGCAGTTACCCTTCTGCTAAGGAACAAGTCTCTGTAGTTTAAAACTGTGATTCATGCTCTTTACTTATGGTGTGGATATGCAAAAGTGGCTTGGGTATGGCACAGGAACCTTGGCAAAGTTAGCAGGTTGTCACTGCACAGTCTGTACAAAACCAGAGGAGCTGCTGTATTTTTGCTGGTCTAGCAGGTCACAATACTTAAGACCTCATACACCATACGAGAACCAGCCAAAGCAAAAATAAAGCTTATCTCATCACTGGAAACAATTTGTCTCTAGTACTCCAGCCAGACTGCCTGCTAGATCCCATCAATACCAGAATTAAACCCCACAAATATAACTAGGTTATTTTCAAGCCAGCCCCTTGCACCCGCTCACAATCTCTACGACAAATACTCTCCAGTCAGTAAGAACAGGAACTCTCCCACTCCCTTTCCTAGCACCGAGATGACCCTGATTCAAGGCCTCTGACTCACCTGGGAAAGTACTCACCAGGCACAGCTCAGACACCAACCTCTTATCCCCAGATTTGGGATGCAGGTTTACTCTCAGAAAGGACCAAGCTCTCACCAGCAGCTCTCAGCTAACCCACAGTATAACTGACTGCATCTGCCTGGACATCATATTCACCAACGGCTGCTTGTGCCAGCCACCCCAGTTTGCAAATGGAAATACTTAACTTGCCATATACAGTCTTCCCTTAATCCTTCCTCCTGCAAAGCTACTGCAGTGGAGGGGATGAGCAATTCCTCGCTGATCACGGAAATTCTCCTGGTTTGACTCAACGTGTTTTTAAGAGAGTTTGGCATTTCTGACTTGCTTAAAGTCACTGCCAAGGCTTGTGGCACAGCAGGGCACACAAGGAACCCTGGCCCCAACCTCAACCCACGTGTGTTTGCAGAGACTGTGCTCACCCACACAGAGGATGTTGAAGCTGAAGCCTTGTGTGACAGACTTGCTGACCAGCTGATCGGGGAGACTGTCGAAGCCGACATGGCCCCCCAGGGAAAGGTTCCTCTTCTCTTCATTCTGGAAGGGAGAAGACGCCTCATTAGCAAACTGCACTGAGGTGGTAAATCACATTGATGAGATGCAAGACTACGATTAGCCACCCTCCTGGGAACTGCAGAGCCACCCGCAGAGACCCCAGCGCTGCCCTCGAGAGTCTGTGTTCTGGCACACCACAGCACAACCCCCTCAAGAGTCACCAACAACAGGAAAGAGAGGAATTGGGAGAACTAAGCTACGAGGCTCCAAAGAAAAGAAAACACTACTGTGAGCTCCAGCTACATGGAGCTGGGAGGGATTAGCAAGGGAAAATCCACTACTGTGTATTTTAGCACTCATTTCCCCTGCACCTTTTTGATTTCATTTTCTTAAGCCTTCCAGCACTGAATTCAGCTGGCCAGACTCTGCATTTTCCCCCAAGCACTCATCTCTTTCCCTGTGCTACTGCCACCAGCAGCGTGGTTTGTTTGCTCAGGCGTTGGGGGTGCTGGTCCCGCAGGCAGGGCGAGGAACCCTCTTGCTTTACCATCTGTGACCACACAGCTTTCCATGTTCCTCTGCTGTTCTTGTTCCTGCCTCCCCCGGGTGCACTTTGTTCTCCCTTCTGTCTCCTCCCTCCCCCAGATCACCTGTAGGAGCTTTGTTCAGGAACTGAGACAATAAAATCCGAGCAGGCAGCTGCACTGTGACCTGTGCTATGCAGAAAGGCAGAGCAGAGCAGCTATGAAGTCCAGCAAAAAGAAGCTGACAGAGGGATAATATCTGTTTCTAGTGGCTAAAACTAGGAAAGTTTAGATTTGCACAAATATTTCAACAGATGTGCCACCTCTGCACAACCAAGCAATGCTGTCTGGACCCGAGGCCAGACATGGCCCCTGCAGCCCCTCGGGCACTCGTACCCTACCCTGGAGAAGGAGGCAGCATTTCAGAGCACGATTCATTCACTCTCACAGTTTCTTTGGTAAATGACCGGCTTTCTTAATCACCAGCACACACAGAACATGGAAAAACTCATCTGCCCTTGGCCTGGCTCTGTTTCTTCTGTCTGTTCCCTACAACTGGAACTTAACATTTCAGCAGTAAGGCTGTGAGACGGGAGCATCCCCGAGAAGAGCCTAGGCTGCCTGTCAAACTTTGAATTAAGTCAAGAGGAAAATAAAAGAAGTGACGTGATAAGCTCTGTGTATTGCTCTGTGCCTGCAGTAAGATTGCTAAACAAAACACAAACCTTTGTTAAATTGCATCTTGAGTCAAAGCCTTCTTTAGCTCTGCCTTTGGTAGAACAAATATCCTCAGCTTTGTAAAATAAACCATTTAAATCACAAGAACAACTTGTGAACAGCTGAAGCAGCTCCTATGCCTCACATACAAACCCTCTGGCTGTCCTGGTTAGCATTTGGTACCCACTTTCAGATGATTTTTGCCCAGTGCTCTCCTGGACAGAAACACAACCAAGCCATAGCTGGGCTCCTGTGACCCACCCTGTTTCATCCCACCAGGATCAATCACACTCACTAAGCGGAAATAGCAATACATTAAAATTTCCCTGTGTAACTGATGGCAGCAGTTAAGGTTTTAAGGGAGCCAAGAGTTTAGGTGAATTAAAATTAAAAAAGGGCCCCTAAGACAGAGAGATCTCCAGGTTTAACTTTCTTCCATTCCCCTGTCAGCACATGGAGATGCTGAAGGTCAGATCCCAGAAGACAGGGGGAAAAGTGAGTCTCCAGGCAGCCAAATGCTGAGCTGTGGATCTGGCATGGGATGGTGCAATCACACAGGGAAGGGGAACTGGGGACACGCATGTGCCGGGAAGGGACTCAGTTGTTTAGGTTTGGTTTTCCCCTCAAGGAACAGGCTGTCACGAGGTGCAAGAAGCCACTGTAGGCACCAGCAGAGCTCGGGGGGCTCCCTCGGGCCCTCAGCCCCCCCTTCTCGTCCTCCCCGTGTCCCTCCGAGCCACCACCAGAGAGCTTCAAATGCCAGTTCCCACCACTGCAATGCGGTGACAGCCGGGAAAGCTGTTCCCACTGAAAGTCACCGAGTTTGACGGTCACACTTTGTGTCTTTTCATTTTAAATAATAAACAAAAACACGCAAACAAAAACACAACCCAGAAGCCTGGGATGACATTTTGGATGGGAAATAAATAAAGGCTGCCGATGGCTATGATCAGGCTGAGAGTGCCCGAGGCTGGGAGGAGGTTTCCAGGCAACAGGCAGCAGCACTGCTCGGGATTTTAAAATAGGCTCCGGCTCAGCAAGGCTGCATTTAAATGGGCTCCAGCCAGGCAAGCCTGCATTGAGAACTCAGTCATGCTTTGGCCGCTGGAAACCCAAACGTGGCCACACAGGGCTTCTTGTCTTCTGTTTTTGGCTTTCGGTTGCTGTTCATTACAGGACAGGAATACACTTAACCAAAACTGCCCCCACCTCGCAAAGATGCTAAACCAGTGAGACAGACTTCAGTGAAATATCTTCTACCAGTGACCTTGAAATGCAGTTTCCTTCTATTTCTGTAAGCAGCAGTAATAATCTGGTTAAAGTTCGAGGCAGCGCCGATACCGACGCACAAAACCATTTGCTGTGCTTGCAGTGCGTTCAGCTGTCACTCAGCTCCAAGGGGATTCTGCTGTGTTAGGACAAACAATGCTAACAGCTGCTGGGAAGTAATAAGATTAAGAAGGGAAAGAAAGGGAAAAAAAGTTTTCACCGTTTTGTTCTTTCCCTCCAATCCATCAAAGCTACAAAATGACAGCCCTGCGAACACAAGCACTACTTCTGCTCACTTGTGGCGTTTGGTGTGTTGCCCTGTGCTGGAGAGGAGCCTGCCCATGGTCCTGTTGAACAACCCCAAATAACCTGCTCTGCTGGCCAGCTCCCACACACCCAGGGTGGCTCAAGGACAGCTTGACACAGTTCACCTGCTGGAAAGACAAGGTCACCTCCCAGTTGAATCCTTTCCAGCAGAAGCAGCCAGCCTGCAACGCTCAGCACAAATAATCAATCCAGAACACAAATGCTGCAATAAATGAGGGCAGCAGTAATGCAGCAATGCTTTTGGGGTGGGGGGTTGTCGGTTTTGTTTCAAACAAAAGCAAAGGACTTCAGTAGGAGTTTTTTCACGCTTTGTGCCAGTGATGAGACTGCCCTGCAAGGACTGGAGCTGGCAGGTTTTGTGGCAGAGCCAGATGGGATCAGCCACGGTGAGAGCCAGGCAGGAGCACAGCCCTGCCCTTTCCTGTTGCACTGGTCCCTGCAACACTCTGGCCCTCCCCAGCACCAGGTGAGAACCACATCCCTCATCTCATGGCCTGGACAGACCACTCTCCTGCTTCTTACCAAGCAGGACCTCATCGTGCAGCTGCAAATCACCAGGAGGCAGCCCACCCTTCCAAAAGCCCATTTCATCATTACACAACATGATAATTAAGAGTTTGCAATGGCTCTGAGTGGAAACTCCCACCACAAACAGCCACTGCAGCCCTGAACATCACTTCTTGGGTGACTAATGGTATCCTATGATGGGCAGCTACCAGGGTTTAACTTGCAGCCTTTGAACGTGCTCTTCAAAGATTTCTGTGCCTTGAGCTGGTCTTCAGGCTTGAAGCACAGAGTCAAGGGGATAATTCATATTTTGAATCTGGAATTTTGTGGGAAATGAAAGATTCATCATAAGGCCAGGGCAGAATTTATGTATTTTCAAATCCTAAATCCTTTAAACGCTTTCACAGATGCCCTGCCTTGGCAACAGGCACATGAATTGCATCTGTGGGCACATGTTCAGGAACAAGAGCCATCCCAGAGGGACACAGATCTTTAGCTCTGGTTTGACAGAGACATCACAGAACCCTTTCCTCGGCATGAAGCAGACAGACAGACATGCCCTTGGTATCACAGATAGACACACTTAGCTGAGCACCACAGGAACTGAAACAAAAGCTCCAAACAGTGCTGCACATCAGCTGCAAGGCACCAGGCACCCCGGCTCCCCGACACGCGCTGCTGCAGGCTGGGGATGCATTTGGGACACTGGCCCATTCCTGTGGCACCACCAGCACAAAGCCCAGGGAACCAGAAGCTGCACTTCAAACCCACAGCAGCTTCCAAAGCCCATCCCCAGCAGGGTCCTGCAGGCCATGCCATGCGGCAGGACCGCAGGGCTGGGAGAAGATGGAGCACTGCAGCAGGCAGCTGGCCACAAACCACATCCACAGAAGATGAGATGTTATTTGGCCCCTTATTGCAAGCCAGAATCAGAGAGAACAAATCCAGAACCCTATAAGAAGGTCAACGCAGTATCGGGTACTAATTAGGCTCTTCCTCATAGACAGAGTGATTAAAGAAATCTGTGAGGAGAAGTGCACAGGGTACGGCATCAAACTGTGTGCCTACGAGTCTTCAAAAAATAAAAACCTGATCACAGTTTCTCTTCATGCTTCACCTCCAAATTGGCATCAGTTTCAATCTGCGTCATTACATTTTTCAGTAGCTTCTTCCAGGAAAAGTGGTTTTACCACTGCCTGCACAGCCCAGGGGGGATGTCAGCAGTGGCACCAGCTCCATGGTCAGGGCGCTCCTGCCTGGGGCTCCCGGTGCACAGCAGAGCAGCTCAGTGCTTTTGGATGTGCTGCTCCTGCTCTCCTGAATTTCACCAGGAGCACTATGAACAGACTGGACCTTGGATAGAAAAGGCCATCCTGATACCAGTTTGTTAAATTGAAAATAAAAAATAGATCTCCAGAAGTATCATCTTTCAATTAATCTCAACCCAAAATTCTCCTTGGTGACATATGCTTGTGTTTCCTGCTTGAGACAACCCTCGGTTTTGTTTTCCTGAGTGACGCAGGTGAAAGCATATGGGTAAACAAAAGCGTAATTGAATGCCACAATTATAAATGGTGATTTTTTTTTTAAATGGTAATATTTATTTTTAAGAACTTGGCATGATGGGAGCTGAAATGTAAAACCTGGGCCCTGCTACAGCAGACTCATCGGTGTACAACAAGCTGGTGAATAGAACCACTAGGGAAAACCAAAAATCACATGGTTTAGCTGATAAACAGTGAAGACTCCTGGACTTTTACCCTAAGGGATAGCACAGTACTTTATCTGAAGTGCCCTTTCCTATTTCTACATCACAACAAAACATAAGTGACAAAAACAAACACCTGACATATTCAAGGCCAAACAGCAAAGGAAACAGGAGGGAAATCCAGTCCTTTCTTCCTTCTGCTACATGGAAAGGGCTTACACTTGAGCACTGACCTGCACCCAAAGGTGTCTGCTGCTCCCAAACGCTCCCTCGGGCACTGCCAGCTCAGTGTCCCTGATGGTGTCCAGGCTCAGCTCCCCACACTCCAACCCCATGCAGGGGGCAGCACAGCAGTGCAGAGGAGAACTTTGGTCTTCCAAGAGCTCACAAGGCAGCTGTATTTCATGTCCTTCTCTTCCCAGATGTTTTTCCATTTACATTTTCCACACACACTTAGAAAACAGCGAGAGGCAACAACACAATGTCTGCATGGCACTCTTCTGTAGTGCTTCAATTCCCACTACAGAGGCATGTTGTTGTCCCTAAATTCCTCAATCCTGGATGACATGTGACCTTACACACTACCAAATCTCCAGCACTCTGCAGAATGTATCCCCCTCCACCCTGGGTACAGCTGCTACCTGTATGGCACCAATGCCTTGCAGTAGGTCTGTGGCACTGGATATTCCCACAGGAGCATCGCTTCCCACTGCAGCAGCACACACAGACCTGGAGCCATGGGTCGGTGTGCCAGGCACTCGGCAAAGTGCAGAGGACACACAGATCCCCTGCCCTCCGGTTTGCAACCGAATCAAAACAGAAAGATGAACCAGCTCCAGCAGACACATTGCAGCTCCCTGATCAGTGTGACTCAGGGAGCAGCAAGAGGACGGGCAAGAGGGAGGGCAGGGAAGGCTCCATGGGCTCCGAAGGGCAGGACCAGGGTGCTGCTGGCACAGCTCCCACGCAGGGCAGAGCGGGCAGTGCTCCGAGGGGCTGGCTCAGCACCCGGCACAGCTGGGGCTGTGCTGGGCACAAAACAATGACTTCACCTTCTTCATGCCCCAGCCACAATCCACAACTGTGCGTGCAACACAGAGATTAATACATGCACCAGTGGGGTTTGGAGGATGCTATTCCCTTGTCTCCTGAATGGAAATGCATGGAATCAGGAAGTTATTTGGTCCTGATGCAGGGACTCTCACTTTGCAGCTGAGCAGGGAAAGGACTGTGTGAGATTTGGCTGTTTATTCAATCCAAGCAGAGCAAGCTGGTCCCATGTACAGGCTCATCTGTGCTGGCAATCAGCAGCTGCCCTGCCAGCCACAGGCACTGCCTGGCCCCTCTTGGGCCTGGCACTCTGGGCAGCAGTTCCACAAACCATGGGACAGAGAGGGTTGCTGTAGGGCCCAGTCCAACCCAAATGCCACCACTGCAAGACTCCTTATAAAAGTGTTTGTAGTTTTATCATCCTTTCACAAGTACACTGAGTCATGGAGCAGTTGAGTACCTGCCTAGAAACCTTTGGGCAAACAGTGTCAGAGCCAAATTCAGCTTCTTTGTCCAAGCAGGCACTCCCTGGGGCTTGGCCCAGCTTCTGGATCAATGCAGAAAAATCTTGACAAATCACCTCTCTCGGGAGATCCTCTCCATCTCTGAATACTGGCTCAACAAATGCCACTTGACATTTGCAAAGCGACAGCAGCGAGTACAGACTCACATTTCCATGAAAACATTTGTTTTGCCTAGCTCAGAGCTGAGGGGCAGTTAACCACCCAATGTTTGGAAAAAGCCTCTATAGTGCAAGCAACATTCAAAACAGATGCTACCACACATCAAAATATTATCTGTCTGGTACTCACAGGATAAGGACTATTAAATGTATAACAGCACCAGTGGATGAGTTTGCACTTTGCAGTCTACTAAGCCAGAAGAGGTGGCCTGAGAGAGGTAATGAGATCAGATCTTAGGTTGTCTAAGGACAACCTAGCAGTCAGAGGACTCTGAGCATACTAAATCTTAACAGAGGGTTTAGGGGTAGTAGGCATGACCTCATGGGTGCCTTTGGCACTGGGAGATGAAATGAAGCTCAGCTGGTGCTGACCAGTAGAGCTCTCAGCAACACTTAGGCTAAAGTTGTCACATCTAAATGCCACCTAATCTCAAAGAGAGTTGCAAAGTGCAAGCACACACTCCACTCTGAAGGTTTCTAGTTAATCTCAAGCATGTGCTTAAAATTTCGGGTTCCCATTGCAGAGCACTTAATAACAGGCTGGGAGAAGAAGAAAGGAAGAAAAAATAAGTCCACAGTGAAAGTTTTAGGTGTGGGGTTTACGTTGATTTACCACTTGTCTTAGAATAACAACCCACCGTGCTTCAGTTCCTCTGCTGCCTCTTGCTCCTGCCCACTCTGGTGGTGGTACCAGTCAAAGAGGACACAGCTGAGACTGTGAGAGCAGCTCTCCCTCCACTCTGCCTGTACAGTGTTTTTCCCCTGCTGTGGGAGCCCTAAAGAGCTGTAACAGGTAAGGCTGTGATGCCTAACACTGATCTTCCCTCCAGCATGGCAGGGCAGAGCCTCAATTCCTTCCCTTCCTTCTCTTTTCCAAGACACAGCATGCCAGAGCACAGCCTTCTGAGCCAGCTCTCCACACACTGGACACGATGTCAGCCAGCCATCTCCAGTTGCTGCATGCTCACAACAAGCTCCCAGCCCACACTGCAGTCCCCCCAAAAACCCTCGCACTAAACCAACACAATTCCCAGCTCTCAGCTTTAAACCACTCTTCTAAGAATGCCAAGAATTTTCCCAGACACTCGGGCCTTTATTCATATCCCTCCCGGCTCCCAGCTGCACTCCAGGCAGGCAAAAACACCACTGAAGAAACCAGATATGGAGTCACCACCAAGACACACCAAGATAAAATTAAAGCCACTTTACATTACAGAAGCAAGAAGGCTCAAGAGCTGAGGTTCTTGCCTTTAACTAAAGGTTATGTTGCCTGATGTGAAACCTTTCTTGAAAGCTTTTAGAGCCATTTTTAAGAACTATTCATAAACTAAGACCACTGAGTGCACTGTGAAGAGCAATGCTCAGCACCTAGGGAAAACTCCCTGGTCTGGTGCCAATGTTTCCCAATGTCCCGTGTGCCCCAGACCAGGGACAGCCAACGTGAAACCCAGTGTGAGCACACACTGCAGCCACCTCCCTTTGACAGGGAGACAGGGATTCCAGGAGAAAGCCTTCACTGAAGGGATGAGCTCCTCTGGCAAACTCAACTGCTTTCCTGTATCCAAGGAATTAGTGCCAGTCTGGGTTCCTGGGACACCCTTGTGCTGTATCCCAGCGCCAGGCAGATGCTGGCACTGCCAGCAGCCGGTCAGGAGCAGGGACCTGCACACTGCACCCCGTCCCCTTCTGCGCCAGCCTGCTCCCCCCAGCACCCGTGAGCACACAGCTGAACTGAGGCCATTGCCTTCAGCTTCCTCCTTCAAAAAACCACAACAAACCACAAAACATAAAATAGAAATCCTACACACATCTACACATCGAATGGCACAGGCTTAAAAAAATCAGGTTGTGCTGGCTTTCAGAGCCAAGTCTGAAGGGAGAGTAAAGCTTCTCATCTTTTCTCATACTACACACATCCAAGATGATCCACTCACAACCTGTGAATGCAACATCAGCTCTAATTTTCTGCAAACAAACTGACTGTTTCTGGCTTAAATTCTTCTCTGAATTTTTACACTATAAGCAAAATTCCCACATGGTTTCTTTTCTTAAGCTGTTATTTAGCAATTTCCCTATAGCATTTACCAAGCCTAATTAATTAATTGTGAGGCCTTTCTTAATCAAGAAAGGATTAAACATGCATTTTGTCCCTATCACAAGTCCTGGATGAGATTTTATAAAGGAGCAAAGCAGGATTTACCAGGCATTGTACACACAGTATTTTGCAAACATGGATGTTGCCTTAGAGAATAAGGAAAGTTGGTTAAAACATAGAAAACTATGAAACAAAAAATGAAAGACATTTCCTCCAAAATGACCTTAAAGGATGAGAAAGTTCAGCTTCTCGGCGGCCTGTGAATTCCATCCCCTGTATGCTCTTCAAAACCAAGCAAAGTTCAAAGCACAAATATAACTTTTTAAACGGACTGAAGGAAAAGAACCTGAAGTACAGACAAACAACACCTCACACTACCCTCCTCAGTTTCTTTTAAAAATTATTTATTCAGAAGCTGCTGAGGTTTTGAATTTAATGGAAGCCACAATTAACCCTGACAAGGGACTAATCCTAGCACCTTACGTAGCAGAGGCTCTCCCAAGTTCACCCAAGGCAGCAGATGCACTCCCAGCTTACACTCAGCTGCTCTGACCAGCAGAATCCCTTCCCCTTCCCCACCATCCTGCCACAAGGAAGAGGAGACTTGGCAAACACAAACAGCTGTGGGACCAAGCCAGGAGATAAACTGAATGCCTGCCCCTAAGGAGTGGAATGGAAAAGGTTTGGGGCAGTTTGAAAGAAGCGTTGAAGAAGAGAAGGAGGATCCGGATCCTCATCGTGCCAAACAAGCCACGCTGGATATCAGCCACCAAAATTATTTGTTTTAGTTACCACCAAACATAAACATGGCTAATTCCCATATACATTTCCAGAATTTATTGCCCAATTACACTAAATGCTGTTTTTCAGTATATTTTTAGAGAATGGAACAGAGATATAATGGGAACCCAAGAGCTTTGGTCACCACTGTATGCTTTTTTGCAGTTTGCCCCATGCAACCATCCCACAGCACCTCCACAAACAGCTCTCCCAGCTACTGACCAAGTCTCCTTGTAATACTGCCTGGAAGACACCAGAAAGAGAACATCCCACAACACAGCACAGCCGCTCAGCTCCGAGAGCTAAACCACAGTCATCATGCTAATAAAGCTGACTGCCATACAGCCTATTAACACATGCCTCCAGAAAGCTTCCAAGTGTATTAGCACAGAAAACCTTTAATCTGAAGAACCAAGGCAATGGAAAAAACAAGAGAAAACCTCTATTTAAAAAAAAAAATACATGCAGCAAAAGGATTAGCTGAAAGGACTATTCGTTCTGTAGGAAAATACAGCCTACATTTCTATTCACAGACAAGAGCTGGAAACACCTTTGCTGTGGCAGGCAGGGAAGGGGAGCGTTGCTGGGAGGCAGCCTGTCCGCTCTTCCTCAGTCAGCCCTTGTACCGTGGCAGAGCTGAAAGCCAGGATCAGCGTGGATTAGGGTGGAAGGCCCAGCACAGCCTGCTGTGAGCAGGGGCTGGAGCAGAGACCTGGCAATGCCCCTCTGCCCCAGCTGCCCCCAGGAGCACGGCCACTGTTTGACACACACGGGTCACCTGCTCTCCCAGCAAGCGACCCGACAACCCCGGCCGCTGTTTTGATTCCCCGGCGTCACCACGGGCTCTGGGCACATCCTGAGCAGCAGCCCGAGCCAAAGGCATGTCTGTGCAGTCCTTCGCGGGCAGACACGAACTCGGCGAGCACGAGGGACGGGTCCTGCCTCTCACAGCCGGGGGACTCGGGAGGCATTCCCTGCGTGTTTCCTCGCACACGTCACAGCACCTTGTGCCACGCTGAGGTGCACATGGGAGAATCCCAGCCCCGCCATGGAAGCCCAACCCAGGCTCCCCGTGACAGCCTGGTTTGGAGGCACTCGGAGCCGGAGAGGGCAAGAGCCCCAAAGCAGGGTGCTCCATGGGAACCTCGCTCCAGCCGCCTGACATCTCTGGAATTTCATGTGTGTGGGAGACGGACACTTCTGCGTTTCACAAAAGCATCTGAACATCTAAACAAAGTGGTGCCTCCACAGCTCTGACCCCACGGGCCCTGGTCAGCCACAAGTCGAGAGCGGCGACTAGGGCTGTATCAAAGAATCCTGCGGTTCCCACTGGCACCATCCTCCTCTGGAAATCTCCCCTGCCACCCCAGTTTGGAGGGTGCCGATTCCCTGTTTGGATCCACCTTCCGCATCCAAATGCCACAGGCTGGAGGTGAGCATGGCTGCTTGTGCCAGAGGAGAGACGCTGGAAGGAAAGCACATGGCTGGGACTGAGGAGAAACAGCACTCTCGGGATTTTTTCCCCCTTGAGCTGCTCTGGGAGAAGAGATGGGCTCTCTTAGCCGTCTGACACTTTATGATACACTAACACAAATGCAAAGTTTCAGGTATAAACCCAGAGCTCGCTGCAGCTGTGCAGATGTGGGGAAGGAGAGGAACAAGAAGGCTGTGCACGACCATAAGGCCCACCTCAACAAAACACAAACATGGAAGAGGACAATATTATTGCTAAAGGTTGCAGCTAATCTGAAACAAACAGGGCAGTGTCTCCCATCCACAGCCTGAAATGTCCAAGACACATTCTGAATAACTAAAGTTAATCCCATGAATGTGCCCCTACCCCACAGAGGTGGGGTGAACCAGCATGCCCACACCCTGCATGCTTCCCTCAGTCCCATCGCCTCCCAAATTCCTCCTCTTTGTTGCACAACCCAGGAAAAGCCAATTCAGCATCATGCCAGTTTCTTCCCCTCCCAAGCTTGGAGCCAAAGGAGCATGAGAAGGAAAGGAGAGGAGCGTGACTGTGGCTCCTGCAGATGGAAAAACAGCCCAGCCCTGGAGCCCCCGGCTCACAGGGTTGTGCCTTGAGACGACAGGACGGGGGCACCCGGAGACAGGGCTGTGCCTCTCCCTGCAGCTGGCGACAGCACGGGTATTCTGCCACAGAAGATAATATTTAGGGAGCTTTTGGCTTTCCAGCAACGCCAGAGCCTGGCCGACAGCTGCCACCACAGCACTGACAACAAGCCCTGACACCGGGCTGGTCTCCTGAAAGGGAGTTATTCTTCAGGCTTTCGTTTGTTTTGCCGATGCTGAGGGCACACACAGCCTCAGCCTTCGCCAGCTCACATCCTTCCACCCACTGCCGCAGCTCCGGGCGGTTCGGAGCAGCTCCGGAGCTCCCACGCACAACAACACGCTGCATTTCTGCTGCAGCAGGAAGGGATGCTCCGGAGTCACCAACAGCACCAGACCACAGCAGGGAAGGGAAAATACAGAACAGCTTATTCTGGGCAACGTTTGTTCGCAGCACATACACTGAAAATAAGTGTTTAACTGCGGTGGGCTGTGGTTGGGCTAACTGGGCCTGTGGTTGAGGCAGTCGGAGATGGCTTTCTGTGTGAGCGCAAGCAAGTCTCCCAGGGAAGGATTGCAGGGCTTGGAGAGGCAACCACCAATTTGTCCCCTCCAGTGGAAGACCATTTTCTCCACGCCTGCTTCCCAGAAAAGCATACGCTACAGGCAGAAGGGCTGGCCAGGGCAGGGAGGGAAAAGGCTGCTCCCGCTGGGCTCGCTTCCTGGTGCACGCCACCAGCCTGGAGAAAAACCTTCACTTGTGCTCCACACTGCTCGGGGGAGCGCTTGAGTTTTTCCAGGCTAAAGGTAAAGTAACTGAATGGCAAAAACAGACAAGAAAATTTAATCCTGGAAGTTGCAAATGGTACCACACAACAAAATAGAGAAAGCGGAATGTCAGAATCTAAGTCAACCCCATTTTCCACTGGGACTGAGCCATGGAAAAGTCTTCCTCTGTATAAAGTGATGTTTGTTCTGCAAGATCTTCCAAGGGACATTAATTTATAGTAAAGCAGCCAGTACCAGCCAGCTGTCAATCACTTGGATGAAGGGAAATCTCAGGATCGCATGTAGACAGCTGTCCCACAACCACAGCTCACACACTGCTACGTACATGTGTCCAGTGCTCTCCTCACCGGGCATCAGAGTTCACACTCCATGCCCGTGCAGCCAGTCACAGCGTGCACACAAAGCCATCAGCCACAACATCTTCCAAAGCTAACTTTGCATACTGAACTCTTATCTCAGCCCAGCCTTGAGGCTGAGGACACCTGCTCCTTCTCACACAACCCAGCTGCTCAGTTTGGAGCCCAAGCCTTTGCACCTCCAAGTCAGACTGTTGACTTAATGCAGATAGTTAAGCAACGGCATTTTGTGAGGTCGATGGGTTTTATTTAAAGAGAGAAAGCAACAGATTTGGGGGTTTTGAAAAAGCTTCTTAAAGGCAAAACAGTCTTACAGTCACAGTCTCACATCTCATCCCATTTACTCTCCTACGCACCTCCAGTTGCTTCTCCATCACTCCTTCCAGCCTTTCTAGCTTCCTTCAGAGCTTCTGCATTTCCCTGCTGCAATTCACACACCTTCTGGCTTCCACTTGCACGCAGTGGTTGGGCTGTTTCCCACTCAACATCCCAAGGTCCTTGCTAATACTGCCAGTGTCTGCTCCAGCACACAGTCCCTGCCTGAGCTAGCTCAGCACTGCCCAGGCCAGGCAATGGAGGAGCTCTGAGCTTTGATGACAAAGTATTTCATAATTGAATCAACTTTATCAGCTTTCTTTCCACGCTGCTGGTGAGTAGCCTTGGGTCTCCAGGAGCGATGCCTGCAGACCAAGACAGCGGTGAGCCCCGTTCTCACAGCACAGAACTTGTCTCCAGGGGCTGAAACAAATCTTTCTCACAACACTACAGTCACAAAAACAACAAAGGCAGTGTTGAGCACGGCTGCTGTGATCCTGCTGCCTCCGAGGCAGCTTTCCATGGGCGAGCTTCCTTTCATTTGCTTTTGTTGGTCATTTCCAACAGCAGCACTTGAAGGGAACTTTATTGTGCTGGAGACAGAGGCATTCTGGAGGACTGTATAAGGGAAGCGTGCATCTGGGGAGTTTTCAAAACACATTATCCAAACCTAAGGGTCACTACATTCCAGGATGTCAGTGTCAGCTGGACACTTATAAATAGCTTCACCAATATGAACAGCATGGCCTATTGTGTATCAAACCCCTCCTTCAGAGGCTTTTTCAACATTACTTCCCACTGCAGATACAAACAGTTGATAAAAAAAATTAATTTATCATCATCTTTGTTTGGCAGTAACGAGCTACTCCCACACAGATTTTATGCTCAGGAAACTGAGGCACAGTGATATAAAGTGAAAGCAAGAAAGCTGTGAGCTCTGCAGAAAGAGCAACTTGGAACACCTGAATCATAAGGTTTCCATGATAGTGCTGGAGGAACAGCACCAGAGCCCAGACACATGCTAAGGGTAAAGGGAATGCAGCTGGGACAGACCTCTGCCCCATATCCAGTGGAAAAGAGAGGTTGCTTTCCCACCCACTTCTGCCTGATCTGTGGTTCCAGGAAAAAGCAAACTAAGATCATCATATCACCAGATCTACGGGGCCTGTAGATCCCTATAAATTCATCCCAGCTCCCTGCACAGAGCAAGCAGATTTCCTCCTAATGGAGCTGGGCACTCAGGCCATGCTGGAGCCCAGCCACTTCCCTCTGGTGCCCAAATGGGAGCCAGGCACCTTCGGGAGCTTTCCCCCGCCCTCTCTTTTTTAAAAAGGAAAGTGACAGAGTACTCATGTAAGTACACCAAGCATTCATTACCCACACCAAAGAATACAAACTAAGCTTAATTTCCCCTGGAACTAGGCAATATTTTAGGTTCCTGTAACACCTTCGAAAACCTGCACAGGCAGCAGCAGGCACACCAAACTAACATTAAAGGTATCTATATATGATACAAACTCAGTACGAACTGCAGTGAGACTGGCATGGTGTTTCCATTCCCTGCCATTGGCATTAATCCCCTCCTCCCAGAGCCCAGAAGCACCAGCTGTCTTAAACACGAGCCCCAAAACAATTTTCCTTTATGCAAGTTTCAAGTAAGTTACAGTCTTGCAAATTCATTCTTGAGCTGGAAACTTTTGGGCCAGGATTCAAAGAAATGAAGCAGAGTTTGAGATTCTTGGCAAAAAGTAGCTCACAAAGAAAACAGTAGCAGGGACTTGTCTGTGCTCCGACGGCAAGCCCACAAACCAGCCAGCCACCACTGCTGTTCCCATTCCTCTGGTAATGTCACACCAGACTTTCCTCACTTCGGAGAGCCACACTACTGAGCGGTGGAATCGTTCTGTGCTCTGACAGGCCACGAGCCGCGGCACCGAGCTCTTTCACGGGAGCAGCCTTCCAACAACAACAAGCAGCCAAGCTGCGGCCAAAGAGCGGTGCTGAGCCGACACAGAATTTCGGCAGATTGACTTCCGACCGCAGTTACACAACCTGCGAGGGGGAGGCGGCGGTGCCGCCCGGCCCTGCCCTGCCCTCCCTGCCTGCCCTGCCTTGCCCTCCCTGCCTTGCCCCAACCCAAAC
Source organism: Sclerurus mexicanus (assembly GCA_013396755.1). Lineage (NCBI taxonomy): Eukaryota > Metazoa > Chordata > Aves > Passeriformes > Furnariidae > Sclerurus > Sclerurus mexicanus. The sequence continues at coordinate 121,360 of VWZF01000779.1, forward strand.
CCCTTGGGCACCACGCGCGGCCGCGGGGGCTGCTCGGGCCCCGCCGCCCCCCGCAGGTCTGACCCGCTTCCCGCACACCCCGGGCAGGCTGCGGGAGCACCGCGGGCGGTGACACGGACACGGACCCGGCTCAGGACCCGGACCCGGACCCGGCTCCAGCCTGCCCTGCCCTGCCCTGCCCGCCGCCCCCGGCGCTGCGGGACCTTCTCGCAGGG